>JARHVA010000393.1:5230000-5560000 GCA_037957365.1 Torreya grandis | reverse complement strand
TATAAATAATCAAATTATAACTAAGATCTAGAGTTTATTTTTGAAAAGAAAATTGTAAAATGAGATTAATCAAAATAAGCACAAATATAATACATATACCCACTGAATCATAATGTTAATGTATATATAATAAATATATACCCATGAAATAAGATATTAATTATGGAATGTATTCTTCTTCTTGAACCTCCTCCATAGCCTCCATCTTGCAATCTGTAAAAAGCAAATCAAAATGAGAAATTACCCTTAAAAAAAAAAGCATTTATCTTTGTCATATGAAAAATTAGGGCAACACTTGGAATCCCTACATCTTAGGGCTCAAAATCATTTAATCTTTTGGCTCTAATTTATTCCTCCATTTAAAAGTGAGAAAAGACTTTTTACTCTATTTTATTATAATTGATTTTACTTATTCACTTCCACATTATTAATTTTTTCTTCTTCTTAACTTTTAAAGGGTGTTATTTAATTATCATTAGAAAATAATAATTTATAAATAAGTATTAGTAATTTTTTACTTGTGGATAATTTAGGTGGGATTTTAAAAAATTAATCATTTAATTTAATTTTTGGATTTAATTACCATATTTTATTTGACTAGCTTGGTGAATAAACTCTTTTTACAAGTTGAATAATTATTTTCCACCTAAACTTTTATATAAAATTATTTAAATGAATTATTGGAAATGGAATATAAATATTCTCTATTAAGTTATTAAGTTAAATAATTATTAATTATTTTGCATTGATTAATAAGTTTGATTAATTATTTTTCTTTACCTAGGATTGTAATAAGATGTCATTTAATTGAATTGTTGGGAATGATATTTTTTTAATGTCTATTCAAAATGTTTTGATTAACCAAGCTTGAGTTATTGAAATGTTTTATTCATTTGTTTAGAAAAATCATAGTGATTGGGAAAAATAATTCAAACTTAGAGGTGTATAGGCCTAGTCAGTGAATGTAAACAATAAACTATAGTTTTTAAAAAACTCATTTTTGAGTTTTAATTGGCATGAAAATTTGGGAATTACATTATGGGATCAGAGCCTGAGTTAAACACCAATAACTCTATGTAGATATTTTATTAAATTCTTCTTTTTACAATGCCCTAATGTTCATCTCATACTCATATAGAATGAAGCAACATAAGCACAAACATGTGGTTCATGTAGAGGATGCAGGACCACCACGACGTGAACCCTGACCATGCCTCTAATAAACCATAGACCTCAGATTATTTGGTCCCTATGGTAGATAATGGGGGTAATTCATGACAGATTACCCTTGGTTAAGGAAGAGCCACAGAGACACTCCCCTTTCCCATCACAAGAGGCATCTCAGCCTAGAGAGTGGTCACATAAACCATCATAATAATAGGCAAAGAGAGTTACTTCACCACATAAAGAGAGGCATGAGGAGTGTCAGACACTCAAGAGTGACCCAAGAGTTATTGTTCAGGACCTTTTGAGACTTTAGCCACCCAAATTTCATGGAGAGGGAGATGGTTTTACTGTAAAAGCATGGATTTTGAGTCTAGATAGTTGTTTTAGTTTACAGGCCTATGAGACTAATATCAAAGCCTAATTTATTATCCTCCTCAGATATTCAGTGAATAATTGATGAAATAATAAGGATCCAAAGTTTCATTTGGTTTAAGATTTTGTTACCTAAGAGCTTTTTGAGGATTATTTTCATACTCAATACCTATCAAATCACTTTACAAACAAGAGGATTGAAGATTTCCATAACCTTCGACAGGGTACTAGTATTGTGGCTCAGTATGAGAGTTGATTCCTAGACTTGCTTTAGTATGTGGGGTTTCTTCAAGATGAGAAAATCTAAGTTAGGTGGTTAATCAAGGGCTTTAATGTAGATATAATTAGATTATTTTTTCTTCTCTATCCTCTAACCCTTGAAGTTATTGTGGATAAAGAATATTTGGAAGAAAAAATAAAGGGAAGTAATAGGAAGCTAGGGATCACTTATATGGAAAGCTTCAATCACATTGAGACTTTAGATCATGAGGCACTTATCCCACATCTAGGGGTGGTCAGAGGCACTCTCATTTCTCATCAAGCCCTCCTCATCAGTCACATCAACATTCTTGATATCACCCTTATAAACAACACCATCACCCTTTATAGGTTTCTTAGAGAGATAGAGGGTAGGGTGGTTAGGGATAAAATGGAGATAGGAGACCTATTAGGGGCTAACACAGGCTTAGTAGTCCTATCATTAAGGTCCTAAAGTATCTAAAGGATCAGGTTATCAAATGTTATGAGGGATGTAGATGAGAAAAGAGAAGCCCAAGGGAGTATGTTTCTTATATGGATATCTAGATCATTATGCATGAGAGTGCCCACTTATATCTTATGTCAATGGTTGGAAAAAGGCCCCTATATCTAATCAAACCATTGGTAATGTGGGACGTGCTCACCACATATATGTGGAAGTGGATAATCAGTAGGCAAAGTATTGGACTATAGTGATTGAGACTATAGGTAATATTCATGGTATCTTTATATTAATATTATTTAACTCAAGAGATTTTGACTCTTTTATTATGCCATCCCTTGTGGATCATTATGAACTAGTGGCATCTAGGTAGGGTGACCATTGGGGTGTTGAGTTAGCCTCTAGAGTTAAGATGATGGTAAACTCTCTCGTTAGTGGTTGTACTCTTGACTTGGGTGTCTTCACTACCACTCTTGATCTTCATATCATAACCTTGGGTTCTTATGATGTTGTTTTGGGTATGGATTGGATCAAAGCCCACTAAGCTAAGGTGTATTATCATAAAAATTTCAATGAGAGTTGTGATGACCTTAAGAGCATGGCTCTTATCATAGGGACCAAGAGGTCCATATCTCATTATGTGATTTCTAATGTACAGCTTAGGTAGAGTAAACATAAGGGATGTCAAATGTTTTCCATCATAATTAGTGATGGATATGATGAGTAGAGTTTAGGAGTGACACTTGATGATCATCTTATACTCTTTGATTTTTTAGATATGTTTCCTAATGAGTTGCTTGAACTATCCCCTTGGAGGGAGATAGATTTTAGGATTGATCTTGTGCCCAAAGTAGAGCCTATATCTAGAGCTCCCTATAGGATGACTACACCTGAGATTTTTTAGCTCAAGATGTAGTTGGAAGAAATTTTGGAAAAGAGACTCATTCATCTAAGTGTTTTTCCTTGGTGAGCACCTATAATCTTTATGAATAAAAAAGATGGATCCCTTCACTTATGCATTGACTATCGATAACAAAACAAGGTGATGATCAAGAATCATTACCCCCTCCTAAGGATTGATGATCTATTTAACTAGATGATATGGGTTAGGGTATTATCCAAAATTGGTTTTAAGTTAGGTTACCATCAATTGAAGATATCATAAGCATATATTCATAAGACCACCTTCTAGACATGTTATGGGCATTATGAGTTCATAAGGGTGCCATTTGGGTTGACTAATACACATATACTTTTCATGAGCCTTATGAATGGTGTATTTAGGGCATTTTTAGATAAGTGTGTACTAGTTTTCCTTGATGATATATTGATATAATCTTAGAGTGAGGAGGATTATATGGAGCACCTATGCTAGTTATTGTAGATTTTTTGGAAAAAAAATTTATATGGGAACCTGAGCAAGTGTTCCTTCTTCCAAACAGAAGTTTAGTACTTGGGTCATGTCATCTCTGGTGAGTTGATCTTAATAGATCCCTCAAAGATCTGAGTGATTATAGAGTGGCTTGTAACCACCAATTTGACATAGATGCAATGTTTCATGGGGTTGGTAGGTTATTATCACCACTTTGTTTGGGACTTCTCGTGGATAACACACCCCATCACTTCCCTTCAACAAAAAGAGAAGAAGTTTATTTGGTTAGAGAAGTGTGAGAAGGCCTTCCAAATGTTGAAATAGCATCTAACTAATACATTGATTTTAATAATACCTGATCCAAAGGGTGAATTCTTAGTGTGTATTGATTCTTCTAAATTAGGATTGGGAGTCATTTTCCTATAGGACAATCAGGTCATGACATTTGAGTCTCAAAAACTCAAGGATTATGAGTTGAAATACATCATTCATGACCTCAAGTTAGTATTGATGGTTCATACACTTCTTAGATGGCGTTATTTCCTCTTTGGCATTCTATTTGTCTTGAAGACAAACCGCTTGAGTCTTCAACACATCTTCACTCAGCCTAATCTCAATACTTATCAATGACATTGGATGGAGTTACTTTATGAGTACCACTTTGATATTTAGTATATCAAAGGGAAGGAGAATTTTTTAATAGATGCCTTGAGTAGCATGCATCATGAGATTGTGATCGTGATTATCCAAGATGTGTTATAGATCTCATGACATGAGCTTGTAACTATGACCTTTTACACTGATTGAAGAGGCCAATTCTTAAGTAGATCCCTAGGGATGATCTTTACCAAGATATTTTCTAGATGTTAGAGTCATCAATAGACCTAAAGGACACGTTTGTGGGTTAATACTTTGAGTCATATGGTCTTTTAAGACATAGAGGTACATTTATATGCCCATTAATAGGGGACTACAAGACTTGATATTATTAGAGGCTCATTAAGCCCCCTATTTAGCACACCTTAGGGTTAATGAGATACATGTAGTGTTAATATAGTTTTATCATTAGCCTAGATTGTGGAATGACATTATAGATTTTGTATCCCAATGTCTTGAGTGTCAATGGGTCAAGGTAGAACATCAACATCCAATGAGTCTTTTGTATCCACATGACATACCAAAGGAGAAATGGAACATGTTTTCTATGGATTTTATTATTGGTCTACCTCTCTCTTCCTATAACCATGAGGAAATCATGGTGGTAGTGGATAATTTGACCAAGGTATCCCATTTATCTCCAATAAAGACCACTTATAATTTTATGGTTATGGCAAGGGTCTTCTTGGATGAAATTAGTCATTTACATGAGATTTTGTAGAAGATTATTTTAGACAGAGACCCTATGTATAATTTTGATTTATATAATACCCTTACTAGAGGATTTTGATCACTTAGCTCAAATTTATCACATAATATCATCCAGAGATATATGGATAAATAGAGTGAGTCAACCAGGTGTTAGAGAACATGTTATGCATATACATGATGGATCAATAATCATGTTGGGAGCATTAATTATACTTGGTTGAGTTTGACTACAATAATAGATATAATAGTTACCTTAATATGGATCTATATGAGGCTCTTTATGGCAAAACATGTAGGAATCCTATAAGTTGGGATAGACTTGAGGATAGGGTTATGATTATCCTTACTATGCTATAGGACATAGAGCAACATGTAGTCCTCATTTGATAATGCTTACATGAGGTGTAAGATAGAAAAAATAATATTTTTGATGTAAAGAGGATAGATCAACATTTTTAGTTGGGGATAAGGTATTTTTTTGAGTGTGACTGAATAAGATCATGATATATGGAAAAGTCTCTAAGCTCATACCCCATTTTATGGGTCCCTTTGAGATCTTCAAGATAGTAGGACTAGTTGTTTTATACTTAGATTTCCCACCCAGCCTATCTTGATCCCAAGATGATTTTCATGTTTTACTTTTTAGGATATATGCTCTAAATATTTATCATGTTTTATATTGGATGGCTTTGTAAGTCGAGGGAGATGGATAGTTGATCTTAGATCCCATATGTATTCTAGCTTACAGGATGTTGAGCCTTCAAGGCCACAAGCTAGACTAGGTTAGGGTTCAATGGGATAGATATGATAAGTCAACATCTAATTGGGAAGGTGTGGAACCCTTACAATCTTGATATTTTCATCTATTCTACTGACTTCCAGGAGGAAGCCTACTTTTAAGGGAGGGGGATGTGAGACCACATTTTGATATCACTCCTTATTATATATTTTATTATGTTTTGTGGACTCTATGGGTATATTTTGGACTATATGTAGGCACAAGGTACCCACACTTTATATATTGTTTCATCATGGACCTTGGTTAGCTAGTTTAAGAGATTTTATTTGTATGTATGGTTACTAAACATGATTTTTTTGAGTGGATGTATTTTACTATCTGGTTATTATTATTGAATCACATGATTATCTATATCATGGTTTTATTGTTGATATTATTGAATTAACCAAAATATATGGCTAGTCTTGTGATGTTCTTATGATAAAGTAATTATGTAAACATACACATGCTCCATATTATTCTTGATATCAATTATTTTTCCATGGATGAATTTGATGTTTTTATTAAGTGTGAAGGTTATGGGGGGCCAAATGTGAGACTATGGGGAACTTAGACATGACTCAATAGACCATAAACACATCTTAGACCCTTATAAAGCTTTAAATCTTATACTTATTCATTTTAAAAATTATTAAATGTATTATTTTGTATAATTTTATATTTATTTTTTATTATTGTTATTTAAAATTATGATGTTTTAGCTTAAACCATTTTTTTTAGTCTAATAAACCTAAATATAAATTAACCCTATATAAGGTCAACCAACCTAGTTGTGGGGGTTGGGTTGACCTACAAACTCAAATCTTATGTGCAATCCCAAAGTTATCCCTTCAACCACCTTTTATTTTGAGTATTTAACAAGTAAACCTTGTCTTACAAGCTCCTTTTGGGTCCATACCTATATCCATTGGGTGTGTGATTTTTTCAAAGATCTTTGACCACTTTTTGGTCATATAAAGGCCTTATTTTATGGCTTGGATTATGTTTCCACAAGCAACTCTCTATTTCTGTACCCAAAAAATTATGTTAGGTATTTGAGTGGAAGAAACACACATTTGAGTGTATAAGGATATTTATGAGGTTTTTAACATAAATATATGGAGGGAGGTCACATCCTTGGGATGAGGATGTCCATGTGTCACCCTCCTATTGGCTATTATTTTTATTCTCTTCTCCTTTTGAGGATTTTCTTTGGTTTTAGATTTATGCATTTTGGATTGTTGGAGGTGCTTAGAGAAAGGCTTTTAGAAGGTTGAAAAGTGGAGCTTTTGGTTTGAGGTAGGTCTTTTTCTTACTATTTTTTATGTTTGAATACTCTCTCTTCTCTTGTTTTATCTTGATTTGAGGCCCCTATTTTAAGGATTCTTTTTAAGTTTTTTCTATTTTGTACTTTTACCATGATTTCTCTTTATTGTTGTCTTATTCTTTTGTTTTTGTGTGAATTTTGGTTATGTGAATTGGGATAACCCATATGCCACCCATATGAGGTTGGTATAAGTGCTTGTATTTGGGAAATGGGAGTTGAACAAGCCCACTCTAGCCTTAGTGGCATGAACTTATGATAAGTGGAACCTTTTAATAAGGTTGAAAATCCACTCTCCTTTATAAATATGGGAGTTATAAGGAGGGTTATGGGAGGTCTAAAGAGGAAAACTATTGTTTGATAAGAACTATTTTATTTGGATTTGGAAGCCCTTGTGGTCATTAATGAATTTATATGACAAAGAAAGTAAGTGCCCTCTTCTCTTCCCTTTAGTGAAGTCTTTGTGACTTCCTTGTTCTTTTTGTTTCCATTGTGAATATTTTGTTATTTTTTTTCTTAATTATTGGCACTTATAACCATTTCCCTCTCAAAAAAAAAATTATATATGTGTTTAGGCACACCTCTTTCCCTTAGGTTTGGGGGAGGCTATGCATGAACCTCACTTATTTAGATTTGCATGTGATGATGCCTATAGGATGGGTTGTCAATCACCTTTTTTGGACTATTTTGGTGTTTTTTTGAGGTTTTCTTGGAGCTTGACTACTTGTGTGTAGGTTTTTGTTCTTAAAGCTTGGATCTTGATGTTGTGGCATGACAGTTTCTCTAATATGTTATTTTGGCATCTCAATCCTTTCATGTTGATTGAAGAAATTATTTTTCATTGTGAATCATTGTTTGAGGGATGGGATCTTTTCATGAAGTCTTGTTAAAACTTTTAACTTTGGACATCTCTTTATGGTCTCTTGTAAATGGGTTGTAATGAGATAATTATCTTAGCCATGTGGACTTCAGGTTTATCAATTTTATATCTTGTTGGGATTGTTTGGAATCCTTTTTGAATAAATATTGTAAGAATGTTTCTACCTCCTCATATTTTTAAATTATCTTTAGCAATATGCAAAAGGTTACTTTTTGAAAATATGTATATGAGAACATGTATGTTTATTGCATTCCTTTCTATTTTAAGTTGTTCATATATTTGGTAAAAAAAGGCAAAATAGTCTTGATATGATATGCAAGTAAATATTATGAATTAAATATGGAGTTGAAGTTTTCTTTGTATCATTTTGATGTAATACATATTATCGAAATAAATAGTTGAATATTTTTAAAATGGAAATATATTACATGTTTTTATTTCCCTTGAATCTTAAAGAAGATTATGATCACAAATGAAAAATTGCTTTCTTGAAGTTGTATGTTATTTTCTTATGAAAATGTATTCCTTCGTCTTTCACATAAGTGTCAAAAGAGGGTGTTGTTGTATTGATTATAAAATAATTATCTCCTTATCCTTACCCCTCTCTTCCTTAATTTTATATATATATATATATATATATATATATATATATATATATATATAAATTATGCATTTCTAAGATGATTTGTAATCATATATATATATATATATATATATATATATATATATATATATATATATATATATATATATAAATCATCTTAGAAATGCATATAATATTTATCTCTTTTTACATTTGATTATGACATTAAAAAAAATACTTCTCTCTTTTTACCTTCTCTTTTCTTTAGTTGAAAGTAAAATCTGAAGGTAAAAATTGTTATTATAAATTCATTCATATAACAAAGGAAATGATAATACATTCATTTTAGAATGTTGAAAATTATTCAATTTAATTTTATATTAGTTTATGTGTATTTAACAAATAAATTAAATTATTCATGTTGTTATATTTATGATTAAGATAAATTAATTAGATTTTATTTTGAAATATATATGTATGTATGTATGTATGTATAAAATTAAACAAATTAAATTGAAAATAAGAATGTTTTAGATTGAAAATAATAATAATATAGAATTAAAAAATTCATTTGTTTAATCCTATAACATTATTCTTTTCAATCTAAAACATTCTTATTTTCAATTTGATTTGTTCAATCATATATATATATATATATAGAATGGAATCAAGATAAATAAAATAATAACAATACAAAAACAATGATATTCATAAATCAATAAAAATGATAATAAATATTAAAAAAATGAGATATATATATATATATATATATATATATATATATATATATATAGAATGGAATCAAGATAAATAAAATAATAACAATACAAAAACAATGATATTCATAAATCAATAAAAATGATAATAAATATTAAAAAAATGAGATAATATATATTACCAAATATATAAACATATATATTAATCTTTCTACATGTAATAAAATTTATTTAATAAATAAAAATAAAAATATTAAATATATATAAATAAATGAATAAAAATAAAAATATAACAAAAAACATTATATTTTATTGAGAGGGGGAAGGGACGACAGCTGAGCTGACCCACCCCCAAACCCTCTCTTCTATTAAATAAAGAGGAAGGGGGTTCATTCATTTGGCATGCCCCCTACCCATTAAAATCTTAGGCTAACGACCCTTGTTGTGGCCATGGTTGTAGGCCATAGGCCGCAGGGGGTCAGTCGGTCGTGGACCATAATTTTATTTCTTATAAATAAAGAAATAAATAAAATAAATATATGTATGTGTATGTAATACATAATAAATAATCTACACAACATATTTTAGAAACCTAGTATATATATTATATATGTATGTATAAATAATAAAAGTATAATTCAGATCTAGGGTTTATTTTTGAAAAGAAAATTATAAAATGAGGTTAATCAAAATAACCATAAATGTATTTCATATACCCATTGAATCACAATGTTTATATATATATATATATATATATATATATATATATATATATATATATATATATCCATGAAATAAGATATTCATTGTGGAGTGTATTATTCTTCTTGAACCTTCTCCATAACCTACATCGTGCAACCTATACATGGACGAAAAACAAAATGAGAAATTACATGTGTGTGTGTGTGTGTGTGTGTGTGTGTGTGTGTGTGTGTGTGTGTGTGAATATATTAGGGCAACACTTGAAATCCTTATATCTTAGGATTCAAAATCATTTAATCCTTTGGCTCTGATTTATTCCTCCACTTGCAAGTGAGAAAAGACTTTTGACTTTATTTTATTATAATTGATTTTACTTATTTATTTCCACATATAAGCTTTCCCAGACCACTTATTAAATAAATTATTTTTTTTCTCAACCTTTAAAGGGTGTTATTTAATTATTACCAGAAAATAATAATTTGTAATTGAGTGTTGATAATTTTATTACTTGTGGTTAATTTAGGTTGGATTTAATAAATTTAAGTATTTTATTTTATTTTTGGATTTAATTACTTTATTTTATTTGACTAGCTTAATTATTCTTTTTCACCTAAGCTTTTATATGAGATTACTTAAATGAATTATTGGAAATGGAATTTAAATATTCCCTATTAAGTTATTAAATTAAACAATTATTAATTACTTTACAATAATTGATTACATTGCTAAGTATACATTTTTAATAAGTTTGATTAAGTTGTATTCCCAAAAGAAGATACACTTCTCTAGCCAGTAGAATATAATAGAGAATACACGATCAAATTGGGCTTCCTAGTTAACTTGACTCAATTGGAAGACTGGTCTTATTGAAAAAATCTATGGGTTAAACACCTTACTCCTAAAGTGAATATCCTTTTTTTGGCTAGCATCCCACAACAAAATCCTCATTATTGATAGTATAAAAAAAAGGGGAATGACCATCCCCAACAAGTGTGTCCTTTACAACTCAACACTATAATCTATAAATCATTTACTCCTCAAATGCTAGTTTAGAGCCTAAATCTTAAATCTCCTTTTAAATCATTTCAACCTTTCTTGGGTTAATACCAGTTCAATTTTAGACCTCATCATCTAATATAAACCCCCTTGGAATCTCCCCTCTTTGGCCTTCCTCTAGTTCCTTTCCCTCCCCCACTTTTTTTAGATCATCTGGTCCAAGTGAAACACCCACATTTTTTACCATAAATGATCCAACCTCTCAAGTTCCTTCAATCAAATCCTTTCCACCATCATGGAGAACTAGCAAATGATAGCTTAGAATGATAAATTAGGAGTTTTTGAGGTTGAATAGGGCATTCTTGTCAAGTGAAACCTCACACCCCCTCTTACAAGACCCTTTCTAGATAGAAAGCTCTCAAAATGGGACCACCCCCTAGTGGGGTGGCTAAAGCTAAATTTTGATAAAGTATCTAAAATAAATCATGGTAAGGTGAGGGAGGGTTCATCATTAGGGATGAGTTGGGGATGAAAATTGTAGCCTACATCAAGCCTATGAGAATCTGATCCAACCATGTTATGAAAGCCAAGGCTACCTTCTAGGGCATTTAGCTTGCATCCCAAATGAACATATCTAAGTTGTCCATTAAAGGGGACTCACTCAAAATCATTAATGCACTTGTGGGAAAGGTTTAATATTCACACACAATTATCCAAATCATTGTTGATGCCAAATATCTCCTCCACTCAATTGATTATAAGATCTCACACATATTCTATAAAGGCAATATGGTGGGGGATGCCCTAACAAACATGGGAGTACTCAGCTCAGACCTATCCAAGTGGATATGACCCCAAAACATCCCCCTATATCCAACCCTTGTTAGATAATGATGAAAATATAAAAGTTTTATAGGCTTATGATGGAAACGCATCTGAGAGCATTAATCATAATTAGAAAAAGGCTTAAACTCACTTTGTGTCATGGTAATGACATAAATTTTGAACTCAATAGTGTAATACATCATTTCAAAAAATATTATTCCAATGACTATGGAATAAAATAAAACATTAAAATTTTGATTTTTTGCTTGGCCCATGATAACCCTCAACATAATTACAGAAATAAAAACAACATCATGAGAGGAGATAGGGACCATTATGAACTAATATCATATGTTGAAGTCCAAGCCAACCATAAATTTTGGAGGAAGTTATGGAATGGAATACTAATGTATTATATGATAAGGATAGAATGGCACAACTAAATTCTTGCCAGATATTTCATGGTAGGGTGGAAGCAGTAGCATGTGACCTTTAGGGGGTTATCGTGGAATTTTCTAAAGAACTCATAGGTTAAGTTACCAATATGACATGTGAGGTAACGAAGGCCTTCAAAGATAAATGGTGAAATTAGAAGCTGATGAAAACATTATTATAAATAGATACCATCTACCACATGGACAAGAAGGGCTTCCCAAGGGCTGACCTTTTGATGTAGAGCTAAATAACTTATCCAATAAACTATGCCTTTATCCTTCTTTCAAGATTTTTTTTGCTTCATTCAAATCTCATTTCCCATAGTCCCTTTGGGGAAAACATGAAATAATGGATATAATAGTCCTCAATGATTCATAAGATCATGATTTACAAGTTTTCAAATTAACTTTACATAATTAGCAAACCATTCAATACTAAATTGAAACATTCCTTGTTCATATACCCACTTTACCTTCATGATAATCTTTACAATACATCAATGCCAAAATGGTCTTTACATGGGAAATCAAATCACAATGATGGTTTAAACCATATCAAGACCTCCTTATTTCCTTATCTCAATCTTATCTGACCCTGATTAGGTCACTAACTCAATTCCTCTATTCACTTTCTTTCTCACAAGTTCCTTCCTAGCTTTGCCTTTTACTAGCCCTATTTTGGGTAAAATTATTTGTTTTGGGATATAAAAAATCTTTCAAAGCACACTGAGACTATTTTCAAGGTTACTTTGGGGTATTCTATCTTTACCCCATTCCATTTTACATCCTTCTTTATTCAAACCCTATTTCTTTATCATCCCAGACCTTAATTAGGCCTATTTAGGCTCATATCAGACCTACAGTCACACTTGTATATGGAAATTTATGGTACTAACTTGAAATCCCCAAAAAAAATTAGATATGGACAATATAGTCCTAACAACCAAAGTTGGGCCTTTTTGGCTAGTGGATACTCTTGTAAATGCTAAAACCCTAACCTAGGGTTTCTATGTCTTAGTTTAGACTTGACAGTGCACAAATTTGTATAACTTGAACCAAAAACCATTTCAAATCGAACCAATTGTTGGAACACGTTTTTATATCCTTCTCATAACTTTTCCATTCAATCATCAAAATCTCACAACCTCTAGATCACTCATAAACTCAAAATCTTAGTCCTTTAAACTATGTTCTACTTGATAAGAATAGGGGTACTACAGGGTTTCATTATTATTGAAACATTGTAGGACAATATAATATAAAAATATGTCCTAAGCCCCTCTTATTATCACTCAACCCCTTCTTTGTCACTTTGGATCTAAAACAAGATACCATACAACATAACTCAGTCAACTGAATTTTGAATTTATGGACTGTATACTTTTAAGGGGTAATAACAAGGATCAAGCTAAAAATCAATATATTGTTTCAATATATAATTCAAATAGATTAATCTACACTCTTATTACATTTTCCATTTCTAATCCCACATAGTACTCAATGAGAAAATAATCAAACACTCAATTCACAACTTTGAATAAGACTATAGAATGCATTTCCTGTTTACAAACCTAACTATCTCCACATAAAGGACTAATTCCAATTAAATCTTGGATTTCCTATAAAAAAACATAATATAATGAGATTATGAACAAGATCACTGATACCAAACTAGTTACCATTTTGATCATACAAACATACATGTGCTCTGTCCAACCATGCAGAATTTAATTATACATAGAATTTTCATATTATAGTCATTCTTCCTTCAATAAAATTTATTTTCAAATTCCATTCCTCAACATCCTCAAATGAAAAGTGTGTATTTTTCATTACAAAACTTACTACATACTATATATTATCTACCTATGATCCAAAACTCCTAAAACAAGACCATAACTGATTCTTGATCAATATTTTCTATCAATCTCCTAGTCTAATGTGGGGTGGTAGACTACCACCTCACTCTTAGATGACAAATGCATTAATATTAACTCTTAGACCTTTCTTGTGACCATAAAGGTCTATTACATCATTTTTCATCAATTACACATCAACTAAACTCACTTAGACCCACAAATACATCATGAAAGTTTAATATCCCATTTTGGTAGGGAAACTAATTCAAATTTGCATCCACTTAAGACATATTATAGACCTTGTGTGAGCATTCCAAGATTCCCCTACATCACTTTCCACAAATATGGACTAAATTGTGCCTGTAGATAATGTGTTACCTTATTCTGGAAGGCAAATTCACCCATGTTTTTCACACCACTTATTGTTGTTAAACCACTTCAAAGGCCATAAGATTAGTATGCCATACTATTTAATCATGTATCTCAAAGCCACAGTCCTAAATTTTCAAGAATAACCCTAAGCTAATATAATCCATCAAGGATTAATCCTCCTTCTCACCAAATGAGTAACCCCATGAGAAGTCAAGAAATCCACATGGTGGAAAGTAGCAGAGAGAAAATATATGACAAGGCTATTGCTATGGAGGGAATAAAAAGTTAGGCCTCCATTCCACCCACCTAGATCATCCACGAGAGGGAAGGAAGAAGGAAAATAAAAAATATTGTGACCTGTCTCCCCCACAAAAGAGTTCTAGTAAGAAAGTCAATAGGAGCCTTTAGTTTCAACAGGGTGTGGATAACCTCAATTTTAAAATACATGAGATAAATGTGGTAGAGTGATTGAGGAGGGATGAGGACCCAGCCAAGATTTCAAAGGGCCTCAAGCATAATATGATAGAGTTCCATGAAAATTTATAGAAACTGGGCAGGCAATTGGTTTCATACGTGGAACAAGTGAATAATTTTAAACAAAAAAATGATGAGTTGAGGGAAGGGATCAAGGAATAGTAGATAGAGGAAAGGGGTAAGCTAGAAGGAACCCTAAAATGTAAGGAAATACTCACCATCACTCTAAGGAGTCATAAAACAAAGGAAGGTAAACCATTGATAGAGAAGACCAGAGGCTCAATGGAACAAATCAAAAACACTATGGAAGGCTAGGGGCTAAAACAAGAGGGATATTGAGTATCAGCACAAAAAATTGATGGGTAGGAGTAGGAAGAAAATTCAATCCAAGGAAATTTAGCAAGTGGTTGTATCTATGTGGTTTGGTATAGGTCTTTTTTGCTAAGTTTTTTCTAAATGTTTATGTTCGGTAGGTCATGTTGGCCTTATTTCATCTTTTTTTTTTTAATATTTTCCATGTTGAGGGATGTTGAGTAGTAGCACAAAGAAACCAATGGGTGGTAGCAGGAAGAAAAGTCAATCCAAGAAACTTTAGCAGGTGGTTCTATTTATGTGGTTTGGTATAGGTCTTTTTTCCTGAGTTTTTGCTAAATGTTTATGTCTGGTAGGTCATGTTGGCCTTATTTCATATTATTTTGTTTGTATTTTCCATGCTATACTATGGTTTTTAGGTCCTTGTAAAATTTGAGTTTGACTAATTAGATAATAACCATGTCATTTAATTGAATTTTTGAGAATGATATTTATTTAATGTCTATCCAAAACATTTTAACTAATCAATTTTGATTGATTGAATTTTTTTATTGGTTTATTTAGTGAAATCATAGTGATTGAGCAAAATTAGTTAAACCTAATGGTGTATAGGCCTTGTCAGTGAATGTAAATAATAAATTATATATATATATATATATATATATATATATATATATATATATATATATATATATATATATATATATATATATATATATATATATATATATATATATATATATATATATATATCTTTATCTTTTGAGTTTTAATTGGCATGAAAATTTGGGTATTATAATAATTGGAAAAAAAACCTAAAAACCTAGCTAACTTGTAACATAAACCTAAAACATTTATTATTTTCCTAAAGTTTAAGATATTATTCCCAATTTAGGGAAAAGAGAAGAATTTTTTTTCTAGGTTATAAGTGTCTTAGTGTGAAGATCAAAGTAAAGGAATTGAAGATCCATACCATGAAAACACATTAATCAATTAAATTTCAAACTTATTTGTGAGTTGTATGGAGTTTCCTTGGTGTTTTATACATGTTGAATTATGCACCTATCTCCAATCACTTTCAAATTTTTAGGTGATTTTGTTGTCACTTTTGTGCATGTATTTCCACATTCGATTTATAACGATAGTCACTATATCTTTTGATATTCAAGATATGTTTTTAAATCATATGTCAATTCCCTACTTCTAAATTATGAAATATCAATTAGGAATTATTATTGTTATATATGTATGTTATGCTTAACTAAAAGTAATTGTTTTATATATGTTGCATTTAGTTGTAATCAACATATTCCTAATTAAATTTTTGATGAATCCAAATTAATTCATGTTCCTTTAATAATCCATGCTTCTTTAGGGTTTCACACTTTTCATAAAACCTCGTTACCTTATACACCTTTGGAGTTAAACATTTCCAATATTTTATTAGATTTTAAATTTTGAAAAAATTATGGTTTATTGTATTATATCTATAATCACTTAATTTCTATTTTACTTGATTTTAATGATCTCAAGTCCTAAGTTGTTTCCATTTTTTAAAATTATTCAAACCCCAGTGTGCTTTCTTATGTGGGATCATTATAAATTTTAGATTCATATTTTTCTAACCCATCAGAATTATTGTTCATTTTTGCATACATGCTTCAATATTGTGAAAACCCTTATATAATTGATATAAAATCACTTTTTTAATTCATGACTTATGATCCTTTCATATTGTATAATTTTCTCAAATGAATATAGTACATTACCCTAGCATGGTTGTGTTATTGTGTATAATGACAAATCTATTTTATAAAATGTTGGTGTATATGTTCAAGTATATCTCATGCATTATGCCATCTCTAAGAAACTATTAAACACTTGAATGGAATTACAAAATTATATAAATACATATATTTAATTTCATTTTATTAACACTAGGGATTCAATGTTTCTTTCTTAAGTTCTCCATGTTTATTAGATTTGATGATATAAAGCCTCACATGATGATATGAAAACCATTGTATTTAATCTCAATTTAAAAAATGATCAATGTGTGATGACACATTATGAGGTTAACCATACATACATATACATATCAATGCTAAAACTCTTCCTCAAGTCATAGCTGGCCAAAAACATTATAAATATTTATCATGCACCTAGGCTTAGATTTAAAGGAATAAAATATTATGATAGTTTTTTATCAAAATTTAAAAACTCAAGAAAACATATTTATTAAAAAATTTCAAGATCAAATGTTTTCAAAGATGAGGGGACTATTGTATCAATTGATACTCAACCATCTCACTTTGATTCTATCATTAGTTATCTGAAAGATAGTGAGAAATCAATTAACTTTCAAGAAAAAGAGATACCTATAAGTGATAGTATTCACCATTGCACATTCAAATTATTATTTTTATGCTATGGATAAAAATAGTGTTTGTTGATAATGGTTTAGCATTTAATATTTTATTAAAATCTTCCTTTTATAAATGGGTATTAGTAAAGATGCCTTAGCTAACTCAACCATGACCATAAAATGCTTTGACCAAAAACATCAAATGTCCCTTAGTACAATTATATTGAATCTAACCTGAGCTATTAAAAACATTAACAAATAAATATCATGTCCATCCAATGATAAAATCAATATTATTTTCATAATCTATACAATTAAGTGAATGATTTTGATTAAACCTATGTCAAAAAAAATTGGATCAACATTTTAGATCACACTTTATGATCCTATTAGATATTTGAGTTTAGTATGGTTATATATTTATGTAAAAATAATATATGTTTTATGTATATTTTTTAACAACACACGTGAATAGATATCACTGAGAATTTATAGGTATTTTGTGATATGCTTAGCTCCACCATTATAATATTTGAATAGGATGTATATAGTCTTTGTGTTGAATAAAATTAATGATCCTTTATTTTAGTCCCATCAATATTTGTTATAGCCTTGATAAGTTTGATTATGTTCATTTGTGTGTCTTATCTAATGAGTAAGTGAGAGTACATATGTCGTTCATCCATGTAGATCTAATACAACTACAATCCCATATAAAGTTGATATCCATTGCACCCATGCATCTAGATTTGATGTTCAATCATTAAAATTTATGATCATCAATTTTTTAATCGATAGATACTCACCTTAGGATTATCTTCTTAGTCTAGGCTTAATATTTAAAGCCTGTCCTAAATGTTTTTGTGTTTTATAGCATATTTTACAATTATATTTTATTATAAACTATCCACAAGGACTGTCAAATTTTAAAGACATCTTTCGAAAAGATTGCTTGTAATATAGCATTAACATCATTTTTATTTATGTGGATTCTCTATTATGAGATTTTTAAATGGGTAGCTTAAAATAAAATTAATTTGGTGGGCTAAAAACTACTTCAATCTGTATATTTTGTTTTTATGTTTTGAGTGACTCTTTGGCTAACATTAGATTCAATTATTGTGATGCATGTGACACATCATACCAAATTATGGACTTATTTATGTCATACAATTTAAACTTCCTTTCAAAATGTATCCCATTCCCATGTCATATATTGGAGATGACAAAGGTGTTATCATGGTTACTATGGTTCCCATTCCATTCCCATGTCAATATTTATCTCATCCCTGGGTCAACCAACTACCAAGTCATCTAAAGTCAACATTTATGTATTTATGAAGGCTATCAATGTTGAAACCATACCAAATCCTTCTAAATCAATGTCAAATCAAATGGGTTATTAATCCATGCAGACTAATAATGTAATTTGATTTCATTTGAGTTGTATCATTATATGTAGCTTGTAGGTAATGTATGCCATTTATTTATACTTAAATGTAATCCAATGTCATGTTTAACACAACTCAATAGTTCAATAATATCAAAAATTAATTCCAATGTCATGTTTATCAAAAATTAAGGTGTGCACATTATCATTACAGATCATCTACTGACCTAATATATAGATCAATTTCTACTACTAGCTTAATTTACAACAAAAGTTTTTTAGACATTGTGTTTTTGGGAAGCAAGAGATCAAATGATCGAGTCTCCACCAACTACTATTTTTGGCTTGTGAAAATATGTAAATTATTTATGTGTAATAATTTTTTACTTTGAAAGAATGTAATATAGACACCACATAATGGAAATTTCATTTTCGTTAACATGTACATAATAATAGAAGAAACTAAGATACAACTTATGCTTAAATTTATCCCAATCTATATTAAGAATTTCCACTTACCAAAATTCTTCACATTGAAAAAACTCTATTAACAAAAACCTAAGATTAGCAAAGACTTAACTAGTAAATATTTACCTATGCAATAATAAGAATTATTCAATATTTATTCTAAATATTTTATGTTTACAGTACTTTCTTGACTCCATTTTTGGCTTATTAGTCTTTCTTTATCTAATATTACACAATAAGAGTGAGCTAAGGAATGAAAAACAATTGAGTTTATTTTTTCCAAAAATATCAACAAGTCTCTTTTGTGAATCTCCATATATAGAAACATATGTCCAAATTAAAATACTAATATAAAATAAAAGAACATCAATCAATGTACTTATTTGAATAGACAAATGAAAGGCTATGCCTTCTTGAAAATGAACCACCACTAATTCCCTCTATGAACATGTATAGAGTTTCATTACTCTTTAAATTAAAAAGGTTTATCAACTAAATTAGAATAGCGTTTTAACTTTCAACCAAGCTAATGTTGAATTGGATATGGTAAAAAATCATATTTGGTAAGGATAGATGTTATGGATTTTTTACACTTTGAAGGGATAGGGTGACTATTCCTCCTACCAAAGACAACTTATTCTTGTATTTTATCAAATTCTTAAAAATTCACTAATGTCATTAATATACTTTCAAGGGCTAGGGTAATTAACAAGGGTGCCATACGTCAAGCCCCTACAGGAGTTCATAGATTTTGCCTTTATTTTTTGTTCAGTTAGAGAATCATTACAATATTGTAGTTTTTTTGACATAAAATCCAATTATGTATTGCATATTTTTAAGTGCACTAAAGAAAAAATTAATCTTTCTATAGATTCAAAAAAGAGATTTGGGCAAAAATATAACCAAAAATAGGTAAATTATAGTAGGTACTCATGTAACCCCAAGCATCCAATGCCATGTTCCAGGTACTAAGAAAAAAATAACTTTGTATTTGAGATCAAAAATACAATATGAATAGATTTTTAAGAGAAATTATCCACATTTTCCATTATTATTTATCATCACTCCTAACGATAGGACCTAGAAAACATTTAGGCTTATCTTTACAAAAAGATTATCATTCTATTTAAGCTTTTTTTGATAAACTATTTTTTATTGGGAGATATAAAACAACAATCCAAACAAAAGGCATCACATAAATCTTTTCAAAATATTTAACCTATTTTAAGTTTCTTTTAATCTTTTTTTCCCTTTTAGCATATCTTTGTGAAGCCCAAATTTATGACATATGATAGAAATTGTCTGCCTGTGATCAGAAGGCCATTGGTGCTAATCAAAGGTCTTATGTTCTTAGTGAGAGAAGACTAAAATGTATAGAAGAACACTGATAGATGTTTTTCCCATGCCTAGACCCACAAATATATGTCTAATTATCAAAACCCATGGATTTGGTGTTGCAGCCATAACCACTACCACTATTGAGGAAATAATGTATGCTACAATTATTGCTTTCCTTCACCCATAAATATCATTGATGAATCCTCCCACTACAAACCCAATAATAATTGTTGTAATGGTCCCACTCACTATGGTCTCCTACAACAATAATAAAAACCACATTAAATGGAGCTTCAAAATAATTTTAAAGGGGGTTTCAAAAAAAAAGAGACGATAGTTATTAAATTTTGAAAAGTCTCTCTCCAAGGACTCAATCTCCAAGGACTAGAAACAAACCTTAATTTAATCCCATATAATAAAATATAGCTTATTATATTTTGGGCACAATTTAAAGGTCTCAAAACAAACCCAACTTCAGAACCACTTATAATAATAACATACCACCTTATGAATTAAAATCAAACCCTAATTTAACTCCATGTGAAAAAAAATTACAATAAAATTGTTTAAATTTCTTTGTAAGGGTATACTAAAATTCATAAAACTAGAAATGTGTATACTAAAATTCACAAACCTAGGGAGAATCAATTGAACCCATAGTGGAAAAAGACTCATGAATATGCTTGAGCATAGCCTCATCCCTCACCCAGTCCTGTACTAGCACATTTATAAAATGTGTGTACAATTTATTCTTCCCATAGGTCACTGAAATAAAACTCTTCTATGCCAACATACCATCTATCTCAAAATCATAATAAACATGGCTGCTCACCCTACACTACTCATGTTCACTATCAAAACTAATAAGCACCAACAACAAATCTCATGCATACTCAATAGTATAATAATATACAATTCACTAACTATAGAAAATGAAGAACCAAATTCCTAAAAAAAATTAGACCTTAAGATTTTAAATTCATTCCTTATCCAATACATAAATGCCAAATAATGATTGTCAAGGACCAAGGTATTACTCACGATAATGTTCAAAACTAGCCTTCTCTTCATACATGTCAAAATAAGTTTTTTTTATTTTTATTATATTTTATAAATCAATGTTTCTTTAAAAAGTGAGGCTTTCTAATAAAAATGCCTTTAGGGAATGAAAACAATTTGTTTTTGGGTTGGGCATGCAATTTACATTCAAACTTTTAATGTATTTCAATTTATTTGTTTCCTGAATTGAAATAAAATTAATTATTTATAGCTAATTTATATAAATATTTTAAATTTATATTATTATTTTTTAAAATATTTATTCTTGTTTTATAAGTAATTTATATGAATATTTTAAATATATATAATAATGATAAACATAGTGTTTTTATTGTTATATGTTTAAATTATTTCAAGATTACTTCATTATTAACTTAGATTTATATTATTGATTTTTGTAAAATTTTTACCTTTATTTTATAACTAATTTCTCGAAAGATATTCATGTGAATTATTTACAGCTTATGTCTAAGTTAGTATAACTAATTTTCCAATTTACTATTTAAAATTTATGTTAACATAAATTTTTGAACATATAACCTGCTATTAATTATATAATGTCACAAAGAAAAAAATCTCAGCATACTATTCATGAAATTTATGGATTTCAAAAAACATAGAGTTCAAACACTCCCTTAGATATTACCTTGGAGAGGATGAGTCACAAATATAGATACCCTAAAGTGAAGTAAAAAATATATGAAATATCTAGAACTTCCTCTGATACATCAGAGGATCAATTTGATGAACTTGTTAGCAACAAAAAATAAAAGGTGACAAAAATAAGAAATTTATACCATGAATGGGTAGATGAGTTTAAATGGTTAATTCATTTTGAGCATGATCATAAAATATTCATGAAGTGTGAATATTGTGTAAAGTATCTAAAATTTAGACCATAGGGTACATGTAATGGATGCACTATAGTATAACATGTTTCTATTTTAACTCATGAGCATTTTGTAGCACATAAGGAAGCAAATGCTACATGGTTATGTGCTAAGGAGAAACAAATCAAGTCTATCCTAGGGAAAGTTAAAGAAATTCAGGACAATAATAAATAAAGAGTGATCACCACAATGAAAATAGTGTATTTTTTTAATAGGATTTATCATTATCTAAATATGAAAATCTTAACCAGTTTCTCTTGTATCTAAAAACACTTAATATTCCAAGTCATTATAATATGCTTCATGTACAAATCATTTTACTAAAAATAAATTTTTGTATTACATATCAAAGTATCTCAAAAATATGCAAGTTGATAATATGTTAAATAGCCTTTTCTTTTTGTTGGTGTTGGATGAAAGCATTGATTTTAGTCTCAAACAACATCTTATTCTCTATGCTACATATATAGACTCAAAAGGAATTAGACCATCAATTTCCCAATTTATGGTACTCAAGAATGCAACCAATGGGAAATGGAAAACATTATATGATAATATGCATGAAGTAATAAATAAGTGAGGTCTTTCAATGAAGAGGTTGATTATTGGTTTTATAGATGAGGTATCAACAATGGTAGGACATTAAAAAGGTTTTATTTCATATTTAAGAAAATATGTCCCAAATTTGATCGCAATTTATTATGTATCACATCGAGAGTCATTGGTAGCAATAGATGTTTCAAACAGGGTTTTTGAGTTGATGTATGTGGAAAAGATTGTAAATAAGGTATATTCATAGGTATAAAATTCTCCAAAAATAAATAATGAATTATCATCACTACTTAAGGTCATGTAAATTGATGTTATTAATGTTTTAAAAATACATGGAGTCGGATGGTTATTTAGGGGAGAGGTCATTCAAAGGTTAGTAAAGTTTATGCCAACAATTTTAACACTATGGAAGAATGTAAGGAGCAGTTCGGTATGGTATGATAAGAACAAATTTATTTGGTGTTGTTTTGTTTATAGATGTTTTAGGTACGCTCAATATGTTGAAAAAAATATTTCAAGAAGATAACAATAATATCACCATTCTTGGAATGTCTATGGAGGTGACCATTACTAACCTAATGAGATGGTTTTTTAGGATTGAAACATTTATTGAAGGCATAATATATCTTTCAAAATTATTAGTTGACACTAAAAATGGATTTATTGAAATCATGGATAAAGAAGGTGAAATCAATTATAAACATAGTTTATTATATGTGTGTATCGTTGATGTTAAGTTTGGTTTTAGTGATACAAAAATGCAAAAAATGAAAACTCGAATTGATGCAACATTATAAATTTTAAAGAATATCATAGAAGATCACATTCAAGTTCTTATTGATTTTTTGAATGAAATATTCCTTGATCTTCCTCTTTTCAATGATACCAAACTATTCAACCCTAAATTTTATGAGAAAGAGTGCAAAAGTCAAGAGAAAAGTTTGGAACATTGGGTAGATGTTATTCTCACACATTTATAGATTACAAATCAAGATGATCAAATTGAGTTTGACATGTTGTTTGATGCTAAAGATTGTAAAAGAGAGATGCATCCTTTTGCTAATTCATTAAATTTGACTTTTGAGGATTTTTAAATGAATGAAATATGGAGAGTGTTATGTCATAAAAAATATTGGCATTGTCTTTACCCTAATATGAAAAGATTATGGCAAGCGGTTCTTACCATAATTGTAATCACAATTGCATGCGAAAGAGGATTTTCAAGATAAAATATTATTAAAGATATTAAAATATCAAATATAAGGTTGGACATATTAGATGCATTAATGAGAGTGTCAATAAATGGGCCTAATACATTAGAAGTGGTTTGGGATTCAGTACACAAAATATAGAAAGATGTGAAAAATAGAAGAGTTTTGAACCTTTGATGTTTAATTTTATATGTAAATGATGATTTTTTTTGGAAATATCTCATAAATTTTTAATATTATTTGATTATATGTTATAAATTTTTCCAATAATTAAGTTGTATATTTATTAACAAAATTTATTAAAAATGTTAATTAAGAATGTTTTGATTAAGCATGTTGTTGTCTTTTATTCCAAAATAAAGATTGCTCATATTTTTTGTTTCCTCATATTTAGAAATAAATCTTAAACATGGTTACTATTCATATCTTATATCTAATATTAAGTGACTAATTGATTTCATTTTCAACTTTACTTTTTTTCATTAAAATCATGTACACACTTATTTAGATTTAAAAAAAAACATTAATGCAGTATCCACATGCATATGGGCAAGGTAGGAGCACAAAAATATGTTTCTTTGTGAATTTTCAATGATATAGGTCCATGAATGTTTGAAGTCGAGGTCTTTGTCTTGAACACAATGTATTCCACCAGTACCGTTTACATGCCAAAACCATTTAAGGTCTGTCAAAAAATTGTAAGCTCATTCAATTTATTTCTTGATGATTTTTTATGTCATTGAATTATAACTTATAAAGTTGTGAACAAGTGTATGTAAAAAATTATTAATCAAACATATTTTATTCATAGGTTGGACCTTTATTGGGAAGGGGTTCTTACATTATTATGGATTTCATTGAATTTGGATCATCCAAAACTAGAATTGATCAATTAATATTGATATATATTTTTTAACTTGTATGCTCAAACTTACTTTTATGTTAGATTTGTTAGTGGTGATAAATGTTTATTGTGTAGAAAAATCTAGGAAGGAAGATTGCAGATATGCATAATGCTGGCATCTCAGATAAGGGATTTGGATTTATGGTTGACAATATAATTGGTAGGTACCTATATTTTTATTGATTATTCATTATATCATATAAAAATTAAATAATTTTTCAGCGCAATCTTGGTTAGCAATGTTTGAGAAAGTTTTCAATTTATATTTGGTGATTGAAAATTATAAATAATATTGGAGTAACTTAATCACTTTGCTTGGGTTACTTTGGATTTATAATTTTGTTCTTATGATAATTAATTTTATGATATATATATATGTAGAACTATTTTATTTTGGTTATATTTTCCTCTACAAAATCTTTGAGGGAATCATTAATTTATGACATTAAATCATTACTTTATGACATTGAATTGGTTAAAATGAGATTTTACTTGTTAAAAATTTTGTAAGTCTTCCTTATATTCTGGTCAACCTCTTGATTTTATTCAAAGTAAGAGTTAAATAGGTTATATATTGTGCATTACTCCCCAAATAAACTCTTGGACATCAGACTGGGTAACATTTTATAGTGAGCATAGATTGGGATATCAACTCCAACTAGATCAACAACAATATAGGGATAATGATATCTATGAAAAAGGTAATGAATGTAAACACTTAATATTTGGATTTTATTCATACAAAACTACTTTTATTATTGTTATCAGGTCATAAGATATGATAAAAAATAACTTTAATTTGTATCCTTAATTGAAAATCCTTCTTGTTTGTAACATCATTTTGTATTAAATGACTTGGTCTTTTTAAGAACTTCCAAACATGGGTTGGAAGATAAACTAATAATATCTCTATACTAATATGTATCTAAGTGTTCATGTTCCTATAATTTAGATCAAAGATAGTAAAATATCTATGTAAAAATTCTCATATTCCATTTAATATGTTCTTTAACATGTCTCTTATGTTTGGATTTATGTCTTACATCTTAAATGTGACGTGGTGTAGAATCTGCAAAGTGCTAAATTTAATAGAGAGTTTTAAATAAGATATATTTATGCGATTAAATTTGTGATATATTAATTTTTTTTAATGTTGGATTTTTAAAAATCTTTCATTTTTTTGGTAATCTATTTTCTTTAAATAAGGTAGTCATTATTGTATTTTCAAATGTTAAGTTGGTATATTTTATTTTGACGTTTTTGTACACTAAAAATAGATATATTTTTATATATTTTTATAAAAAAATTGTATGTTAGTTTTTTGTTTACATTTTGGATATATCTTTTCCCTTTGTAGATGAATCACAGGTTGTGATTAAAAATCTCAATAAAAAAATAACAAATTATTTTTCCAAAAAAAATTATTCAATATCATGGACTTTGAAAGCATATGATTGCTATGATATAATTCACTTAAAGTTTCACACCTAATATGGTGTGAGTTAGTCCTTAAGATCGAGTTATAAATATTTCTACTTTCCATTTAGGTTTATATATAATTATAATCTATAATATAATTCACCTTCTAAAATTACACTTAAAAAGATATGAACTAATTTTTAGTTGATTTCTCAATATTTTCATATTTTATTTAATTTTTTTATTATAGTTATTAGTGATTATTTTTTAAAATAATACTCTCTTATATAAAACTACTTTATTCATGTAATTATCTTGAATTTTTATCTTCCATACCATTTTTTAACTGATATTTGAATACTCTATTGCCTTATTTACTCATTCAATTATTATTTATTCATTCAGATATTATTTATTCATTATTCATTCACTTATTATTTATTCACTCTCTCTCACTATCATTTTGGACCACCAATGGCACTACATACTAGCATCCAAATCATAAATAAATAAAATAACCCTTTCAACTAATAAAATTCCATATAAAACATATACTTTAGTTTTTAAATATTCTACAATGATATGTATTTCATGTATTTGAGTCAAGAAAATTTATTAGTGTATTGAATTGCAAGGCATACACAAAATGGCTTTGTTGAATAGGCCTCATAAAATTTTATCAAATGCAATTGGAAAGTGTACAACTAGACCTAAAAACCTTCGCTAGCATCCTACTAGTCTCTGTAAAATAGGAACTTAGAAACAAGGCATTGACATCAAAAAAGCATATTCAAAAGTAGGTTATTTTTTAAAAAATATTATTGGAAGGTCTAGAATAATATTAAATCATCATTGAATTTTTGGTTGATAGGATGGGTTGAGTGTCAAATCTCATCCTTGATTCTCATTATCCTTCAATTTCATTTACTTCTATCAATGTATCTCCACCAAAGACTATTATCTATATAATCTTGGTCATGGATCGATGCCCCATGTTTTTTCATCTTTTAGGAAGAATTATTCTTACTCCTACACTCACATCTACATTGAAGCTTATACTATTATCATGTATTGTGTGTCCACTAATATTTGTCTACATTTTTGTGGCTCTTAGTCCCATAAATTACTTGGTATCATGGACATTATTAAAATATTGCATTCATTGATCCTATAAATCATGCATGCATATTTGGCCTACTCAATCCACATGCAACATGCAGTCTCCAACTCGTGTAAATATGCTAAAGAACCATATGCAACATTCAATATCTAACTCATGAAAATATGCTAAATAACTATCTAATACCATCCAAATTATATTCTACCATGTTGTGTTATTCAAAGCTGAGTAGAGGTGTACATGTTAGTTTATAATTTTTAAACATGATTATTATTATTTTGGTCAAAAATAGTAAATTTAAGCCAAATATATTAAAATCAATAAGTTATATTATTTAAGGTTCTTTATTTTACTTTATTATTAGTATTGAGTCTAAAATATTCTATATAGTTAGGTTGTTTTAAATTTTTAAGCTTAATCTTTAATTATAACTTTTAGCTACATTAGAAATTTTAAGCTTCTATAATTATGTTATAGGTTTTTAATTTTATCTTAGGATATGTGACTTAAGCAATTTTTATAATACATTTAGTCTTTAATTTATTTTTTTAACATTTTTACTATTTTTAAAGTATTAGTCTAATACTATTGTCATAATTAAAGTAAAATATATTTCATTGTAAGTAGATGCATTTTCAGTTAAAAATAATATCCATAAAATATGGTTTACCATGTGGGGGGACTATGAAACTAAAAACCATGTCAAAACTATTAAACTTCAAGTTCTAAATTGACTAATGCCAAAAATAGTTTTCAATGGCAGGGGGTCATCTATGCTATTTTTAATAGAGTGGCAATGATTATGAACATATATTACAAATGTGACAATGAGGAATCAATATTCATATTTTTTATATTTTCTTTCTAAGTATGGTGTGATGAAAATAAAGTGGAATTCCATATCATTTTCACTACAACAAAATGGTTTCTTGAGTAAAGTAGTAATGAGGCCATTTCCATTACTTATATTGGTTTGGTTAATGTGTTCTTAAGGATCGATTGATGGTTCCCAATCTATAGTTGATATATTCTCAACCATCAAATGGTTCGGTTAATGTATTCCTATGGATTGGTTGATGGATCCCAGTCTATGGTTGATGTGTTCTTGTGTGTGTCAGTAAGTTACTTTATTTCTCAATTGATAGTTAGTTTTCCCATGTTAGTACTAAGTATAGTTTGAGGGGTGAGATCATGTTGGATATTTGATTTTGGTATGATCATTGATTTATATGATAATAATATATGATTCATGTGTGTTTTTATACAACAAACATAAATATCTATTATTAAAAGTTTATGTTTATTTAGTGGTATGTATATCTCCATCATTATAGGAATTGAATAGGCTATATAATCTTTATGTTGAATAAAATTAAGTTTAGTTTTTAAATATGCTACCTAGATTTAAGATCCATATTTAGGATGAGAATCTCCATATGATTTGAATTACAATATGATGTTTGGAAGATTCTAGATCCATGCCATGGATGGTGTACCATCTACCTTGTATATATACAATTATATGCTTGAAGTATTTGATGAATGAATTATATATACAATTACAACAAGGATATGGCCTTTATATTTTATAAGATGACTTTTCCTTAACATAGCTTATACTCTCATTTGGATAAGGATAAAACTTATATAGTAAGACCCAAGCAAATTATTCCAATAAAACAAGTTGTGACAATTGTGTTTGGGGAATGAAGTAACACCATAAAATATGATGAGAATAATGATTCAAATGTTGATGACATTAATGAGAAATTTTATAATAAAATCCTTGCCCAAATACATCTTGGAGAATATAAATATGACATTAATATATTTGTTATTGTTTCTCTTTATTCAACTCCTAAAGATTATGAAAGGTTGGATTTTTTTTTTTAGAAAGTGCAAAGGCCAAAGTGTAATTCCTTATCAAGTAATTGGCAAGCCATATTCATAAACATTTATTTGAATTTAATTACACACTCACTCATAGGCTTATTGTTTACTTGTTTAAGATATGATAGATTTAATTTTTTAAATAGTGTGCCTATTTTCTATATGGTTTATAATGTGGGCCTTGAAGCTTTGTTGTTAATACTATAAAATAGGAATTTTCCTTTGTAATTCACCTACATTATGACTTAGAGAATCTAGCTTGGGCATAGTGATGGTGAGGCCTTCAATGAGCTAATTTTTGTTTTGAGTTGAATCATTGATGGTAAGTGAAGGGATGTTTATTTTCATAGGTGGATTGTTTTTTTTAAATTTAGGATTTATTTGTAGGATATAGACCAAAAAATTATGCAATGCATATAATTTATATGAATATAAGAAAAAAAATTGAGGGTAGGAGTATGAGTAATATTCACAAGCCATATTTAGTTAGCCTTTTGAATGGCCTATCAAAAAATATTAGGAGTTATTATAAATTATTAATTAAGATGTTGATTAACCTTTAATTATCCAAAATTTTGATTTGTTGGAGTGAGTCACTTAGATTTATTTTGTTAATGTGATCCATTATTGGTGGAAAATAATAATTACACAAAGGTATGAAGGTTAAAATATGAAAATAAGGTTTGGAATGATTGAATAAACGCCAAGAGGAAGATGGTTTATAAGCAAGAGATGAAACATTAGATAAGATTGAGATAATGTAAGAACCTAAATATTAATTATATTTTTGGAAAGGAGTATGCATGAAAATGAGAAAAAACCCTTCGTTAAATGTTTAAAAGAGTTAGGGTTCACCATTAATTTTTTCTCTAATTTTTATTTTACCCAAAATAGGAAAAAACAAATTATAAATTAAGTAGATCTAAGTATACACAACTAAAATATATAATTAAAAACTAATTAAGATGGATAAATACATAAATAATCTCAAGTGTCACAAACATAAACTAAATTAATGAAATCAAATAACAAAAAGTTTGAAAATGCATTCACCCTGACTATTTTATAAGTTTAAGACAATATTATGATTGTGTTTAACATTCTCTAATTTTTTTGACATGTATTAAAATTTGAGGCATTCTCTTAGATATACATGCCTATCATGTACATGCCTAGATATATAATTCCTAACATGTTAATACTATCTATGTGTCACCAATCATGTGTGTGTGTCATCGGGCTAATCTCTATATGGTTTTGCAATGTGGTTTTTTCTTGGTTTCATATCTTGCACTTTCATGATTATAATTATACCTAACATTGTAGATGTGCAAGGTATAATGTGTTATATAATTGAATATTCACTTTTACCTATCTTTCACACTCCAAAATAAAACAATAATAATGGAGTATAGATAACTTCCACAGCAATATTATAACTACATTTCCTCCACACTTAGAATCAAGTTTCATTGTATTTTTTAATGTGTGGATTAAATAAATCAATCAAGGGTTTCAAACTATGTTTATTAGTAGTGATCAATGAAAATAATGAATATTAATTACCTTCCTTTGTCATAATGGATTGTGTAGAGAGATTAAGATGGATAAGTGTCATAAGTGTGTAATATTATGAAGCATAAATTGAATGGAGAATCTTGGCTTTAGGCTTGGTTATTAATATAATGGATGATCTAAGTAAATTCCTAGATAGGTTCCTCTCTCTATTTATATATTATTCATAAATGGATTGTTAATACATTGTATTTAAATGATGTTTTAGGATGATTCATGTTTACTATCCAACTTTTTAAATTGCAATTGAGAAGGGTTAAGATGTAAGTTAATTTAAAATGGATAAAAATACCCAAATAACTAAAAGGGACAAACCATTAGGGGTATGGTTTATTTGAGATGGGCTCGAATAGTTACAAGTTTGTACATGAGATAATTAGGGCTCAAATTTCAATCTAGTGTTCAATAATAGGTGATAATTAATTCAAATGAACTAATAGATATATTTTTTATAAGGATTGATGTTGTTTAGGATTAGTGTAAAAAATAGAGACCTATGTGAGGTTAGGGTGATCCTATAAATCAATTTAAGTATATAAATTTTAAAAATAATCCAAATTAAGAATAAAACATGGGAATAAGAATTTGTGTGCCAAATTTGAGTGTCTATAAAAATGAGTAGCCACAAAATCAATGTTTGCACTAGAATGTCTCCTAGAAAAATATGAACATCTAAATCCATCACTAAAATGATGAAGATAGTGTAGATGTGAAGGTGATGGGAATTTGTGAGGAGAGCCTAGTTATATTCCCCAAGGTCTTAAAATACACAAACTAAAAAGATAATAGGTGTAACAATGAGAGCTATTGGTCAAATATAAGGTAAAGAGAATAAAAATGAATAATTTTAAAGAGGGAGTTGAGCAACTAACAACACTATCTATCAAAGAGATATTTGGAATGATAAAATGTAGAAATAAGGAGGCAAATTTCCATAAAGGTGATGTGTAAATCCTTAATAAATACAAAGAATTATAATTAAGTGGTCAAGGCTAAGAGATTTCAACATCAAAGATATAGAGAACCCAACCTAGGAAGCATATAGTTTATAATAACAAGTGAATTATGTAGATCATCCCATGAATGCTATAAGCATGAAAATGTAAATTTATCATACCTTTCCACAATATTTTCCCCACAACTCAAGACATAATAGAACCCTCAGTCACTACTAGAATTAGGTACTGGCATGAAAAACTAGGTGGCACTAATAATATAAATGTAAACTCTCCTATACCAATCTACGAGCAGGGAGAACTCCAATGGGCATCAACTCTATGATGACTCAAACTATGGAGTTTGATCTTCAAATAGGATAGGGGGTGTGTTGAATTATGTGATCATGTCTTTTGGTGTGATTTTGAATTTTGAAATATATTTTACCTTTTGAAATTACCTTTTTATTTGGATAACTTTTCTTTCACTTCCTCTATTTTCCTCCTTTATACATGTTCAATATATCAACAATGGTTGATAAATATGATTAACATAAAATAGATTGTGCCTAACCACCAAATAAGATAATCTTAGGATCAATAAGCTTATACATTTATATACTTACACTTTATAAGAGAGTGAAATATCTTATTTGACCCAAGTGTGCCTCAAGTGAAATAAAGGAATGGGAAAGATGGGGAACATGAGAGATCCATGAAACATAAGATGATATAGTGAATACATGCTAGTAGTTGACATAAGAAAGGATATTTTTGATTTATATAGATTAAGCCTAAAGGGGATATATAAATACATGATAATTTAGTTCAATTCACATAACAAATTCATAAATGATAGGATAAGTACACAAGGGGAGGTAATGTGAAGAAAAATAGTAATGCCACTAGATAATCCACATAAACATACAATAGGTATAGAAAAATCAAAGATAGTTATAGAACCCAAGTGGGGAGAGGATAAGCCAAAGAGTGGAGGATATTAACAATAACCTACCAAAGATTCCAGAAATTATCAATGGTTGAATAAACCCAAACAAGAAAGACTATAAAAAATAAGCTACTAAAGAATAAAAAAAAAGTCAAAGGTCGATTAAACCCAAGAGAGAGAAAGATAACAAGAAGTTATGAAAGAGTAATAACAGATTTAATGGATAAATAAACCCGAGAGGGAAATCATGATAAGTGTTTAAAATTAATTAATATGATACATTAAAAGTAAAGAGAGAAATAATCAACTACTAAAATATGAACTAATATCTAATACATGATAAAATGAAGTATATAGTAAGTATCTAAATAATCATAAATGTCTAATAATATCATTACATGTATCATCAACCATGTCACAAATATTTTTATAAATTATACATCATGCCTCAATCAAGATCTCTTCTACTTTCTCTAAAATATGCTCAATATCAACCTAGTAAATAGCCTTAAAGGGGTGATATAATTCATAGGATGTTACTCATCTATCTATGAATAAGTTAAAAGAGTAAGGAAATATCCTAACCTAAATTTGGGTCTTAATGAAGATAATATTGTTCATCTATCCTAAGGACATGATATGATGGTCTTAGATAAGCTTGATACCCATACCTCTAAAATATACATACATGCTAATAATAATATTTACACTCATATGTGGAGTGGGAAGGAGAATCATGCCAAAAATAATAACTCTCCCCTTTCTTAGGTATGTATATGGGAGTTATCTTCAGGGATGGCACATTTGGTTGAGGATAAGATGACGCATCACTATGAGGCATCTCTAAATTTTTCTAGGGAACCTTATGTCCTACCCTTAATAAAGTGTGGAAAAGTTGTTGAAGTACTCTACACGTATGTGTAGAATGGGTAGAACACTCATGCTAAAGATAATAACACTCCCTAATTTTTTAGATGTATATAGGAAGTGTCTTTGGATGAGGCATATCTAGTTGAATATGAAATTTATTGAGCTTGAGATGAATTACATCCTAGTATTATCAAATATATTTAATATTAATCATATAATGAGTATTGGTCCCATAAAAATCACAAAAGTGCCTAGGTAGGGAAGACACACATAATGGAAACCTATCCATAGGATTAAATTGTCCTTATGAATTTTTTTACTCTAAATGTTTCCTATATGATCTACTATTTGGTATCATAAGTGATGAGTAATTTTGAAATTAAAAAACTATGACAAATGATGACATCCTAACTTTTCCATCAATAGCCTTAGTGTTGATGGGCATGATTTTAGAGCCAACATCTAGGGAGGTACAATATTATAAATATTGGGAGACGTAACAAAAGGAATTGAATCAATATTATGATTTTCATAAATTATACTAAGAATATTATAACTAAATCATCATGCATACTCAAACTAGAAAGAGTGATCATGTTAATGATAAATTTAAGGGATGTTTGTTCATGAGATTTTTGAAGGGATGATATGTAACATATAATTTTTGAATGTTTCTCATGAGCATATAAAAATAAAAATGGATCATATAACATATAACCATACATCATAATTAGGAGTGATGATGTCCACATTGAGGGATTCAACAACAATGTCGCTAGGAGTGTTAGAAAGAGATTTATTTGAAATATCAACTATCACTGGAATCTCATTAGTTTCCCTCTTATGAGAATGGATTCACAAGTGGGAGGAAATTGAGAAATTATAACAAGAGGAAGATCAAAAAAAAAATTTAAGTTTCATCTCATGATCTTCATCATCGTCATAATCAAGAAGGTTGGGTGGGAGATTCCCCACAGGCTCGAGATGGCCACTATAGCCTCTAACTGAATTGATAATAAATTTAAAATGTTTATACTCACAAATAAGAATAGTTGTGAGAGGTTAAAGGGTAGGTATTTTAAAGACATCAATTTTTTGGAATTTATGATAATTCCAAGGTTGGTATCACCTTTAATTTTTTAAATAGATTCTAAGTAAGGATATTTGACAAATTGACATGTGGAAGAAGCTATGGACTTCATGAATTGTGTCCAAGTGTGGCCAAGGAATATGTTGTAGGATAAGAGAATTTGAAAAATTAGAACTTTCACCCTAATAATTAAAAAAAGGAGGTATTATGATAGGAACCCAAATTAGTCCCATGGGTGGTATTTTTTGTCAATCATATCCTTGGCATGTGCTAAAAGTGGAATTGATATTATTTTTAGAATACCCATGGGATTTAATTAATTCTAAAGAGATGACACAAGTGTCTCAACCTTTAGCAATAAGTGACTTTTTAAATTTTACATCACCAATTTGATTCTAATAAAAAAAGTATGGTCATTTACATGAATAAGATTTCAGATCAGAAATTACATAGACAAGGCTTGGTCTATTATTTTATCTATTTGGATTAACATTTATTAATATTGGTGCATGATAATTTCTTCAAAATTAGGTAAATTAAATTATTTCCCTATAGGTGGTGGTTGAGGAATGTTCATACCAAAAAAGGTTTACATCAAAACATTTCGATACTTAGGATAGGTACACATAATATAAAGAAAGGAAATCCAACTAGGGATATTAGAGAGTTATTTAATGGGATCCCATTCTTCAAGGTTAATGTAGGCTAAATATGATTGTAAAAAAGAAACAAAAATATAAATAGTATCAATATTTAATGTATAAATTTTTGAATGCAAGTTTAGCTAATTTTTGGCTTGTTTTAATAATATCGATCATGGTGATATAGTTGGTTTAGTTATAATTTATTATATATGCATAGATGATATAGTTTGGAGATTATAAAATTGTATCAAGCCTATTAATATATTTCAAAAATATGATATTATATTGGCATAGATATAGAATACTATATCATCATAGACATAAAATAGTATATCTACACAAGTGATTTAGTGGTAGAAACATAAGACTATATCAGTTAGGTAATATATTTCATTTACCTAAAAAATTAGAACTACATTGACATGAGTGAGTTATTTAATTTTTTCTACTTTTTCATATTTTAAGGATTCTTGAGGGATAGAGAAAAAAGGTTGACTTGTAAAATAGGGTTGAATAGTTATGTAGGCCCTATAAGGTATTATAGGTTGAGTTTGACTATTTTGATAAGAATCAATGTGATCAATAATGTGCCTCATGCTGATTTTTTATGCAATGACAAAATCACTCACTTTAGCAATCAAGGCCAAACCAAAAATTGTAGAATCCAATGAGAGGAAGCCAAGTGATTTGATTGGCAACCAAGCATTGACAAGTATGGGGTAGAGTAGGTAGATAGATGTGAAGGGTGAATATAGTAGGATGTAGCAATGGTAGTAGTAGTCACAGCTATAGCTATGATTTTAGGTAGTCAAGGAGAAAAAATTTGAGCCAACGACTGGAGCAGGATAATGGAAAATGAGATCGAGGGAATAATAAGGTAACCATCAAACCCAACCAAGTTGTAAAATCAAACAACCAAGGCATATTTGGGTTTTACATTCTCCCTTTGTGATCAGTCTAGGGTTTTGAGTGTGGAAAAGAAACCTTTAGTGGTCAATTTTGAAGATAAAGCTCTAGAGGAGGGTCTTGAGGGAGAAGGTAGGTATGCAGAGAAGGGACTAGTGTGCCACTTTGATAATTTATATCCCTCCATTCTTAATATACACCAGTGGATTTTAGAATCTTAGTAGTCTATGTTGGAAGGCAATATGGAAATTTACCCCTATACCAAAGGTTTTTTATTATGATCTTTGATAATTTGGATGTTCATAATAAGATTTTTCAAGCTAAACCCTAGAGTTATGATAATCACCTTCTTCTTATGAAACCCTAGTTTCTAAATTTTAATACTTTGATTGAAAATATTTCTCTTTATCCCATCTAGGTGAGGCTACCATATCTTCCACTCCATTTTTTTTATAAATTCGGTCTTTCAGTTATTGGAGGTGCATTGGGTGAATTGCTAGAAATTGATCCCTTTTTGTTTGATTATTTATGGACAAATTTTGCTAGGGTGTTGGTTTGTTTAGATATATCTCAATAATATGCCTAAAAGGATCAAGTTAAAAGTGAAATATAGGTGTTGGTTACAAACCATTTATTTTTATGGGATTCCCTCTAGATGCTAGAATTGTTTTTAGATTGGTCATCTTTCTACTTCTTGTTAAAAACCCAATAAAAATTTTGATTCTTCATGGGGGAAAGAGGTAAGTGAAGAGATTCTAGTAGTATTTTTTGATAGTTATCATGTGTTGATTTTAGAATCTATTTTAGAGGTTTTAAGGGAAAAGAATTCATCATCAAGTCTTGATCCTTCTAAGTTTCCACCTTGGAATTCTAAGATAGTAGGGTCGATTGGAAAAAGAGATCTCGATCTGATAAGAATAAAGTAAATAGAGATAAACTCAAGAATGGGGGTTGTCTTTTAAGTTTAGATTCAGATAAATTGGTAATCAATAAGAATGTAAGGTTGTCATAAGTAGGAAAGAAGGTCATCTCATTCCTAGTTCTCCTCCAAGGACTTTTAGTACTCATTAATAAATAAAGAAGGCATAATAGTAGTAATTTTGAGTTTTTTGTTTAATTAAATTTTGTTTATTAGTAATTTAATTATGTTTAAATACTTTCAATTTTTTTTTGTAATAGGTTATCTATATGCCTTGATGGATAATCTGTTAAGCTAGGCTACATTTTATTTTTGATTTATATGTTTCTAGGAAAGGGGATCTGTATAACCCTGATATCGAGCTAAAAAAATGTGCCTCATGCCATTCATATTAACCAAGCTTTCTAAATAATTAGAAGAATTATGATTAATTCAAGTTTCTATGATATTAGTATCTTGAGTTAAATGAGGTTGATTTGGTATTTGTAAAGAGTGTTTATTGTTTTTAAGTTGATTGGTATTATTTTGAGAGTGATATGGAAAAAGATTTGGATAAATAATAACATGAGTATAAGCTTGATTAAGTGCATCATGATTGACCTTATTCTCATGAACTTTAGAAACATCAAATTCTTAATAACACTTTATTTTCATATCACTATGGTAAAACTTAGGATAAATGAGAAAGTCATGTTTTAAGGTATGAAGAGAATGAAAATTATCATGAGAATGACCCAAAATTAAAATGAAACTAACAAAAAAATGGTTTTTTTACCATTGAGATTTGGGAAATGAATCATCAAATTACCTATGTTAAGGCCTAGATAGTTTATCATATGCTCTTCAAGGTTAGATGTTAATGAATATAAATTTTGTTAAAATGATTATTGGAAGGAGAGGGTGGTTGAAAAGGGATTATTGCATTATGTTGGGAAAGTTCCACATTTATCCAACCATTTAACATGATAGTGTGAATAATCCTTTTAGATTCATGGCTATGATCATAAGTGTCACTAACACCATCAGTTGTAACATGCTTTCTTTTAGGTCTTTCGAGTATTATGGTGTTTTTCTTAGTTTTAGGTGGCTCAAATTATCTTGTAAGGTGGTTTTTTTCTTTTATCTTAATTTAAATCTTCTTCTAATGTTTTGGGAGAAAAAGACCTAATTATGTATTATATTTTTGGAATTAATTTGGTTGTGAAAATTTTGAAGAGGTTATCTTCAGACATGTTGTATTTAGATTTTTTAGCTAAGGATTTCCAACAATCAATGATGTAATTTGTGGGCTCATTATCAAATTTCTTGCAATTGAAAAAGTTACCTAATTATTTTTCAATTATTCTTGACATTCGAATTCTTGGACCAATGCATTCACTAAGCCTTATAATTTGGTGATAGAGATAGGCTTAAGTTGATTGTACCATTCTAAAACATCACCCATTAGGTTTTTTACAAGGATTTTGTTGATTTTAAAGATGTTATTTTTGAATGACTCATTATAAAGATTAACAAATGTTTTAAGGTGTAAATAAGGATCGATAGATCTAGTATATGAGATGGTGGGAGTGATTCCATAAATATTTATATTTGTAATAAGAGGTGTTAAGGGTTATTTTAGAGGTATTTAATGACTTTTTTATGAATTAGAGGTTGAGGGATAAGATTCCCAAGATGGTCCTTAAGGGGGGATGGGGAGCACATTTATTTGGAATTTCCCACTATATTTTTTGAGGTTTATTGTTCATTTGAATGAGTTAATTTTTCATTTACATGAATTGGTTTGAATTTTTATATTGTGTATAAGCCATTTATTTCAAAACTTTTAACATTACTTGAGTAGTATCAGGTGCATTTTGATTAGATTGAAATTCTTGAGATATATGTTGACTAAAGTGTAAAGTTTGGGTAGCACTAGATGTGTGATTCACATTAGTGTTGACATTATGAACTTAGTTGCAGCACTAGTACGGAAAATTGTTCTAATTATTATGGTAGGTATAGTGAAAGAGTGAGGATTATATGAGATCACATAATGACCTACCCCAATTCCTATAAGACAACTATGTTTAGGTGAATTTTCAAAAAAAAATATCCATAACGAAGGCATGATTTTATTCAAGGTTTTTTACTTGAGGTTTAGGATGTTTTTGATGGTATACATTAATCTCATTGGTGTACTCATAAAAATAATTAGCCTCACCCTCATAATCACATTCTTCACAAAATTTATTTATATCCCTAAGACTTGTCTTAATATCAAGGTAAGTAAGGGTATGCTTATTTTTTGGTCATATCCATATTGTAATAATTTTAAGGATGTTCTTATTTGTAGACACATAAATTTGGTATTATACACTTAGAAACTTCATTTTTTACACATCTTGACATACTTGGACTTGTGCATATATATTTCACTCTTGTGCACACTTTCCCCTATCATTCTACTCACTTATTATTTTACTTAACCTAATTTTTCAACATAAATAATCAAGATAACCCTTATCTTTGTAAGAATACTCATAATCCTAAGAAGATAGTTACCACTTTCTTGATTATTTATTTTCCCTATCATGACACTACTGATAAGAATTTGATAGTTTTGGTATACCATAGGAGTTTACCATTACTGATAGCATCTTTAACCTTAAATAGATACTTTTAAAATTAAAAAATATCCCTTGGGACTTGTTTTATATGTTGATTATGGATTTAAATATCAAAGAGTCATCTATAAATACAAATCAATCATAAGGTCATACTCACGATCTAACCTTATCAATATTTGGCATCCATATTGAGAAATATACTTGCACTCTATTGAGACTTGATCACAAAAGGATACTATTGGCCATTTTTAGCCCACATACCAAGCTTTGAAGTGCTGAGAAGAATCCATGTGAATTAGTGGATCAAAGGCCTTGAAACATGTTTAAGATTGCAAAAGGAAGAATACCATGCAATTTATCTTATGTTTCAAACATTGAAAAGCATATAAAAGGTTAAACAAAGTCTTATAAATCCATTAGAACCTTGGAATATTGATCAAAATATGAATTGTGCAAATTTTATGAACTAGACCATCGCTAGGATGTCATGTAAAAAATGAATGGATTAACTCATTTATGTATTTAATAAATACAATTCAAAGAGTCATACAAGATAAAATAATGTAGTTCCATATACTTCTTCATGTTAGGATCATCCTCTAAAAATTTCATGTATATGTAAGCTTTATAGCTCAAGTTATGATCATTAAAAGTTAAACCTATAGAATGGGGCATTCACACAGACATCAAAATGAAGCTCAGGCAATTAACCATTTGAGTCTAAAAAGTGAAGATCATGAAAACATAATTGAAAATTATGTAAATGTATTTGATGGTCACAAAGATGCCAATTTTAAGACATAGTAAGAAAACCTTTAGATCCTAAATTTGATGGTCGTGCAGATGTCAAATATGGTTGCACGAATGTCAAATGATGGGAACATGGACATAAATTTTAAGATCATAAGGTAGTCATTAGATTTTAAATAGTGGTTCCTATTAGATATGATGGTCTAAATTACATCATACATCTTGATCTAATATGTGATGAGTCAAAAGGTCAAAGAGTTCAAGAGGCCACCATGTGGCATAAGTACAAGAGCAAGTAGGTTGATAATAGAGCTTAAGTGTGAATGCAAGGCTACCAAGTGGCACCAGCTTGGATGAGATGGAAAATTCAAAGGTAAGATCAATGTTTTTCATGGTCATTCATATCAATTAAGATCAATGGTGTGAGATGGGTCAATGAGTCAATGATCTAGGTTAGATATAAATAGCCATCAAAGTAAAGGTGAGCCTAGGATTTTTTACAAAAGTTGAGAAACCAATTTTGACTGAGGAAAATAAGATATTATAGGGTCATAATTACACCATTAGATCTCAATTAAATTCCATTAAAATGACACACTGATGCATTAAAATATAAGAAACAAAATGGACCACCATTAGAGCTAAATATGGACCTTTGGTTCAACATTTTATTTCAATCAGGGTTATTTTTGCAACTGTATTCACCATTTTTAAGAAGGATCCATGTATATGGTGAACTCTTTGTTCCTACAGAGACAAAATGGGTCTTCTTGAACCTATTTGGATCTATAAAATAGGTTATGTGGTCTATAGGTCCCCATTGACATAAAGACTATAGGAAAACTAATGGTTTTAGATTAGTTTTCCACCTATAGATGAACCTATGATCCAAATATGGAAATAAATAAGATTCATTATTAATGAAAAGGGTCTCATCTATTGATGTGGTTCCATCATCGAAAAAGTAGGTACTAATCATGGTTCATGGTATGGCACTACCAATTTTAAGATTTAAGGATTTGATCCTCTTGAACATGTCAAGTGGACTTCAGGTCCCAAGGTGGTGAATTAGTAGTTGGAGAAATAGTTAAGGGAATTTATTTCATTCAAATAGACTTTGTCACTATGCATAACAAGCCCTTATCTTCTAGTGGGATCTCTCAACCAATGAGAAGATCTAGAAGGTTATTGGAGAAAAAAAGGGCTAGTTCATTGGAAGAAGGCACAAATATATAAAGAAATCAATGAGTTTCCACCTCACTTCTTGATCATGAGAACTCTTTATCCACTCTCCCATGTATTTTTATCATATCTCTTTCTCTCTTTTTTCTATATATAGAGGCTTTTGAGCCAAAAAATTTATCATCTCTATATCCCTCTACTCCCTCTCTTGGGCATGACTAAACTTTTCCAAGATGGATCTTGTAACCTATTGAGATGAATACAAGACTATTTTTATATTTTATTTATTTGGTATAGTGTGTACATGTTAAATCTGATTTGCATATGTAGTAGAAATATCTCCCTTGCCAAGTCCTAATCTCACATAGTTACTAGTTCATCTTGTTATTTAGGTCATGTTTAGTTTTTTACATCTCTTGATTGAATCTTGAATGTGGATACCATGACTAGTTAGTATATTGAATTATGCCTTTCCATCACTTCCCTTAGCTTTTGGTCATTTGGTGAACCTATGCATGAAATACTGATGTATGATAGATGTTTGGAATGATAGATATATCCTTGTGTTTGTTTCATTAGTGTTTTAAGAGTCAAGTAGAGTGGATAAACCATAATTTAGGTGCATCACCATATTTATCTTAGGTTTCCCTTTTATGCTATCCCTCTCCCCCTTTTCCCTAGTCATTAGTAGGTTTTAGTAGTGGAAATGAGCTAAATGATGCATCATAGGAACTAGCCTCATTAAAAATCTTAGAGTTTTAACCCCATTATAGGATACCCATAACCTAGGGTCAATCCTATGTTGAGCTAGATTTGGACATAAGACCTAAAAACTTTTGCTTCCAATTAGGGTGAAATCTAGATCTCCAATAGTTTTAACATGCCTAGTGGGATAAGGTACAAAAGAGTGGGAAGATCTTGGTGTGTCTTTCCTCTTATCAACTTTTAGAAGCAAGCCAGTTAGCACCAATGGTGACTCCAAAGCAAAACTTATAGTTATGAGCAGACCAGGTATGTCTCATTAGATATCTTAGTCATTTTTTCAATCTCATTTGACATACAAGGTTAATATGGATAGCTTTGGTGAATATCCCTATTATCCACCTCTTTATCAAAAGTTCCAATTTGATCCTCATGATCTATATGAGCCTAATCATCCCTACCAAGATTTTTATCAAGGCTATGAGGAGCCTTTTCAAGTTTCTCATGATCCTTATTATCAAAGGAATGGATCTTACCTTCCTCATGATCCTCACTAGAAATACGAGGACCAATATCAGTCATATAGGCAAGAGTATTGCCCTGATCCTCCATAAGAACAACAATCCCATCATAATATTGCTCCTCATAAACTCTATCATGAGCCATCCATACTAGCACTTAAGAAAACTTTAATCAACCTTGATAAGCATGCACTATAATTTTTATCACAATAATTTTATGGGAAAGATGTCCCTACTCAACTGATTCATCATGTGAGAGATTAATTGTAGTAAATAAAAGGAGAATGGGCACCTGTTGAGAGAGTAAATTGGAAAAATCTCACAGGTGAGATGATGGATGTATGTCAAAGCATTAAGGATAATCTAAAAGGCCTTAAGGAATAGCAAGTTAAACCTCACCAATCTTATGTGCCTTTATATACACTACTTTATCCTTCTTATGTACCACCCATTCTTCCCCAAAGGGATATCCCAAGTGACCTTTCAAGTATTCCAAGATCTTCATATGTTTGTCAGACCTTCCCTTCCTAGAAATCTATCCAAGAAATATATCAAAGAAATAAGGGGACTATTGTTGAATATTCTATTGTTGAGATTCAAGACTCCATCCTTCCTCAAAAACCCCTTATGAAGTCCTTCAAGTTTTCAAGATGGAACTAAGTGGTGAAGTCATGAGGTGGGCAAAGTGAGACAAATCTAGATTTAAAAGCCCAAGTTAAAGGAGGATCTAAACCTATGTAAACCTCTCTCATCCCTCCTTAAGAGCCTTCTTGTGTTCCTTATTCTCATGAATCTATTGACCACCTTAAAGAGAAGATATTCCAAGATGATATTGATAAGTAGATCATAGAGTTAGAAATAAAGACAAGGAAAGAGGAGGAGAAACAAAATCAAAAGGTAAAAGGAGAACCTCTATTTTTCCCATCTTGGAACCAAATCATGCAGTTAATCAAATCCAAGGTCATTTAACACTCATCCCTCCCTCCTCAATAATCTATGCCATTTCCATCTTGGAAATCCATCTAGAGTAGTATGCAAAAGGAGGAAGTGTTGATTATGTAAGTTAAACAAGAGACCATGTAGCCTCCATTCCTTTCCCCTCAAAAGCCCAAATCATTTCCTTCATGGAGATCCATTCAAGAGGAAAAGAAATAAAAAGAAGAGGTGAAGGTGATCCAAGAAGAAAAACTCCATGAGAAAAATCAAGAACTTATGATAAATTTTTTGGACCTCTATCATCTTGATAAATATTTTCAAGGGTCTGCTATGCCACTCTTTGAGAAAAAACCTCTCCTTTGTAAGGAAAATCAAGAATATGCATTTAAGGAGATTGAAAATAATAATGACTTAAATGACCAAGAAGAATAAATTATATTTCAAATACCACTTGGCAAGAGTGAGCATGTTTTAGTCTTTCATAATGTCAAAGAGGATGAGTTGCAAGAACAAATGCAAGTTGGAGATGAGATCCAATAGGAAGAATACCATTGGCAATAGATGTACCATGATTTCATGAGTGATATTGATGAACTTAAAATGGTAGAATTGGATGATAAGATGGTATAGTAGGTTAGATTTTTTGAGGATTCCATTAATGCTTTGGAGCATGAAGAACACCATATTGATGACCTCATGCATCAGGAAGAGAAGACTAAAGAATTAGTGGTTCTAGATGACAAGAAGGATAAAGATTATTAGTAGTTATAGAAGACAATGACCAAGATTGGGCAGAATATGTAGAGCTCTTAGATGAGCTTGAAGAACTTGCAACCAAGAAAGAGCCCAATCTTATTGAGAACACCATGGAAATCAAAGAGGTATGTCTTATTATATTACCATTAGAGGTTACAATTAAGGAGACATATGAATAAATTGAGACTATGTGGATGTACATAGATGACCTATTTAGAGATATTTGGTTCTCATTAAACATCATGATTAGGAAGTTGATAGATGCAATGAAGAATTAGGCATCAAGACCAAGGGTCAAGGAGCTACATGCCTCATTCATTTCCTCATTCCATGATGAAATAAGGTTATCAAACTTTCTTTTTAATCTAGAATGAAAGGTACATATATTTTTAAGATGTAAATATTAGGATTTTTTTTTTAATTCCTCCAAGTATTATTTTTGGCACATTTGTTTGTTATCCCTATTTTTTTCTAGATTACTTTCCCTTCAATAAATGCCTTGGTCACTCCATTTTATTTTTTTAATTTTTGTCTTTGTGTTTATTTCAAAAAGAGGTTAGAGTAGGATTGGTAGCTAGTGTTTGACCCAATTAAAGACTCTATTCCCAATGGACTGGATAATACAACATGGTCTGGGTTCTCTTACATAGATAGGCATGAAACCCCTATGAGTTACCAAAGATGTTGGCCATTTTTGTCCCACATAGCAAGATTTGAAGAGATGAGTAGATTTTATGTGAAACAATGGATCAAAGGCTTTGAAAAAGGTCTAAGATTACAAAATTAAGAAGACCATACAGGTTTTCTTGTGTTTCAAACATTCAAGAGCATGGAACAAGTTTCATAAAGCCTTAGAAATCCATTAAAACCTTGAAATATTGATCAAAAGATGAATTATGAAAATTTTATAAAACGAGACCATGACCAAAACATCATGAAAAAAATGAATGCACCATCTAACTTGTGCATTTAATAAATTCACTTCAAAGAGCTATGTAAGCTAAAGAATGTAGTGCCATAAATTTCTTCATGCTAGGATCATCCTTTGAAATTTTCACGTTTGTGCAATCTTTCTACCTCAAGTTATGAGTATTTAAAGTTAAAATTTTAGAATGGGGTGTTTGTGCAGACATCAAAATGAAGCTCAAGAAATTAGCCATTTAAGTCTAAAAATTGATAGTCATGTAAACATCATTGACAGTTACATGAATGTATTTGATGGTTACATAGATGTCAATTGTAAGTCATATCAAGAAAAACTTTGGAGCCTAAATTTGATGATCATGTGGATGTAAAATATGGTTATGTGAACATCAAATGATGGGAGCATGGGCATAAATTTTAAGCTCATAAATTATCTATTAGATTTCAAATAGTGGGTCCCAGTAGATCTAATGGTCCACATTGCATTATATATCTAGATCCAATGGTGTAAGATAATTCAAAAGGTCAAGGAGCTCAAGATGTCACCACATGGCATAAGCAGGGGAGCAAACAGGTTGACAGTGTATCTTGAGTACAAATGTGAGGCTACAAAATGGCACCAACTTAGATAAGGTGGACAAGTCAAGGGTAGTATCAATGGTTCTCATGGTAATTCATACTGAGTAGGATCAATGGTGTGAGATGGGTTAATGATTAAATGATTTGGTTTAGATATAGATAACTAATTAAAACAAAGGTGAGCCTAAAATTTTCAATAGAAGTTGATGAACCATTTTTAACTGAGGTAAATAAGGTCTTATAGGGTCATCATTATACCATTAGAGCTTGGCTAAATTCTATTAAAAAGATGTATTGATGTAGTAAGATATAAAAAACATAAAGGGACCACCATTAGAGGTAAATATGGACCTCTGGTTAAACATTTTATATCAGGTAGGGTTATTTTTGCAACTGTGTTCACCATTTTTAAGAAAGATCCATGTATATGGTGAAATCTTGGTTCCTACAGAGATAGAATGGGTCTTTTTAGACCTATTTTTATCTAAAAAAGAGGTTATGTGGTTTATAGTTCCCCATTGACATAAAAAATATAGGAAAACCAATGGTCTTATATTAGTTTTCCACCTATAGATGAACCTATGATCTAAATATGGAAATGAAGTAGATACGTGATTAATGTAAAGGGTCTCATCTATCAATGTGGCTCCATCATCAACAAAGTAGCTACTAACTATCATTCATAGCATGGCATTGTCAGTTTTAGGATTCAAGGATTTGAATCTTATAAACACGTCAACTAGACTTAGGGTCCCAAGGTGGTGAACTAGTAGTTGGAGAAATAGTGAAGGGCATTGATTTCATTCAAATAGACTTTATCACTATGCATAACAAGCCCTTGTCTTCTAGTGGGATCTCTTAAATAATGAGAGGATCTAGAAGGTTATTAAATCAAAAAAAGGCTAGTTCATTAGAAGAAGGCATAAATGTAGAAAGCAATCAATGAGTTGTCACTCACTTCTTGATTACAAAGACTCTTTCTCCACTCTCTCATGCATTGTTCCCATCTCTCTTTCTACTATATATAGAGGCAATTTGAGCCAAAATTTTGACCCTCTTTATATCCCTCTGCTCCCTCTCTTGGGCATGACTAAACTCTACCAAGATGGAGCTTGTAACCTCTTGAGATGAATACAAGATAGTTTTAGATTTCATTTCTCTATTATAGTGTGTATATGTTTAGTATGATTTGCATATGTGGTAGAAATATCTCCCTTGCAAAGTCATGATCTCACCTAATTACTAGTTCATCTTATTATGCAAGTCATGTTTAATGTTATACATCTCTTGATTGAAGCCCACATGTAGATATTGTGACTAGTTAGTGTCTTGCATTAGACCTATCCATCATTTGCCTTAACTTTTGGTCATTTGGTGAACCTCTGCATGAAATACTGATGTATGATAGATGTTTGGAATCCTAGATCTAGCATTGTGCTTTTTTTATTAGTGTCTTAAGAGTCAATCAAAGTGGATTAACCATAATTTAGGTGCATCACCATCTTTAGCTTAGGTATCCCTTTCATGTTATCCCTCTCTCCCTTTTCCCTAGTCATTAGTAGGTTTTAGTAGTGGAAATGAGCTAAATAATACATCAAAGGAGATAGCCTCATTAAAAATCCTAGAGGTTTAACCCTATTATAGGCTACCCATAGATTGGGGTTAGTCCCATGTTGAACTAGATTTAGAGATATGACCTAAACACTTATGCTTCCAACTAGGGTACAATCTAGATCTTTAATAGTTTTGGCACACTCAATGGGACAAGGTCCAAAATAGTGGGCAGATCTTAGTGTGTCTTTCCTCTGATTATCTTTTGGAAGAAAGATAGTTAGCACCAATGGTGACTCCAAAGCAAAAATTCTAGTTATGAGCAAACTAGGTATGTCTCATTAGAGATCTTAGTCAATTTTCCATTCTCATTTGACATATGAGGTTAATATAGATAGCTATGGTGAATATCCCTATTATCCACCTCCTTATCAAAAGTCCTAATTTGATCCTTATGATCCATATGAGCCTAATCATCCCTACCAAGATTTATGTCAAGGCTATTAGGAGCCTTGTCAAGTTTCTCATGATCTTTATTATCAATGGATTGTATCTTACCTTCCTCATGATCCTCACCAGCAATATGAGGACCAATATCAGTCATATAGGTAAGAGGATTGCCTTGATCCTCCATATGAATAGAAATCACATCATAATACTACTCCTCATCAACCCTATCATGAGCCATCCATACCAACACTTAAGCAAACTTTAATAAACCTTGACAAGCATGCCTTAGAATTGTGCTCACAAAAATGTTATGGGAAAGATGTCCCTACTCACCTAATTCATCATGTGAGAAATTCATTATAGAAAATAATAGGAGAATGGGCACCTATTGAGAGAGTAAATTGGAATAATCTCATAGGTGAAATGATGAATGTAGGTGGTTACATTCAAATCATTGAGGACAAGCTAAAAGGCCTTGAGTAATAATAGGTTCATGATCCACAAATCAAAATTTATGGTTGATAAATATTTTAAGAACAAAAAAATATCATAGTAACAGTGAATTCTCTGAGAAGAGATGTATTATTACTCAAGATCACAATACAACAATATGCTTATCTCTGGGAAGAGATGTCTAATCTTCCATTTCAGGTTACATCTTCATTTATACCTATTTTTAAATCAAGGAGAGGATGTGGAAGGTCACCAATATCAAGGGAGATTAAGTGGTTAAACTTCCATGCTTTAAAACAATATAGAATTTGAGGAATTACTATTTTTAGAAACTTACTATTTTTAGACTACACTACTAAAATTGAAATTTGGGTCACTTCTATTGGGTTTTTGATGGTAAAAATTAATTTATTAGATCTCTTTGCTATCTCATGGTGTTTTCCTAATTCTTATCTTTTGAATGATTCAAACGGCGAGTCACTTAGAGCTACGGTGCAAAATTTATGGCTCCTGGAAGTTTTGTCATCAATTGGGGTGAAACTATCACCCGAATTATCGCCTGAATTGCTGCCCAGATCATTCCTCCCTCCTTGAAAATCAATGGTACCCATTACATCAATTTTACTCATCAAGTTTGGTATTTGTGTCTTGATTTTATTCTCTATGAGCCACTCACCTTGGTGGCTAAGCTGGCCCCTTTTGACTACTCGATAAAGTGGAATAGAGTGTCCTCTTATTGTCTTCATCCAAGTGTCCACAATATGATCCTCCTCCACTAGAGAAAAAATTTGTGGATCAAGCTCATCAATGTCTAGTTGTTCTACTATGACTAAAGTGTCTATAAGAGGTGGATGATATGGTTTGAAGAGCTCCACATTGAATATTGGATGCAGACAAATATAGGCTGGTAGGTTCAACTCAAAAGCATTTTCTCCAACTTTTCTGGTGATGGTGTAGGGACCATATCACAGAGGCCAAATTTTTATATGTGAGCCTACAAGTTGTTCCTTCTAAAGCTGAAACCAAACCTTGTCACCCATAGCAAAATGGTGTGCAATCCTATGTTTGTCATGGTGTTGCTTATACTTCTGATTCATCTTCTCTAGGATGTCATAAACTTGCTACTGGATGTGTTGCATTTGTTCAATGAAATTTGTTGCTTTTGTTGCCTCATATCTTCCATGAGGTGTGTATTTCATGGTGGAAAATGGAATGGCTATATCAATTTGTGCCATGAGTTATAACCCAAAGCATACTTGTAATAAATGTGCTTGGTCAAGCTGTGTGTTGGGTGAATATTTTGTCAGCCAGCTAACTGGTGACCAAAATAGTTCCTATCACCATAGCATAGGAAGATTGGTCATCTAGGTGTGCAGCTTTACTACATCAACTGGAGACAAATCTCTCCTCTCATCAAGGGTAGGTCCCCTATTAAATATACGAAGGCTATATACTATATATATAAGTAGAAAGTAAGACAGAGGGTTGGGATAAACAATCCATCTCTCTTTTTTTAGAGATGATGCTAACAAATAGAGGAGAAATCCTGGGTGATTGGTGAAGATACTTCTCTTCTTTTAGAAGTAACATTCAGCCAAGAGCCAAATTCCTTCCTAGATAGTAGAAATCTTGATGAAATGACAGAAGGCACTTCTCTTCTTTCAAAAGTGCTTATTTTTGCAAATAATGGGAATCTTTCTGGTAAGTAACTAGTAACCAAAGTTGCAGACTAACTAGTAGCCTAAAATGTAGCACAATGTCTCCACCTTGATTGCCCAAGAGTGAAATATGAAGAACAATGGGGGCACAAAGTTGTCCCAAGGTCTTTTACACAAAAATAGAAAATAAACACACACTAAAGACAACTATGACAACATAAAGTCTAAAAGTAGTTGGCTTCAGGACACCTTCCTTATCACCTCCACTAGTCCTACTTGTTAAATCAAATAAATAAGAATGCTTTCAGAAGATAGACATAAGAACAATCTCCTAAATTAGCACAAACTATAATAGCACAAAGTCTGTAAGTAAATTGCTTTCTCATTCAATCAAAGAAATATAAATTACAATGTGAGCTCAAAGTCTCAGTAATGCCTTTCAATTTGGGTAGAGTTTCACTTCTGGTAAGGGGAAGATCTCCTTCAAATGGTACAAGAGATTACATTATATAGAGGCTTGAGGGAGGCTTGGCACTTTGTCCCATAGAGTGACCCATTCAACACATTTAATGCCTTGGACGCATTCTTGGTCTTGTTAAAAAGGACCATGCTGGAGTAGGGTAGCTGCCTTAACTATGACACATTAATTCATCTCTCATTCCTTCACTTACCTAGTTGCACAATTGTCTATTCTACCTTTATCTTAAAGGGGGAAAATAGGCTATGCTTTCAATGTTGGCAGGCCCCAAATATCTACCTAGAAAACTATTTCACCCACTAGAAATAACTCCTACTGAGTTTCCCTCTGTCTCTTCCTCCTCTTGGGTCTGGCCTTAAGCTCTTTGAATGCATTCAGGTCTGCACCTTGAGTCTGCTAGAATCAACAGACACTTAAATATAGCTAATTTGCCATTCACATGTCTTTCCTCTATTGAAGGTTAACGGCTAGCCAATTGCTCCAAATTTGATGCCCATAGGCCTATTGGTCCTTTATTTCCTTTAGAAAAAATGTCTAAAAGAATTCTTTCAAACAATTTGTCTGAAAGAAATCCTTTCCTTGGCTTCATGCGTGCCTTTGCATTATGAGGTGATCCATCCTTTGACATGTGGTGCCTTCTACCACTTCAAACAAGTGATATGTGGCATCTTTTGTTGAATCTTACCAGGGACATGTGGCATCATCCACCTTCTTAGGCCTTTGCAACATCATAGAAATGTTTGGGCTCAGTTGGGCTCTCACGGATAATGACACTTGTCAACCTCCACCGCTCTCTACATGGGACACGTGACACAATCTGTTGCTCTTAGGAAAACAAAGTAAAACCTTCTATGGTTTCCACTTGTCACCCTTCATAGAGTTTTGGTAGAATCTTTGTCGAAAGAGACCTTGTAACAGTCACGTAGATGCAGACACATGGCAGCCTCAACTTCATTTAGTCACTCACCCCTGGGCCCACCATGGTCTTTACTCAATATAGTGGAATGGAAGGAGGAAACATGGATGTTGACATGTGGTGACTTCTGACGAGCTTAAAAAGGGACATGTGGTAGCTTCCACTACTTCTTAGGAACAAGGCATAATGGCTTAGCTGGTGACACTTGGCAGTATCTGTTTGACTTTCTATTGCACACATTTCTATTCATAACTGAGGCCATCTTTAAACCTTTGAACTTGGTGCATTGAATTGATTTAACATTAAACCCATTGAACTAATGAACCAAAATGGCTCAAGGTTCAATAGTTCAAGCTTTTGAGACTCGTTAAATGCTCGAGGCCACAGAACCTTTGGAATGGTTGAACTTTGAACTTTGTCAAATTTGCCTAGCTCCTATTGAAGATGTTGAACCTTTGAACCTACTAATCCCTTTGCTGAAAAAGCTTTGAAAAAATGAGGAATTTGAAAGCCCCTGAATAAATTTTGAGAAGGGGAATAGAGGAATTTTGGCCCTGCAGGTCCAAGAATAGCTCATATGTTGTTCCAAAAATGAGTGACATTTTTGGGGACCAACAGCTAGCTCCAGTTGGGGAACTTCCTTTAGATGAAAACTTATAATAGCTGAGGGGAGTAGAAACTAGAATCTCTGGTGCTTTGAAGTGTGCCATTGGGCTATGGAGTCATGCTACCCAAAAAAAAGGCTCAAAAAAATGAAAACAAAAAGCACAAAATAGAACTAAAGACTATATAGATATACATATGTACAGATGATCTTATTTGATGCCTTAAGATTTGAAGTGCTTCAAATGCCACCCATTATGAGACAGTGAAAATGGTGTGCCATCTTGATAAACTAGCAGGAAACCATTTTGTCCCCAGAAATGGTGACAGGTGAATGGAACTCTCCACCAGTAAACCAATTTTTTGTGTCTTCCTCTTGGCTCTTTCTTCTTCTTGCCCCATGGTAGGATGTGGTCTTCAAACTAAAAACCGTAACTCCTTGCTCTCTTGGTGAAGAGTTCCTTTTGCTGACTTTGGAGTACAACAGTATGGTCTACTACCATAGCTTGTTATTTTGCTGGTCCAGTCCAGCACATGCTTTGATTGTCAGCATCAAACTCTTGACAAACCATTAGCTCAGCATCTCTTTTGGTGTGAAGGAGTTTGAAATATTCACCCTGAGCAGTCTTCAATCTGAGAAACAAAGATTCACATCTAGTTGTGTTGGTGTTGTTGAACTATAACTTGCATGAAGGAAAAATATCTCCTTGAGGAGATATCAACACGGTCCCAGCTCTAGCATTAGTGAAATAATTACTACCATCAGATTCCAGGATCTAAGCATCATCAAAAGTTGATCTTCTATCAGATTTCTCTTCATGGGAGATGGAAGATCCTTCTTGATTTATACTACACCCTACCAATTTTTTTGATGACTTATTTAGATGAAATCTTGGATTCCCAGCTAAAGGACTTTCATCAAATAGGACATGAGCATCCTCTATGGTCAAGAAGTAATTACCCCTGCCTGAAGGCTCAAATATAATTTGAGTAGTAGGGGCTGATGTTTGGGTAACCATAATATTTGCCTCAGACATGTCCACACCTGGTTCTCCACCAATGTTTAATTGTTCAAGATTGGCTTGCAGGGATTCAAACTCAGTCATTTGAATTTTGGATTTCTTGACATGATCAATCATGGCAAATGACTGAGATGGACTTGGAAGAGAGGATGGGAGTTCATCTTTTTGGTTTTTGGGAGGGGGAAGATTGATCTATGAATTTGAAGTAGAAGGTGCAGAGATGTTTAATGTACTTACTTCTTTGGCAATCATTGGGTCCTTTAACTGGAAAAGAAGAGGGGTTCTCTACTAAGCAATTGAAATTGTTGGTTGGGGTTACTCCTCTGTCTTCTCTTTGTCAGCTTGTTGGGCTGACTAATTCTTAGACCTGGTGAATACTGTGTATGATCCTTCGACTGCTTCACCTTCACTTTTGGGTTCATCTTGGAAATTTAGGAAACCAATGTGGGAGTCACCAACTGATTCTTCTAGATCCTCCTTGAAGAGATCAGTGCCATTTTATTGCTCGAACTTAGGTTAGAAATAGGAAACATGTTCTGTTTCTAGATATGCAACTACTGAGTTGGTTGGAGGTGCTTCAAGGGCAAGGTTCCTCTGTGGGGGAGGAAGACAATATGGTTTCCCTTGACTTCTGGTAGTATTGCCTTGATATGGTTGATTGGGGAATGTCTTCCTTGGTACATATTTATATAGAGGAGTAGAAGACATACCTTGTGCCATTTGCCTTTTCAAGGCAAGCAATTCATTTGCCAACTTTTGTACCATTGGGTCAATGGTGGCTGTGGGTGAGTATTTAGAAGATGAAGAGGGTTTACCTCTATTAGGATCTCTCTTTATCTTTCCTACCAAGATAAGGTCATTTTCTAGCTTAATAGCCAAGTCTTGAGTAGCATCAAGGTCTATGTGTTTGGCCCATCTCAGCAAGAAACTCACTTCAGGCAACTGTGAGTTGATGAAGAAACACTTGAGATTTTGAGGTGTTGGTTGGGCAACCATGGGAATTTTGTGCCTCAGCTTGTCAAACCTAGCAATGAAATACCTCATAGGTTCATGGGGATCCTTCATCTATGTGAGCTAGGATAGCAAGGCATGTGCATCTTTTGTAGGCTTGAACTTGGCTTCAAATTTGTCTTTGAGTGTATCCCAGCCAGTCACTGATTCAGCTTGTAGATGGTAGAACCAGTCTACGATAGGGCCTTGTAGTGTCTCCACAAAAAACCTAACTACCATGTCTTCAAATTCCACCCCTATCACACCACATGATATGCTGAAGGCTGCAATGTGTTCATTAGGGTGAACTCTCCCATCTCCAAAGAATTTGGGGAATTTCTTTCTTGAGCTGCATGGGAGTTCATGTAGAGGTGGAGTCAAGTTGAGTGAGCCAAATGAGTTACCCTAGGGGCCTTAAACTGCCATTATTTAATTATGAAAAATAGGGATAACAAATCTGGGTGGAGTGGCTAGATTGCAAAACAAAAATGGAAAAGAACTAGCCCTACTTCAGCTTGAGGCTTGAGGCTTCAAACTATGCACTCTTTCTCAGCAGCTCTGGTTTTGTAGACCAGATAAAATAATGGAGATGGAGGAAGATGGTAAGGCTATAATTATAATGGGTAAGATATGGAATGGAGTCACCAGAATACATAATGGATAAGGGTAGGGACTACTTCAATCTGAAACTTGAGGCTTCAAATTGCACGTTTATCCCCAGCGGAGTCGCCAAAAATTATTGGGTGAATATTTTGTTGGCCAACTAACTAGTGACCAAAATAGTTCCTATCACCATAGCATAGGAAGATTGGTCATCCAGGTGTGTAGATTTACTACATCAACTAGAGACAAATATCTCCTCTCATTAAGGGGAGGTTCCCTATTAAATATACGGAGGCTATATACTATATATATAAGCAGAAAGTAAGACACAGGGGTGGGATAAACCATCCATCTCTCTTTTTTCAGAGATGATGCTAACAAACAGAGGAGAAATCCTAGGTGATTGGTGAAGATACTTTTCTTCTTTCAGAAGTAACATTCAGCCAAGAGCCAGATCCCTTCTTAGATAGTAGAAATCTTTATGAAATGATAGAAGGCACTTCTCTTCTTTCAGAAGTGCTTGTTCTTGCAAACAACAAAAATCTTTCTTTTAAGTAACTGGTAACCAAAGGTGCAGACTAACCAGTAGCCTAAAATGTAGTACAAAGTCTCCACCTTGACTACCCAAGAGTGAAATACAAAGAACAATAGGGGCACAAAGTCATCCCAAGGTCCTTTACATAGAAATAGAAAATAAACACACACTGAAGACAACTATGACAGCACAAAGTCTGAAAGTAGTTGGCTTCAGGACACCTTCCTTATCACCTCCACTAGTCCTACTTGTTAAATTAAATAAATAAGAATGCTTTTAGAAGATAGACATAAGAAAAATCTCCTAAAGTAGCACAAGCTATAACAGCACAAAGTCTGCAAGTAACTTGCTTTCTCATTCAATCAAATAAATATTTATTACAATCTGAGCTCAAAGTCTTAGTAATGCCTTTCAATTCGGGCAGAGTTTCACTTCTGGTAAGGGAGAGATCTCCTTCAAATGGTATAAGAGATTACATTATATAGAGGCTTGAGGGAGGCTTGGCACTTTATCCCATAGAGTGACCCATTTGGCACATTCAATGCCTTGGATGCATTCTTGGTCTTGTCAGGAAGGGCCACACTAGAGTAGGGCAGCTGCCTTAATTATGACACATCGATTCATCTCTAGTGCCTCCTCCCAAGTTTGAATCTCTCATTCCATCACCTGCCTAGCTACGTAACTATCTATTCTGCCTTTATCTTAAAGGGGACAAATAGGTTGTTCTTTTAATGCTGGCAGGCCCCAAATATCTACCCAGTGAACTATTTCACCCACTAGAAATAATTCCTGCTAAGTTTCCCTCTTTATGTCTTCCTCCTCTTGGGTCTGGCCTTAGGCTCTTTAAATGCATTCAGGTTCACACCTTGAGTCTACTAGAATCAACAGACACTTAAATGCAGCCGATTTGGCATTCGCGTGTCTTTCCTCTATTGAAGGTTAATGACTAGCCAGTCACTCCAAATTTGATGCTCGTGGGCTTGTTGGTCCTTTATTTCCTTCAGAAAAAATGTTTGAAGGATTTCTTTCAAATAGGAAATCCTTTCCTTGGCTTCATGTGTGTCTTTTCATTACGAGGTGCTCCATCCTTTAACATGTGGCACCTTCCACCACTTCAAATAAGTGATATGTGGCATCTTTTGTTGAATCTTACTAGGGACATGTGGCATCATCTACCTTCTCGGGCCTTTGAAACATCATAAAAACATTTGGGGCTCAGTCGGGCTCTCACAGATAATGACACTTGTCAGCCTCCACTGCTCTCTGCATGGGACACATGGCACAATCTACTGCTCTTAGGAAAACAAAGTAAAACCTTCCATGATTTCCACTTTTCACCCTCTACAAAGTTTTAGTAGAAGCTTTGTTGAAAGAGACCCTGTAATAGTCACATAGATGTAGACATGTGGCAGCCTCAGCTTCATTTAGTCACTCACCCCTGGGCCCACTATGGTCTTTACTCAATACAATGGAATGGAAGGAAGGAAACGTGGATGTTGACACGTGGTAGCTTTCGATGAGCTTAAAAAGGGACATGTGGCAGCTTTTGCTACTTCTTAAGAACAAGGCATAATGGCTCAGCCAGTGACACTTGGCAGTATCCACTTGACTCTTTTTGTTGTGCATGTTTCTCTTCATAACTAAGGCCATATTTGAACCTTTAAACTCGACACATTGAATCGATTGAACATTGAACCCATTGAACCGATGAACCAAAATTGTTCAAGGTTCAATGGTTCAATGGTTCAAGCTTTTGAGACTCATTAAATGCTCAGGGCCAAGAAACCTTTGGAATGGTTGAACTTTGAACTTTGTCAAATGTGCCTAGCTCCTGTTGAAGACGTTGAACCTTTGAACCTGCTAATCCCTTTGCTAAAAAAGCTTTGAAAAAATGAGGAATTTGAAAGCCCCTGAATAAATTTTGAGAAGAGGAAGAGAGGAATTTTGGCCCTGCAGGTCTAAGAATAACTCATATGTTGTTCCAAAGATGAGTGACATTTTTGGGGACCAACACTATGCAGGGCTCAATTGTATCCATGTTATATGAAAAGAATCCCCTCATCCCATGTGCGTGGATGATTGGAGTGATACATCTAAATCATGTGAACAATCAAGTGGTTCACCACCTCTATCTAACCAATAGTTTGTGGATGGAAGGCTTTGGACTTCATCAACTTGGTATACATCATCTTCCATAGAGCGGACTAGAAAATGCTCAGGACCCTACTATCTCAATCTGAGAAAATGGACTTGGCGAGACCAAAATGGAGCCATACATGACTAAAATATAGTTGAGTAGTTTCTTCAGAAGATATATTTTTCTTATAAGTAATCATGATAGCCATTTTTGAAAAATGATCAACTACCACAAAAATATAGTCCTTACCATGTTTTGAAGTGGGCAAACCTGATAGAAAATCCATTGAGACAAATTCCCAAGGCCTGATGGGTTCTGGCAATGGCGTGTACAATCCTTTGATTCTTATTTGTTGTCTTGGATATCGCACATGGGGTTCAAGATTTGAGATATATTTCCACATCCTTTCACATATGGGGCCAGTAAAAGTGTTTTTGAAGAACTTCCAATGTCTTTTCTATACCAAAGTGTCTAGCTGTCCTACTAAAATATGCTTCACATATCATCTTCTGTTACTCTACAGATGGAATATAGATGTGCTCCATATGAGAAAGGACATTATATTATAAATAGAAATAAAAAAACATGTTTACCTTTTTGAATCACCTTATCAGCAAAGGTAGGATCTACTTCATACAGATCACCCCAAGTGGCAGTCTCATGTCTGCATAGGTCAAGAACTATTGTGAGTGTAGTAATTAGCAAGTGGCTCAGATAATTCATAGCTGTATTTGATCTCCCCTTTTTGTGTTTGATTATTATATGTAATTTCTAAATATATGTGGCCCACTTTTTGTGCCTCTCATTTCATAGTTTTCTCTGTGATTAGATGAATTCTAATGGTATATGGTCAGTGTGGATGACCATCTATTTCCCCAAGATGTAGTGTTTCCATTATTTGCAGGCTTGCAAAATGGCATAGAGCTCCTTATCATATGTCAAATATTTCCTAAATGTATTAGTGAAAGTTTCACTATGATATGTAATAGGATGGTCATGTTTCATGATGACATCTCTCATGGCATATTCAGATGCATCTGTCATCAACTCAAAAGGTTGATGCAAATCTAGCAAGGCAAGAATAGGGGCTGAGCAAAGTCTATTCTTCAAATTCTCAAATTCCCTTTATTGTATTTCACCCCACTAAAATGTAGCTTTATCTCCTCCTTTAGTCACTTGGGTTAGTGACCAAGAAACATGTGAAAATCCAAGAACAAACCTGCGATAGAAATTTGCAAGACCCAAGAAGCTGTGAAGTTATATGAGGGTCCTTGGTGTGGGCCATTCTTAAATAACCCAAATCTTTTTTAGATCAACATGGACCCCTTTCTCATTCAAAATGTACCTAAGGTACTAAATTATTTTCATCCCAAATGTGCATTTGTCAAGATTTGCATACAACTTGTGCTCTTGAAGAGTTTGAAGCACCTTACGAACATGTTGCAAATGTTCCTCCCATGTTTTGCTATGGATGAGTATGCCATCCAAGTAGACAACCATAAATGAGTTGGTGAAAGGTCATAGGATGTCATCCATAATCCTCATGAAGGTTTCAGGTGCATTAGTTAAGCCAAAAGGCATAACCAACCATTCAAAGAGCCCCTCCATATATTTGAATGTAGTCTTCCATGCATCGATGGGATCGATGGGAATTTGGTGATAACCAGATTTGAGATCAATTTTGGTGAAGAACTTCACACCATAGATTTGGTCCAGTAGGTCATCAATCTTAGGGAGAGGGTAGTGATTCTTCACAATGATCAATGCAAAGCCTCCATGTTCCATCTTTCTTTTGTGCCAAGACAATTGGGTTGCCACAGGGTGAAGATCTTAGTCTGATGTGACCCTTTTGGATCAATTCTTGAATCTATCTTTTTATCTTATCATTATCCAAAACTAATCTATGATACACAATACTATTAGGCAAACGTGATCCTAGGATCAAATTGATAGAATGTTTTACTTGGCAATGCAATAGAACTCATGTGGGTGACTTGAATAAGTCATCATATTCTCCTATGATTCATCCTATCTACTTTTGTTATTGTGTCGATTGTGTAGTCAGGACTGCAACATCAACCTTCTTGGATTTTTGTGGTTTGACCACCATGAGAACAAATCACTTTGTCTTCTCCACTAATCTCTTACATTGCTTAGCACTGATCAGGGAGACAAATGTGGGAGGTGGTACCTCTGGTACCCTGTATCACCATGTTCTAATAGTGAGGGTGATTCTTTAGGTTCATGATTCATAGATTCCATGTCACTCATACATGAATGGCTGACCAAGGAGTACATCATAAACATCTAGATTTACCACATCACACAAGACTTCATCTTGGAAAGGTTTTATTACATATGAAAGAAGACACTGATGGGTGACACAGAGGTCTCTCCCTGGGCTCAACCATCCAATACTGTATGGATTTGGATGAGGCTTCATGGATAGATTTATAAATTTCACAAATTTAACAAATATTAAATTATTTTGACTCCCACTATCAAGAATGAAATGTAGAGGCTTACCTTTTACCCATAATTTGGAGTGAAACAATCTTTCCTTATCATCTAGCCTTTCCTCACAGGTCTGTGATGAAGTGATGATGGTGTCAGGCTCAGCATCTATAATTTATTCTTCATCCTCTTTGACTATGGGTTGTGTATGAGACAGAGTAGTAGATGTCGAGTATTATGACTCAAAAAATAGTGACTGGATGGCTTGACATTCTTCTTTGGAGTGAGTTCTAGTTTTGTGGTAATCACACCATTTTTTAACCTTCCCCTTCTAGGGTTTCTTTCTTGAAACTCCTTTTGCTTCCAATTTTGGTCTCGTGTTTGACCTTCCTTGTCACTTTTCCATTTTGAGGGCTGACTCTTCATATTCTTTCTACCATACTTCTCAATATTCATTGTGAATTTGTGTGCCTCACTGAGGGTTTCCAAATTGAAGAGTTCCATTTCCCCCCATATGTACCATTGTAGTCTACCATGATATTTGAGAGTCTTATGTTTCTCAATCTCTTGGATGCCCAATCTTGCAGACAAAGAATGAAAAGTGTCTGTGTAATCTTGAATAGATTGGTCCCTACCTTGGTGAAGTTGTTGCCAATATATGTAAAGATCATCATATACTCCAATGGGATAGTATTCTTCTTTCACTGCTTCCATGAAATCATCCTAGGTAGGTTCCACCTTAAGGCCAATTTTATTTGTACTGAACCTCTTTTTGTACACTTCCCACCAGTTTTTCATGGGCAATGATGATTTTAAAAGAGCAAAAGTGATATTTTCTCCATCAGTGAATTTATTTACAGAGAAGTAGGAAGATAATTAATCTAACTAATCTTCTATTGCATCAACATTGATTTTTCCTTCAAATGTAGGAATATCAAAATTCACCTGAACCTTGAAGGGTGTTGGGGCATTGAATGGATGTTCCATGGATGAGGAGCTAGGAAGTACAACTAAGGAACCAAATTTTCCCATTGGGAGTTGTTGAAGAATTGGGCAAATAATTGTAGCATCTGTGCTTGTTTCCATTGGAGGGATTCATTCACCATTTGCTTGAAAGGATTGGATGTCTTGGTGTCATCCACCATTTGAAGTCATTTGGAGTGAATAGGTTGATAGTTTGGAAGCTCTATTATTTTCCACCCAAGCTTCTTGTAGCCCGACCTCATCCTCAAGATCATACACTCTCAAGACAAACCACTGATCCAAAACTCAAAATTTCTAGTTGATAAATATTTCAATAACACATAAATAACATAGTAACAATGAATTCTCTGAGAAGATATGTATTATTACTCAAGATCACAATACAACTATATGCTTATCTCTGGGAATAGGTGTTTTATCTTCCATTTTAGGTTACATCTTCATTTATACCTATTTTTAAATTAGGAGGAGGATGTGAAAGGTCACCAATCTTGAGGGAGATTAAGTGGTTCAACTTCCACACTTTAAAACAATACAGAATTCAAGGAATGACTATTTTTAGAAACTTATTATTTTTAGACTACACTACTAAAATTAAAATTTGGAGCACTTCTATTGGGTTTTCTAGGGTAAAACTTCATCCATAAGATCTCCATGCCATCTCACATCTTTCTCCTCATTCTTAGCTTTCCAATGGTTCAAATGATGAGTCAATTGGAGCTACGGTGCAAAAGTTATGGCTCCCAGAAGTTCTGTCATCAATTGGGGTGGAACTGTCACCCGAATTGTCACCTAAAGTGCTGCTCAGATCATTCCAACCTCACCAATATTATTTTCCTTCATATACACCACCTTAGCCTTCTTATGTGCCACTCATTCTTCCCTAAATGGTTATCCTAAGTGATCCTTGAAGTATTCTAAGTTTTTCATATGTTTCTCAGACCTTCCCTTATTATAAATTTATCCAAGAAAGCTATCAAAGAAATAAGGGGACTGCTATTAAACAATCTATTATTGAGATCCAAGACTCCATCTTTCCTCAAGAACCCCTTATGAATTCCTTTAAGGTGCTAAGTTGGAACCAAGTGGTGAATTCATGGGGTATGAAAAGTGAGAGAAATTTAGATTTGAAATCCCAAGTTAAAGGAGGATCTGAACCTATGTAAACCTCTCTCATCCCTCTTCAGGAGTCTTCTTATTTTCCTTATTCTCATGAAGCCACTAACCCCCTTAAAGAGAATATATTCCAAGAGGATATTGATAAGCAGATTAAAGAGTTAGAGATGAAGACAAGGAAAGAGGAGGAGAACCAAAATCAAAATGTCAAAGGAGAACATCTATCTTTCCCATCTTGGAACCAAATCATGCATTCAAGTAAATCCAAGGATATTCAACCCCCATCCCTCCCTCCTAAATAATCTAGGTCATTTCCATCTTGGAAATATATCTAGAGTAGTATGCAAAAGGAGGAAGTGGTGATTATGGAAGTCAAACAAGAGACCATATAACCTCCTTTCCTTTCCCCTCAAAATCTTAAAGCCTTTCCTTCATAGAGAGCCATTCAAGAGGCAAAGCAACAAAAAGAGGAGGTGAAGGTTATCCAAGAAGAGCAACTCCATTATCAAAATCACGTACTTATGGTAACTTATTTGGACCTCTCTCATCTTGTTAAATATTTTTGAGGGTCTGGTATGCCATTATTTGAGAAAGAGCCTTTCCTTTGTGAGGAAAATCAAGAAGATGTATTTAAGGAGACACAAAAAAATTTGGCTTCAGTGACCAAGAAGAAGAAATTATTATTGGAATACCACTTGGTAATAACAAGCATGTTTTAGTATTTCATAATGTCAAAGAGGGCATTTTGCAAAAATAAGTACAAGTTGGAGATGAGATCCAATAGGAAGAAAACCATTGGCAGTAGCTATACCATGATTTCATGAGTAATATTGATGAACTTAAGATGGTAAACTTGGATGATGAGATGATATATCAGGTTGGATCTTTTGAGGATTCCATTAATTGTTTGAAGCATGAAGAACACTAGCTTGATGACCTCATGCATCAAGAAGAGAAGACTAAAGTAGTAGTGGTTCTAGATGAAAAGGAAAAATATGATTGGCAACTACAGATGAGGCTATTTCAAGAGCTTGAGTATCTTTGTCAAGTTTAGGATCAATTTCTTGATAATGTGGACAAAGAGTTTCCCATGGAGGACAATGACCAAGATTGGGCAAAAGATGTAGAGCTCCTAGATGAGCTTGAAGAACTTGAAGCCAAGAAAGAGCCCAATCTTATTGAGAACATCATGGAAATCAAAGAGGTATGTCTTACTAGATCACCATTTGAGGTTACAATTAAGGAGCCATATAAATAAATTGAGACTATCTAGATGCACATAGCTGACCTATTTGGAGCTGCCTGGTTCTCATTGAACATCATGCTAAGGAAGTTGACATATGCAACAAAGAAGAAGTAGGAATCAAGACCAAGGGTCAAGGATCTGAATGCCTCATTGATTTCCTCATTCCATTATGCAATAAGGTTATCAAACTTTCCTTTTAATATAGGAGGAAAGGTAAATATAGTTTTAAGTTGTACATATTAGGATAATTTCGATCACTCCTCCAAGTGTTATTTTTTGCACATTTGTTTGTTGTCCCTATTTTTTTCTAGGTTATTTTACCTTTAGTAAGTGCCTTGGGCACTCCATTATATTTTGTTGCTTTTGGTCTTTATGTTTATTTCAAAAATAAGTTAGAGTAAGATTGGAAGCTAGTGTTGGACCCAAGTAAAGACTCCATGCCTAATAGACTTGAAAAGGTAGCATGGTCTAGGTTCTCTTGAATAGAAAAGCATGCAACCCCTATGAGTTTCTAAAGATGTTGGTCATTTTTGGCCCACATACCAAGCTTTGAAGAGCTGAGTAGAGTTCATGTGAAGTAGTGGATCAAAGGCTTTGAAATAGGTCTAAGATTGCAAAATAAAGAAGACCATGTAGGTTCTCTTATGTTTCAAACATATAATAGCATAGACCAGGTTTTACAAAGCCTTAAAAATCCATCATAACCATGAATAAATGATCAAAAGATGAATTATGCAAAGTTTATAAAACTAGATCATCATTAGGACGTCATGTAAAAGATGAATGTACTAGATAACTTCTGTATTTAATAAATACAATTCAAAGAGCTATACAAGATAAAATAATTTAGCACCATGTATTTTTTCATGCTAAGATCATCCTCTAAAGATTCCATATCTACATGAGATTTATAGCTCAACTTATGAGCATTCAAAGTTAAACCTGTAGAATGGGATGTTCTCACATATTTCAAAATGAAGCTCAATCAATTAACCATTTGAGTCTAAAAAGTGACGGTCATGTAAATGTTATTGATGATCATGAAAACATATTTGATAGTTTCATAAATGTCAATTTTAAGACATAGTAAGAAAACCTTTAGAGCCTAATTTTGATGGTCACATAGATGTCAATACGATTGCACAAACATCAAATAGTAGGAGCATAGACCTCAATTTTAAGCTCATAAGGTAGTCATTAGCTTTCAAATATTGGGTCCTAGTAGATCTTACAGTCTACATTGCATCATACATCTTGATCCAATGGTGCATAATGAGTCAAAAAATTATAGAGCTCGAGAGGCCACCATGTGGCATAAGTGTGGGAGTAGATAGGTTGAATTTAGATCCTGAGTGAAAATTTGAGGTTTCCAAGTGGTACTAGCTCAAATAAAGTATACAATTCAAGAGTAAGATTGATGGTTCTCATGGTCATTCATATTGAGTAGGATCAATGGTGTGAGATGGGTCAATGAGTCAATGATCTAGGTCAAATATAGATAGCCAATTAAAATAAAGGTGAGCCTAGGATTTTGGATGGAAGTTAAGGAACCATTTTAGACTAAGTAAAATAAGGTCTTATAGGGTCATCATTCTACCATTATATCTTGACTAAATTCCATTAAAAGGACACACTGATGTAATAATATATAAGGAACATAAAGGGACCACCATTGGAGCTAAACATGGACCTTTGGTTTGACCATTGGTATCAGGTAGGGTTATTTTTGTAACTATGTTTACCATTTTTAAGAAGGTTCCATGTTTATGGTGAACTCTTGGTTCCTACAGAGACAAAATGGGTCTTTTTGGACCTATTTATATCTATAAAAGAGGCTATGTGGTCTATAGGTACCCATCAACATAAATACTATAGGAAAACCAATGGTATTAGATTGGTTTTCCACTTATAGATAAACTAATGATCTAGATATGGAAATGGAGTAGATACATGATTAATGTAAAGGGTCTCATCTATCGATGTGGTTCCATCATCAACAAAGTAGGTACTAACCGTCATTCATGGCATGGCACTGTCAATTTCAAGATTCAAGGCTTTGATCCTCATGAACACATCAAGTGGACTTAGGGTCTCAAAGTGGTCAACTAGTAGTTAGAGAAATAGTTAAGGGCATTGATTTCATTCAAATAGACTTTGTCATTATGCATAACAAGCCCTTGTCTTCTATTAGGATCTCTCAGCTAATGAGAAGAGCTAGAAGGTTATTAGAGTAAAAAAGGCTAGTTTATTAAAAGAAGGCACAAATGTAAAAAGCAATCAATGAGCTACCACCTCATTTTTTGATCATGATGACTCTTTATCCACTCTCCCACACATTATTCCAATCTCTCTTTCTCTCTTTTGGTTATATATAGAGTATTTTGAGCCAAAAAATTGATCCTCTCTATATCCCTCTGCTCCTTCTCTTTGGCATGATTAAATTTTACCAAGATGGAGCTTGTAACCTTTTGATATGAATACAAGACTAGTTTTAGATTTCATTGCTCTGGTATAGTGTGTACATGTTCAGTCTGATTTCATATGTGGTAGAAATCTCTCCCTTACCAAGTCTTGATCTCACCTATTTACTAGTTCATCTTGTTATGCAGGTCATGTTTAGTGTTCTACATCTCTTAATTGAAGCCTGCATGTGCATACCATGACTGGTTAGTGTCTTGAATTAAACCTCTCCATCATTTCCCTTAGCTTTTTGTCATTTGGTGAACCTCTACATGAAATACTGATGTATGACAGATGTTTGGAATCTTAGATCTAGCCTTGTGCTTATTTCATTATTGTTTTAAGAGTCAATTAGAGTGGATCAACTATAATTTAGTTGAATCACCATATTTATCTTAGGTTTACCTTTAATGTTATCTCTCTCTCCCTTTTTCCTAGTCATTATTAGGTTTTATTAGTGTAAATGATCTAAATGATGCATCAGAGGAGCTAGCCTCATTAAAAATCTAGTGGTTTACCCCATTATAGGATACCCACAGCCTGGGGTCAGTCCCATGTTGTGCTAAATTTGGAAGTAGAACCTCAACACTTCTACTTCCAAGTAAGGTATAATCTATATCTCCAATAGATACACATCCAAAAACCCTCAAAGGAACATCCTTAGCTCCAAGTAAGAATAAAAAATTTAGGTCAAATTTATATGTTGTCAAGTGTTTAAATCCAAACATTGCATCACATTATAACATGATCATGATGGTGCACATGCACATACCTACATGGGATAGCTATGTGTATTTTAAGCCCTTTTTATAGTATTTGAATTTATGTGAAACTCAACCACTTAATGGGGATTGGTTGGGGTTGTCCAAACCATATTTCTAACCTCTTTTTCCATGACAATATTGTGTCAAAATTGAAGTTATAATTTTAAGGAAAGGAGAAACAAATCAAGGATCAATGCACATGATTGAGGAAAAAAAATACACAAAAATAATCTATAGGTATAGATTCAATGGTCTAAGGTAGAATATACTTAAAATATATATAAGGATAGTAAATTTACATGTTGTCAAGTGTTTAAATCCAAACATTGCATCACATTATAACATGATCATGATGGTGCACATGAACATACCTACATGGGATAGCTATGTGTATTTTAATCCCTTTTTATAGTATTTGAATTTATGTGAAACTCAACCACTTAATGGGGATTGGTTGGGGTTGTCCAACCCATATTTCTAACCTCTTTTCTCATGACAATATTGTGTCAAAATTGAAGTTATAATTTTAAGGAAAGGAGAAACAAATCAAGGATCAATGCACATGATTGAGGATAAACAAATACACAAAAATAATCTATAGGTATAGATTCAATGGTCTAAGGTAGCATATACTTAAAAAATATATAAGGATAGTAAATTTACATGTTGTCAAGTGTTTAAATCCAAACATTGCATCACATTATAAAATTATCATGATGGTGCACATGCACATACCTACATGGGATAGCTATGTGTATTTTAAGCCCTTTTTATAGTATTTGAATTTATGCGAAATTAAACCACTTAATGGGGATTGGTTGGGGTTGTCCAACCCATATTTATAACCTCTTTTTCCATGACAATATTGTGTCAAAATTGAAGTTATCATTTTAAGGAAAGGAGAAACAAATCAAGGATCAATGCACATGATTGAGGATAAACAAATACACAAAAATAATCTATAGGTATAGATTCAATGGTCTAAGGTATCATATACTTAAAAAATATATAAGGATAGTAAATTTACATGTTTTCAAGTGTTTAAATCCAAACATTGCATCACATTATAACATGATCATGATGGTGCACATGCACATACCTACATGGGATAGCTATGTGTATTTTAAGCCCTTTTTATAGTATTTGAATTTATGTGAAACTCAACCACTTAATGGGGATTGGTTGGGGTTGTCCAAACCATATTTCTAACCTCTTTTTCCATGACAATATTGTGTCAAAATTGAAGTTATAATTTTAAGGAAAGGAGAAACAAATCAAGGATCAATGCACATGATTGAGGAAAAAAAATACACAAAAATAATCTATAGGTATAGATTCAATGGTCTAAGGTAGAATATACTTAAAATATATATAAGGATAGTAAATTTACATGTTGTCAAGTGTTTAAATCCAAACATTGCATCACATTATAACATGATCATGATGGTGCACATGAACATACCTACATGGGATAGCTATGTGTATTTTAATCCCTTTTTATAGTATTTGAATTTATGTGAAACTCAACCACTTAATGGGGATTGGTTGGGGTTGTCCAACCCATATTTCTAACCTCTTTTCTCATGACAATATTGTGTCAAAATTGAAGTTATAATTTTAAGGAAAGGAGAAACAAATCAAGGATCAATGCACATGATTGAGGATAAACAAATACACAAAAATAATCTATAGGTATAGATTCAATGGTCTAAGGTAGCATATACTTAAAAAATATATAAGGATAGTAAATTTACATGTTGTCAAGTGTTTAAATCCAAACATTGCATCACATTATAAAATTATCATGATGGTGCACATGCACATACCTACATGGGATAGCTATGTGTATTTTAAGCCCTTTTTATAGTATTTGAATTTATGCGAAATTAAACCACTTAATGGGGATTGGTTGGGGTTGTCCAACCCATATTTATAACCTCTTTTTCCATGACAATATTGTGTCAAAATTGAAGTTATCATTTTAAGGAAAGGAGAAACAAATCAAGGATCAATGCACATGATTGAGGATAAACAAATACACAAAAATAATCTATAGGTATAGATTCAATGGTCTAAGGTATCATATACTTAAAAAATATATAAGGATAGTAAATTTACATGTTTTCAAGTGTTTAAATCCAAACATTGCATCACATTATAACATGATCATGATGGTGCACATGCACATACCTACATGGGATAGCTATGTGTATTTTAAGCCCTTTTTATAGTATTTGAATTTATGTGAAACTCAACCACTTAATGGGGATTGTTTGGGGTTGTCCAACCCATATTTCTAACCTCTTTTTCCATGACAATATTGTGTCAAAATTGAAGTTATCATTTTAAGGAAAGGAGAAACAAATCAAGGATCAATGCACATGATTGAGGATAAACAAATACACAAAAATAATCTATAGGTATAGATTCAATGGTCTAAGGTAGCATATACTTAAAAAATATATAAGGATAGTACTGGTATAGAGTGAATAGTACCAATCAACACAGGGGTCTGAGCTTCATCGATAACATCAATACAATTCTAGAGGTCTTATTTCCTTATCTAAGTAGTTATAGAGTATATAGAAATCATTTTCAAAGATTGTGATGCTATTAGTGAACAACATAAATAAAAAAATAAGCCAAGTTATTTTATTCTTCCTTAGATTTTAAATTCTAAAAATATTAGGTCCAATATCAATCTTTCTTTTACATTTATATTTATATGGTAAATTCTCTATATTACATAATTTGAATTTCAATAGTTTTGTCTTATTTAGATTCCTATAATCCAAAAATAAGTAAAATATTATAATGAACCTGATATTTGTCTTGAGATTAGGTCTTTCTCACTTAAGGTTTCATCTTTACTTCTTAGGGTTTCATATTTATCTTGCATTAGGGTTTTATAGATAATTTATATTTTAACCTTAATAGGTAGTAATCTATGCATTTTTTACCTATCTTTATTGGTTTTTTCATGAACATATTTTATACCATATAATAATATTACCTCTCTTGTACCTATAAGTTGAAGTATTACATTAAGTGTTGGTGTAGTTGATTATAATAAAATTCCTTGATCCAATCATGTGTTTGTGTGAAATCTAAAATGGATAAAATTAATGAAATGGAAATTCATATTCCTATTGATAAAAATGTTCATAAAAAACACATAGATTTAGAATAACATGTTAGTGATGATGGTATTCCTGATCTTTAAAAAACTTATGAATATGATAATGAAAATAATAATTAAAATCATGGTATAATATATCCTAATGAGCTTACTGGTGTAGGTCATGAACATAATTTTAAATAACCCACATTTCATGAACAATATGATGATCTCTTCAATGATATTAATTGACACATTAGAGGCATAAATCCTATAGTAGGTATTCTGAACATTACTTTTACTATTATTATTCATACATCTAAACTTACAGCTACATTAGTGGTATCCACCCATGGTGTAGGGACAACACAAGTTTGACCTCATATTTTGATGGATTTTCCTACACAACATAATTTTTTTCCTCCTAGGCTTACTACTCATATAACATCAACTATTCCTAACCTATCTTTTATTAATACTTATCAAGGGCTTACATAAATTATTCTCCATCTTCAATCCAAGGTTTCCCAACTAGAATAAGGTTCCTATAGAGTAGGTCATTCAACTAATCCTTGGGCATTATTATACAACCCTTTATCCCCATATATTTATACTTATCCTTTACCTATAGGATATTTATACCCAAGCTTACATTTATGATGGTAAAACTGATCTAGAACAACATCTTAGAGCTTTCCATGTAGCATGCCTAGATTATTCTTATAATGATAAGTTATTGATCAATAATTTTCCTCAGAGTCAAATGGAATATGCCTTGTAATGGTTATGGAGGATAATGGTTAGTAAGATAAGATTATGGATAATGTTATGGAGGGTAATGAGTCAAGTGAAAACATATACACTGTGACATTGTTTACTAGTCTTGGGTACATACATAGTGAATTTATTGTTATAACTACCACACTGAAAGGATTTGATGGAAACATTTAAAATCCTTTTAGAGGCATTATGTTACCACTTATGGTAGGTCATGTATTTTTTGATACTTGGTTCTCAATATTTCATAATATGATGACATTTGAAATGCTATTAGAACCTCCATTTATAAAAAAGATGCATGAAATGTCATCTTTAATACATCAATGTTTGAATTCTATCTATAGTAACTAATTGGTTATAATTCTGGGTATTTTATATGAATGTCCCAATCAGCTAAAGCTATTCTTTGTCACCTCTAGCACGACCTATTATAGAACATGTACAGGCTCATCCTATGAAGTTAAATCAGAGATAGGTAAGTAATCTTCCTCAAAGATAAGTTCTCCAACATATAGTACATTAGTATTATATTAGAATTCCACAAACATTACTATTCCATCACATCCTAAAATTGTTCTATAATTTATTCCATGCATTCCATAGAAAACACTAACTCATTTTCATGGATGTAGATGTGCATACTTTGAATTAGATACCAAGCCTTAGTATACATGACTGGCACACATAACTGAATCTTACTCATCACACTCTCTCCTGACCATTCTCTTAAATATAGCTTGGAATTTCCCACTTATCATTATTGATACATTGTAAATCCCTAGTCTTTTCCTAAACAACTTATCAACTTACATAGTTTATATCCTAAACTCATATCACTATTTCCTACTTATAATACACCTCTAGCCATAGTTAAATGGATCCTATTACTAGAGCCATCTATATTGGTTAGACTCATATGTCCCTTTAAAATATATTTTTCAATATTTAATCCTTCATATGGATCAACAAATATGCTGCACATATCGATTCTAAGGGAAAATACCCAAAGATATAGATATATAAGTGTATCATGCTTAATCATATTCCTATCTAGCACTGCTCAAGAGCACATTTATTGCTCATTTACACACTAAAAGGAATTTAACTAAAGCTTCCAAATCTAAAATTGTAGGCCTTGATCCAAGTCTAAATACCATTGTAAGGTCAAAATCATAGATTTTCAAGTGTTTAAATTTGTACACATGATTGTACAAGATATTAGTATTACATTGATATTACACACATAGCTAGGTGGGAGAACTACATGTAGTTTATGCCTTTTTTAGATTATTAGAACATATGTAGCACTTAACCACTCATCATGGGGATGGCTTGGGTTAGTGAAAAAAATCTCATACAATCCATTTTTCTAGGTCACATTGGTCTTAAGAGTGAAATCTATAGTTTTGAATTAAGGAGAAGGAAAATAAAGATGTTCATGTAATTCCAAATATATTTGAATATATAGAAGATATTTGTAAATGCATATGTTGTAATCCAAACTATCATATACATGTGAATATACTATGGATGAAATTTATACATAGTGGATGGATATGGCATCCACAAGTGTCTTAGCAACACTGAACTTGTCCTATTGAGTTTCATAGTTTTTTCCTGATCTAAGACAACCCAAACCCCATGCAGAGCTATTTGATTATTATGATAAAATAAAACCCTAATTAAGATAAGTTACTTATTATTTTGGTTTTCTATATAAATTTTAAATTACAATAAATAATTATTGTAATCATATCTTTTTAATTTAGGCATATATTATACAATCTGATTAGACTCAATTTGTGTCTTATTTAGACCACTAAATCCAAAATTAGTTAAAACATATTGGTGAAATTTTTACTTATCTTGAACACAAAAAACCCTAGGTTCCTTCTACTTTGTTAGGGCTTTATATTATTGTAATTATATCTAATTTTTAGATATTATTTCTAATTTCCCATCAGAGGTGATCTTTTTCTATTTGGGTCTCAATATTTAAAACCTTAAATTTCATTATTATTCCTTAGCATGTAGAAAACCTAGGTTCCTTTAGGGTTTTCATTCTATCTTCTCAAGGTCTAAAAATTTTTAATTAGGGTTTCATATCTACTTTTATATTTCCCCTTTCACACATAAAAACATAATGCCTATAATGGATAAACATTGTCTTTACTTTCCAATTTGAGCTCTGATAGTTATAATTACATTTTTCTTTCCTAAAATACATAATATATTTCACAACTATGTAATTAAATGAGTTAAACTCATGTATAATTAAACTATGGCAGAGATTAATAATGAAAAAAATCTTAACTCTCCTTAGTAATACGTGTTATATAAATGTTGAATCTCAAGAGTTTCCATGTGTCACTTGTTTTGTTTCTCCTCAAGATAATGATGGCTACCATCCATCCCTTGTTATTTTACGAGAGTATTATATTATATAAGGAGGTCCATCCTATCACAATCCCAAGAGGTAGGGTGTGGCCTCTTAACTAACTTTTCATAAATATCAAATCAAAAGCACCTAGATTTTATGATGCAAAAGCTAAATCTACCCAAATTATGAGAAGTAGTCTATATAAAGTAGCGATTTTGGATCATATGATTTCTATGATGAATATTTTAGAGGCATTAAAAAAAAAGTTTTAATTATAAAAGTTAAATCAATAGAAAATAAGATTTCACATAAAAAATCATATATATGCTAATGTAAATTACATATATGACTATCCATCCAAAACCCATGTGCCTCAAAATATCTCATCTCAAGTGCAAGTTAAAACTAATCTACAAATAATAAATCAATAAGTTTTCATAAGAATAGTAAGAATACAAGTGAAATTATAAGGCATGTGATTATAAACAATTTGGTCATACTACCTTATCCACCTCCTATGAAGAGATCCAAATATTATTGTGCTTATCACTAAATTTATGGACATCATATAAATAAGCATTGGGATTTAAAAATAAAAATAAAATATCTTATTAGCAGTGGTGACCTTACATTAGATATATTTATTAAATCATCACTAGATTTAAGCATACCTTATAAATATGAGCAACCTACTAAAATTTTGGTTTCATCTCCTCAGGTAGAGCTATATAGAGAACAATTATGAATATAAGAGTTGCAACATAAAAAATTAAAAAAAAAAAAGTTACAAGAGGAACAATTATAAAAATAAGAGGACTCTAAAAAATAAATGTGTCTAAGAAAGACGTGACAAAGAAGTAAGTTCAAAAGTAATATGTACCTAATAATACTAATGTTACAATTGTGGTTTCAAATAGGGAAACTAAAAGCCTTATTCATTCATATATCCTTTAAATATTAGCCCTCACATAGATGGTAAGCAATGCACCAATGTTGAGGTTATAAGCCTCTATGAAACTAATGTATGTAGTGTGACTCTTCTAAAATCTATTAAATATGACACAACACATGAATATAAATAATTTAGCCAAAGCTTTAATTGGTTCCATCGAATGGTGTATAAATTTTGGTCTCAAATCATGTATCACTACATTATATATTGATGATATTTTGGCTCAATACAAAGCATGTTAGGAAGATCATAGATAAGAGAAATGGGTGCAACACTTGATTAGAATCATGACTAGATTACATTTGACCATGGATGAGTAATTGTTTCCATTTCAAGAGAGGGAACATTCATAGAGCAAGAAAAGAAAGAGGAAAACATTTATTCAAATAATTCTCAAGAAAAAACATCTAATATAATCAATGAAAAGGCACATGGTACTAATAGCATAGGACATATTAACAAGCAAAAGATATTCAAAATATGAGTTATAAAATATGGAACATTTGGTTATGCATATCCTTCTACATATATAACATATGATTTAAATGACATGTCAAAATTTCAATATAAAGATGGAAATATACTAGATGATTATGACATTATGATACATGACATAACATATGAGCATCCCCTTGATGGAATATTTGACCAGTAGGAACATAATCTATATTACATAGATTATTGGTGTGGCTTGATTGCTCAACCTCTCTATTATTCTATAGTAACACACATTTGTATATGATTTTACATTGATCATTATTCTATCCCTTGGCTTTGTTTTCACTTGGCCGTTTCCTTTTGATTTTTTATCATGATCCAAAAATTATTAACATTATCTATGATGATACATCCTTTATAATAGCCTTATTTTAGTGCATATTCTTTGTGGCATACAACTTGCTTACCCCTACATATTGATTATCTATATTTTTATGGCCTATAATGAACTTACATAATAACATACATTCATTTTTACATACTATGATATGAGCATATACACTAATTATTTCCCATTTGGAGCATATGTCCTCTTATTTACACATAATCTCTTGACATATGATGTTGTAATTAACATATACATTGGGGGAACATTGGTTTCCTTTACTTCCTCCACACTACTATTTTACTACACTTGAAATACAATATGCCCTAACATATGATATTGATTGTTAATATCCCTTGTATTATTATATTTTTTCATCCTTTCCACTTCCCCTTAATTCACTATATAGATGAATATTAAATAAAATCAAAATTTACCAAAAAAAATTATTCAAAAAATAAAAAATGGGACCTATGCATAACATGTATTACTTGTTTACACAATTTATGTATGATTTATCACATATGGTATAATATATCAAAATATTCAAAAAATCAAAACTAGGACCTATGCATAACATCCATTATTTGTTTACATGATTTATGTATGATGTATCATATATGGTAAATTTTATATATAATTTTTATATGCACGTGTTTCAAAATATACATGAGTTGTATGCAAGACATAGTGGTTATCATATGACATGGACAATTAGATGTAGAACATTCCTACAACTAGTGGTTACCTTTCCTACATTATGGGCATCTTGGTACATTTTCACTAGTTACATATTTCTTTGATCATTCCATTGATCATGTTGGGTTATGCACACTAATTACATGTGACTTGATCTTAAATATGCTACCAATAGTGAATATTCTATTAATAATATATATTTTTACATGTGATGACAACATACATTGATCATGCAAATTAGCCTTTTTTGTTCTATGCATGATTTTTTTTGTGTTACATGGTGTGATCCTTGAGTGTATATTACATTGTGTGATTTTTATCTGTGTGAATCTTACTCTACATGACATTGATAGTACAATTTTTGAATCCTTTATGTTTGACTCTTTCTCTATGACTTTGCATGACATTAGGTGTTCATTTATGACTCCTTTTATGTTTGATTATTCCTTATGTGACTCTTATATTTTGTGACATTGTGTGTTATCATGAGTTTTTATATGATTTTTATATACATCATGGCCTTGACTTTTTGTGGATACATATAAGACTTTTTGTTGACCTTTTCATGTCATGATCCATATCACACATTCTTATACTTGTGTGCATTTCCACAATACATATCATGCATCTTCTACATGGCTAGTATTTAATGTTTATAGGATCATTTCTTTGATGACTATTTAATACTTGCCTCATTTTTATATATACTTAACATGACATTTGATGCTTAAGATACATGTTTTTTAAATTATTAGATAATCTAATATTTCTCTGATGACATGATATCATCATGTTAGCTCATGTTTTACATACTCACATCTTTTTATATATAACATGAAATTACCCAAAGTGTCAACTATATAAGCATATTATGCCTAAGCTTGTTCCTATCTAGAATTGATTAAGAGCACATCTATTATTCATTTGGACATTGATAGTAAATACCCTAAAGATTCTAAATTTGAGACCCCTCAAAGGATAATTCCTTAAGCCAAGTATAAAAACCATTTAAAGGTCAAATTCATAGGTTAAGAATTGAAAGCCATACACAATATTGCATAACATGCTAATATTACATTGATTTCACACATAGTTAGGGGGGATAACTACATGTGGTTTAAGCCCTCTTCAGATTATTAGAATGTAGGCAATGTTAAATCAATCAGTATATGTTTGTTGGGGTCAGATCAACCCATATTATCTAATTATTTTTTCCATGTCACATTGGTCTCAATATTGAAAACTAGGGTTTTGAAGCAAGCCTAAGGAAATTGATTTGTTCATATAGGTCCAATGGAATTTGAATACATGATCTATTTGTAGATTAGACACAATAGTCTAATTTATTACAAACTTATAGATATCCCATGGATGAATCTTGTATATAGTGGACATATTTGGTTTTCATAGGCATCCAAGTAATGCCAAACTTATCCTCCTGAGTTTCATAGTTTTTTTCATGATATGAACCAATGCAAAGCTCTTGCAAATCCTATTTGATAACTATAACATAATCAAACATAGAATAGGTCCTTAAACAAGATAAGTACCTTTCCTTTGGTCATTTGTATAAATATTAAAGTGTAATAAATCATTGTTATAATTATATTTTCTTAATTTATACAAATATTGTACAATCTAATAGACTCAAGTTATGGCTTATTTAAACTATAAATGATGGTAATTGAAGTAATATGGCTAAGAATTTTGTGTTTCTCAAATTTTAACACTTCCCTATCTCTATGGGGGGTTAAAGCATTTAATCTTTTTAACCCATGTTTTTAGCAGTTGCATTTCCTTGAGGCATTCTCATCTATTGGCATTCTCCAATTAGGTTTAATAAATGGAAACTTGATATGTGTAACCATAGGTGTATTTATTTTTCAAATTTTTAATTTCAAATAATGCAATGACCTAAATTATATATAAATTTCTATTATGAGTGGAAATTGATCTATATATATGTTCTTGCATGGTTTTCATGGAACAAGGAGGATATCTAGGGCATAATTGTCATTATTAAATGTAGTTATAGTAGGTACCAAGTTTCTTTATTTATCCTTTTATTGTTATTAAATTTGTTTGGTCAAAAAAAAATTTAAGTCTAGTAATAACATATAAGTTTGATTCTAGTTTTGAGTCAGTTTAAATTTGAGTTTAGTTGAAAAATCACTAAAATTGAAGAGTCTAGGTGATTCTTAGGTGAAGTAGTTTGAGAAATTTTTTTAATGACAAAAAAAATCACATCACTTGTGCTTTATAGGTTGGGTTTTCCCAACCTTCAAGGCACATGGGATGTGAAAATTATCCTACTCTCATAGACCACACTTTTACACTGTATGCATCCATGTGGTTGGGCCCACCCTACCCCATGGGCTTGGTGGATGAAAAGTCACATCTACAGTTTCTTTAGATGCAACTTTGTATCTATCACACCAGTGGGGTCAATCATTTCTGGCCACATAGGCATGTGTCACATGAGTGCATGTGGGGAGCATTAGTGGCCAAAACACACTGACCTTATCCCAAAAATTATATATTTAAAACCACACTTGACTCATTTCCATCATAGTTTTTGCTTTGATCCCATGCACTTGAATGTCTCTAATCAAATCTCATTTCCTCCTAATAAGTCAAAATTTTGTGAGAAGATAGTCAAAAAATCTAGATTTTAAATTAATTTACAATGGAAGATAATTTCAATACAATTGAAGCATATTTATGATATTTTCAATCCTTAGAGTACTATAGAATTTTAGGTCTTCACCATTTTCACTCAACAAACAATCTAGAGAGATAAAAGGTATTTCATGACCATTGTAGCCTACTCTTTGAAGCACATTAGCATTTTTAACCCCATAATTTTCATATAAATTTTTAATATATCACTGAATCAGCCCTTCAAATTTATAAAACAATGAAGATGAAGTAAAAGTATATGGTTTTTAAGCCTATGCTTGTGCACAAGAGTGATATCCCATAGATTGGTGACTCTTAAATTAGTCATGTAGATATATAAGATTTTTATATGATAATCAATGAAAATAACCCAAATTTCATGAATTTATGCCTTTCAAAAAGTGGTTTTACTAAATTAGTTAGTTTTTTTTGTTTCATTATAAAGAGATAAAATCAAGTGGCGATTCTCAATTGGATAAATTGGATAGTATAGCAATGGGCATGAATCTAAGGATCCTAGTCCATGAGACCTAAGCAATAATAATTCTAAAAGTTGGGAAATGTTACTGGGACAAAAACCCATCTAAACATGTTCACACTATCAATAATAGATGGCTAAATCATAAGAGAATGAGTGTTTCTAATCTCCCAAGGAATTTATTTCAATTTGATTCCAAAGAAGAGCTATTTGATTTGATAACTCTTCACAATTTTTTGGTTGGAAATGATACTATAATGTACTTTCACCCATGGATGTTCATATTCATGAACATTATCTACATTAGGAAATAGTAAAAATATTGGGATGAGTTGACCAATGATGGTGATTTACACCAATAATGAATCAATGTAAAGGTAGAAAAGTAGTTCCATATGACTTCCACTTGGTATACTCATTGGCTTCTTAAAGAGTGTATCCTGATCTCACTCAACTATCTAATGATAATGCATCCATCAAGCCATGTGAGTTATATTCTTAGTTGACCCTGGAATAAAGTGACAAAAATTTTAGGTGGATTAATGATGCCTTAAGAATGAGAGCAGTATAAGTATTAGATGAAGATTGGGGAAGAAGAATTTCAAATGAAGCAGTTGACCTGATTTCATAGTATAAAAGCTACTTCATTGAATTTTATAATTTCACCTATATCAGAGTGGGAGGATTTGAAGGTTGCCCTATGAATTTTCCCAGACTATAAAGTAAAAAATAATTGTAGTTAATTTATGCAGATAGTTGGTTATAGTAAACAAACATTGTAGGAAAATGTATGTTTTCAATGTCACTTTTCCTAATTCATTGGTTCACTTCACATGTACAAATGCCATAAATTCTTAACTTCTCAATTATTTTATTGTGTAATTCATGACACATCCTTATACCAGTCAGGTTTATTTCAATAATAAAGGGTTTGTGAAAACTCCCCTTGGAATTGGCTCCTCATATTATCATCATTAATATCTTGAGGACTATTGTTTAGATTTATCTAATGAATATGAAGTCTTGAGATGTGACTGGAGTATAATAAGACTAGATCAGATCAAGGATTTCACCAACACATGGGTGCTATAAGATATGATAGATGATAAGAATGAATTAATTGACTTGATCTACATTGAAATAATAATGTTTGTACCATTACCATTAATCAATTACTTTTTTATAAAGATACCATATTTATAGATAAGAACTAAGACCATGTTGGACTAATCTATGTAATGGTTCAATGTCAAACTTTAAAAATGTACTAGGGTGGGTGGATCTAAGAGAATAAGGACTTCATCATCACAAAAATAATCCCTTATTGTAAGTCCCATAGTATCAATAAATTTTAGTGCTAGTACAAAAATTCATCCATCATTCACTTTAAGAAGTGATGGAGCTGACGAGGATCTTAAGTAGCCCAAACATCTAGGTAAGACTTATGGAGAAGGATTTGTAGTTTTTAAAATGATTCATGCTCAAAATTCAATGATTTTATAGTCAACACTCTCCCTTTAGATATACATCCCTACTGATTAAGAAACCACTTAGTAGTATCTTGCCTCTGCTCAAGGAGAAATGTAATACAAAGTTAAAGATGATAATGACATTCTAGTTTTTGAATCTCCTTCTCCCATTATTTCCCCATCAGTTCTACCACATCAAAAATATTCACCTCCAAGGTAACCTACATCATCACCTTTAAGTTCTCAATTGGAATGTTTCAGTCAAATCTCATTCCAATGGATGTAGGCCATGTTAAGAAAAATTAAGGTGGTTAAAGTTGAGCTACCTAATTTTGATGTAGTATTTGGTCTCCTCAAGAATCCTCCCAAGAAATTAAAAATCATATCAAGTTTGTTTTTAGGCTCATCAGGAGCTGAGTTTAAGGAAATTTTTGATCCAAATGTTGAAAAGAATGAAGAGATGATGATCATGGCCATCTATACTCTAAAAAGAGTGCCATTGTGAATGGTAACTTAAGAGAGTGATGTTCACAATATTTGGGAAACAACTAAGTGGATAATCAAAATATAAGATCAAGATTAGCTCACGTAGGATAAATTAAAAGATCAAATTTTAAATTTGGAAGGGAATGTCAATTATCTCCTAAACTTAGTTGAATCATTGGTAGCTACCTAAGTAGAGGATCCTACTCAAATTTATAGAATCAAAAGAAAATAATAGAAACCAATAGTAGGTATAATAATTATGGGGAAAATATTGAGGCCTGGGTTGAAAAATTGTTCCTAGATGTTATGAATTATATTGTATAAATGATCAAGTTGTATGCAACACTTAATTCAGATTAGGTAAATATTGACCCACATATTTAGTGCCATGACAAGGTGTTGAAGTTATGGGAGTATGTAAAAGGATATTTTGTATAAATGATCACTATTGATATAGAATTGATGGTCAAAGTTGTATTTTTTCACAAAATGGAAGATGATGCCTCCTAAAACTAGTTGTAATATATTCTCTAGAAGAACAAAATTTTAAATAGATTCATAAGAGAACTAAAAGAAAAAGTTAAGATCAAGAAAGAGAGAAAAGTTGAAGTCTCTACCGATTTAGGAAATTTGCATTGTGATCTATTGAGAGATGATGAAACTAGTTAATATACAACAATAAAGATCAAAGAGTAATTCAAGAAGATAATCAAGAAATAATTTTCCAAGGAGAATGCCTTCAATATTTTTTCAATGACAGTGCCCAGTGAGATTCATGCCTCACTAGAAAAAATAAACAATAAACTAACCAAGCTCTAGGAAGTTCTAAATTTAATGATGATAATATCTAATAAATGGTGAACACATTGTATACATGTAGTATTCCTAAAAGGGAACTTAATTGTTGAAGTAGTAATAAAATTTAGGATATTTAGAGCATCTAGTATTAAAGAGAAATTATTTATTCCAAAAATATTCTAGGTCCATTAAAAGTATATTTGAATCCAAATAAATCCTCATAGGGTGCTCAAGATTATTTTTTCATTTTTATGTATTTTACATTTTAGGAAAGTTTTATTTTTCTTTCATGTAAATCTAAAAATTAAGGAAAATAAAATAGGACAAATATATGAATACCAAAAGTCAATGTAATGTGAAGGGCCAGCTTATTCCCTCATATCTCTATAAATATGAGAAATGGAAATTGTAAAAGGGATATTTAATGCTCATTGTATTTTTTCTTGAAAGAAAAGGAGAAATAAACTTTATGTTCATTCTTCCAATGAGGAATACAAGGGAAATTATAGAACTTTATGTCTAGCATTTTCTTTATGGAAGTGTGATATTCTTATGTTAATACATATCTCTCACTTCAATCAATACTTCATTAATCTAAAACTAGCATGTTACTTTTTATAAACCCTTCTTATCATGCATAGGATGAATCATGTGTGACTCTTCATCTCCCTTATTTTTATTTTCTTTTTAGTTGAAAGACCTAAAATAGAATACTCTATTCAACTTATAAATAATGTAAATAGGTTTGGTTTTGTTTTTATTGTTTTAAATAAATGGAACATCCCCTCATAATAAAGGAGAGACTTATGTCTCCTTCATTCCTGTGAAATCCCAAGTTTGTCAAAAGTGCCAAATATTTCACCAACACCTTTTAGTATATAATTTTCGATAATAGACTAAAAGAGGGGAATTTGTAGACACATAAATTTGTATTAGACACTTGGAAACAATAATTTTGACATGTTTTGACAATCTTGGACTTGTGTATACACATTTAACACATGTGCAAACTTTCCCATATTCTTTAACTTGCTTATTATCTTGGCCAACCTAATTTTTCAAAATACATATTCAATATCACCCTAATTTTTGTAAGAACACTCTATAATCTTATTTTACACTAATTTAGTTTTAGAAATCCTAATAGAATATAAATTAGTAGAATAATTTAGATAGATAGATATGGCATTCAAGCATAAATCTAAATGTAAAATAATAAAACTAATTGCAATGATTTGATAAGTGATACATTTTGAATATAGAAAATATAATAAAGGGATGGTACCTATATTTTTTGACTAGCTATCTGACTATGATTTTGTTTTGGAAGTGAAAAATAGACTAAAGTAGACATGTGATTCATCTAGTTTTGTAACTATTTTTTTACTTCCATAGATTTAGTTCAGTTAGATTTGGGTTAGTATCAATAATTGATACCAACCTGAGTGGTCAATAGTGACCTCTGCTAAAATATTCATTTGTGACTATATGGTCACCTTCCCCTATCTATTAAAGTTTTGTATGTGTAATTATCAACCCTGATGATGTACATAATTTAATTAATTAGTGTCCTTCACCTTGAATCCCTAGGTGTGTTTATGAGGGATAGAAACCTATAAATTTTGGGAAAGTGTAATGGGTATAGCTAACCCCAATCACCCTCATTTTATGATTGATTGTTGCATATGTATTCACTAATTTTAGGACAAAAATTAGGAAACATGTAGTTCTCCCACCTAGTGTGATTGTGAAATTATGTTTCTTCATTATATTAATGAAACTAATGATTTATATTTGATACTCGATAATATTTACTTTGACTTGATTTTTTATTCTTCACACTTGTCTAGTGACTACTCCTAGAGAATAATTTTTAATTTGGGAAGAATAGGGTAGATTTACTCAATATACAATAGTGTATATATGTGTACCAGATAAGTGCCAAGTCCCCTATTGAATGAGACCTTGATTTATATACATATGAGTGAAATTAGATAAGTTCTCATGTTATCAACATATTAGGTAAATGGGCCAGCCCTAAGGATAGATTTAACTTTAAAAAGTAGTTTTTCTCTAGGGAGGGTTGGTACTATTAGACTCGGGTCACTATCAACTAGAGACACAAACCTAGATGTGTGTTACTGACCTATGTAAAGGTGGACTAAAATTATCATTTGGATTTAGATTTGTATGGTCATGTTCAGTTATCTCTAAAACATTTGTATGTGTAATGTTGAACCCTAATGTTGCATGCAACTACATAAATCAACCTCCCTCACCTTAAAACCCTAGGTGTGCTTGTGAGGGATAGAAACTTGTAAAAATTATGAAAGTGTAATGGATTGAGATGACCCCAATCACCCTAATTTTATTATTAACCACTACTTACATATATAATACTCTGATGAGGGAAATCAATCCATATGTAGTTCTCCCACCTAGTGTGATTATGCAATAATGTTCCTTTGTTATATGAATGAAGTCAATGATTTGGCTTTAATACTTGAAAACATTTTCTTTAACTTAGATTTATTTTTCTTTAGACATAGATTGTGACTACTCCTAGACATTGATTTGTAATTCAAGAAGAATAGGTCAGATTGATTAATGTGTAGTAGTGTAAATATATGTACCAAATAAGTTTTAAGTCATCTAATAATTGAGACCTTGATTTGTATATATATGAGTCCAATTATGTAATTTCTCATACCACCAACATACTATGTAGATGGGAAAATCCTAAAAATAGATTTGATTTTGAAAATTATCAATTGTTGAGAGACGATCGATACCATCAAGCTTAGGTCAGTATCAACTATAAATATTGACCTAGACTAACATTACCAATCTATGTGTAGGTAGACTAAAATAAGCATTTGGGCATGTTTATGTATGATAGTATGTTGGTTTCAAATAAATAGTGAGGTTCTTGTAGGTGTGTAACAAAAGAACATAAGAATCAAACTCATAAGGTAGCATGTAGGTGTGAGATACTAGCAGTTTAGGACCATATTTGTGCACATAAGTCATGTGTGTAAATGTATGTCAGTATTATAATTTTCAATTACTTAATACCATATTTTAGCATCTAAAAATGGCCCCATTTCATTATAGTAATGGAATTTCTAGAGTAGATAGAAAAAGTATACCTAAATGTGTACAACACACTTTGTATTTGGTAAGAAGCTCCAATTGTGCAATGCAATCAATAAAGAAACCTACAACCAACACATGTACTCAATGTCTATAAATTGAACTATGAAATTTAAATTTACAATTTTGAAAAATAAAGATCAAGGAAGGATTACACTTATGTGTTAGTAAAATCCATGTTTCCCTTGTAACTTGTTGGATATTATGCTTCCTTATTGAAGCATTGGAGAAAGGTGTTTCTGTGTTGAAGGATTTAGATATTGGTTCCTCTTTTTGAGCCATGAAAAAAAATATTCCTTGCTAAATCACCTAGAGAGTTTATGCTTCCTTTCTAAAGTGCATGGAGATTTGGGGTGATTGTGCCTCAATTTTTTATAGCCATTTATCCCTTGGGTTGGTAAGATAGTATGCCCAAACCCTCATGAATGTGGGGAGAAATACATTATGTACTAACCCAAATAACTACATAGAAATAAATGCAAACCAAATGATAGTTTCACTAGAAGTAAAATTAAATAAAACACTAAATATGGATTATATATTCAATTTATAGTTTCACTCAAGTTCACTCCATGGAAAACAAACACATGATCAAAATAGAATGAATAATGTTCATGCTCCCATAAAGACCTCATATTTAATTGTATAGTTCACTCAATCTCATTCAAGTTCATTCATTGTAAAAATAAATTCATGATTAAAATAGAATGAACAATGTTCATGTGCCCATCATGAACTCAGTGTTAACAAGTGTGAAGTGGAATGACAACCATTTGTCACTAAATTTATAAACTATGTCATTCTATATATGCATGAACTAGTATCATGCCTCATGAGTCTTAAAATTTACATATGTGCATGAACTAATATCATGCCTAATGAATATGAAAATGTTTATATATGCATGAATAAATATCATGCCTCTTGAATTTATACCAATTGATATATAATGGTATGCATCTACATGTTGAATCTTAGAACTTGTATCTCAAATGTATGTATATGTGAAAATTTGTAATTCATGTTCATATAAGTTGTGTGCATATTTACATGCATATGCACCCAAGTGTGTATGAATGTGCACTCATTTTTTTGTAAAGTGAGTGCATATTCATGGTAGATACCTCTAAAATTTGTATTGATGTGCCCATATATATCATGTGATTGAACCATTCTAAATTTCTAAAATTTGTTCTTTAATCTATTTTTTGTTCATGGAGGCTTATATCTCTATAACAAGCCCACTTTAATTCCCCCATTTTTATATGATAAATTTTCATGTAACTTACTAATCTCAAAATAAGATTTAATTGTATCATGACATGTATAAATATATCATCATCTAATATCATGTGAGCATGTGGAGAGTATGTCATCATAGTAATGTATGTGTCAATCAAATCATGTATGTAAGATATGTAATCAAGGGAATATAAATGTCATATATTAATAGATGTATCTATGAATCAAAAAATAATAACCATCACTATAAAGATAACTGAATAAGACAACGTAGTAAAACTATATGATATAGATCATGGCACCACTCAATTTCAGCAAGTTCAACAAGTGTAACAAGATCAACAAGCTAAATATTTAGTGTCACACATAAGGCCAAATTAAATATATAATGAACATGAATACATTATAAAAATCAAGGTCAATTATGACACACAAGGGACATAAAAATGTCACAAACAAAAAAGGCCAAGGGACACACTCAAGGGACATTAATATGTCTTAAACAAGAGTCATAAATATATCGTATCGGGTCACACAATATAAAACCATAAAATATCCTATCATGTAAGATACTAACAACATCAATGAAGAATAAAATAAGTAAAGCCTAATCTACACCATACATATATATCAATTTCATATCATAGTATAGTGGCATATCCATGTATCATTGTAAGATATGAGTAACTAAAAAGACATGTAAGTACTTCAGATAGCTCGACATAGTAAAAGGGTTATATAAGGATATAACCTGTAATAGTGAAACATGTGGAATAAGATGATCCTAGTATCAGCATGGCCACTAGGTAGAGGAAATTCCTACATCTATAATTCTGTGTGTAACCTATATATCCTACATCATACTCATATACCATAAAATCCATGTGTGTATGAAAATAATATGCCATCTACAAAACATGTGATAAATAATATATGTAAATAGTGTAATCTAGAAATTCATGTTATATCCAAGTCCTAATTTTAATTTTTTGAATATTTTTTTTATGTTTTTGAATGTTAATCGATGGGATAACCATGGGTATTTACTATATTTAATAGTTTAAAGGTCACCTATCATGAGTGAAAGGTACAAAATATAGGCATAACAAAATCTGATAAGAAATCTCATGTTGTACGATAATATCATAATCATTGTTCATAGAATCTTATGTATGATGGGTAACTATAGATGGGATAGGACTTTGTGGGGTCCTCTATATAGTATGAGAATGTACCACTTCCTATTTTCACTATGAAACTTGTTCAACTATCTATGGTACTAACTGATTATGTGTTATAGAAGATTATGGCTTTTATAAGCCCTATATAACTCTTTGATGTGATAATTACTAAATAGTTAGTTATCTAGAAGACCCAACTAATATAAATATCTTGCATATGTGTAGCCAATATATTTATACATTGATCTTTATGGGTGTATGAACCTATTGTAGTGGTCATAGGGGTGGAGGAAGAGATACCACTAGTTATAAATGGTACTCATATCATATGCCTATAACTATGACTACCTTGTTGCAATGTATGTACTTAAGAAATTAATGTAATTTAAATGGTACTACATAAAACTCTTTCATCCAATGGCATTCTAAAAAAAATTCAAAGACCTCATTACTATGTATAAATAAGAATAAAGTGGCTAGTATGGTAGAGTACACCTAAAGATATAGGACTATGTGTTCGAGGTTTCTTTTGTCCATTTAATCCCTTAACTATTCTTTATGTATATTTTATATCTTATCATGTGTATATAAATGATTTAAGAAGTGTCATTGTGCACACTTTCTCCCTTGACACTTTGTCAATCATGACACTATGTATAGGTTATTAAATTATATAGGCTATTATAAGCAATGCATGAAAATACATATCATCATCGGTAATCTCTTTATCATTAAATGTGATTATAGGACATTGTGGTGAGGTGCCAATAAGTGTACTAGTAATTATGTATATTGGGTGATCATATGTCATAGGTGGAGGATGCATATTGTATGCATTATGTACTTATGAAAGTATATTTAGTTTTTATCATCTCATTCTTAGACAATGGATTATTGGAGATTTTAAACTTATGATTTCCATTATTTTATGGTATATATTCCTCTGTAGGGTTCAACTCAATATTATTTTCATAAATAAGATCTTATGTATTTAATTTAAAGCTATTAATTGTATAATGTTCTACAATTTAATGATAGTCACAGTATGCATTATTATCATATTTCTTTGATGTAAACCTCTTTAGATAAAATTATTGTGGAGTAAAATGAGTGATAAGTGTGAACTCAAGTAGCTTATATAAAAATATATGAGGAGGTGATTTTAATCTTAAAAATTGCGTATTTAGTGGAGATAATAGTTGAAGTTGATTTGTAGGTTGTGATATTGTATTAACTATAATATTTTCCCCATTCTTATTTTTATTTTATTTTACTTTATAGCTTGGTTTGATTTAAAAATTCATTATTGAATTAGTTGTATACTTGAGATTTTTCAAAGCTACGAGCTTGACTTTTCTATTTCTTATTGTGTGGCATAGCTCATTGAAGGATTTGAATGTCTTGAATACTATTGAATCATGGAGTGGTATAAGAAAACTTTGCTTTAATATGTCTTGTAACTCATTTTCATCCATAACATTAGTCATTTTAGCTATAATACTCTTCTAAGATAGTTTATCAATTTATGCATAAGATAGTTTCTCATCAATGTTGATAGAAAATTTTGCTATAAATTGATTTGCCAAAGGGTTGAATGCTCTCACATATTGGAGGCTAAGGTCATAAAACAATTGCAAATCATATTATTTGAGACTGCTCGATAACTTCTTGGCTAATAATTTTTCATTGTATTCATAATCCAAGAATGTTATGTGTAATGATCAAAGGTTTTATTTTGGATCACCTTTACCTTTGCATAATGAAATATTAAGAGCTTAAAAGTCCTTAGGTAAAGGATAAGTTATTATGTTAGGGGATAATATATCATGAATCAAGGCAATAAAATCCATAAAAAAAATAATCTAGATGCACCTTTCTCTAATCGTAACACCTTAGCATGCAGAGCTATATTATTCTACTCAAGGGAACATGCAGTGGGTGAGGTTTGTGATGTAATATGCATAGTCATAAAATTAGGTTTAAAGGTTACCTATGTAGGAATAGGTATGGAAATTATTTTGGAAGCCTTATGTTGCCTCCACATCTTTATGGTATGTCACATATGTCACTGGAGGTGTAGATGTATGAATAGTACTAATAGTATAGGTATAAACATGTAGAATGGAGGTACTAGCTTGAAAGGATAGGTTGGAATCATAGATGGGGTCATATTTTTCCCTTAATGTAGTAGATTAAGAAAACAATGTATGTTTTTATCTTGAGATATATAACATTATATCAATTTGATGTGGATTTAAGTATAGATATTCAGTGAATTATTGGTCATCCATGGAATCAAGTTGGTATGTAGTAGTTTTTTCATGATTATTATCCGTCTCAACATGCCTGATAGTTCCATAGATAGTGTGTGTAGTATCTAGTGTATAATCTATAGTATGAGGAATGAAAGAGGTTGTGCATTCCTTTTTACATTTGGTAGCCTAGATAGATTTTGACATAATATGATTTGAGGAAGGATTGGAATTGTTCATTATTTATTTTAGCCTTATTAGTATTCTTATATTTCATCTATTTGATTCTTTGATCGATCAAAAACTAACATATCTAAGTGAAACACTATGAAAAGATTAATTTAATGACTTGTATTAAAGATTAATTTTTATTTATTATATCTATGGGTGATATGAATTCTTAGGGAATAATTAAAAATCATTTCTAAAAATAAAACTTGAAGGCTAAAATCTAAAACCCTATAAGGATGAAACCTTAAGGGAGACTAGGTTTTGACATATTTCGATCAATGTACAAGTTCACCAATATCTTTTACCTTTATTTGGATTTAGAAACTCTAAATAGATATAAACCATTAGAATGTGTGTGTGTGTGTGTGTGTGTGTCCATATATATATATATAACATTCATGTATACATCAAAAACTAAAATACTAAAACTAATTACAATGATTTGACAAGTGGCATATGCTAAATATAGTATGTATAACAAAGGAATGAGTACTTAGATTTTTTGCCTAATTTTTTTACTGTGACTATGTTTTGGTAGTGTAAATTATACTAATCCATGTTAATTATTAATCCAATTATATAACTATATTTCTATTTATGCAGGGCTATTTTCACTAGATCTGGTCTATATTGATTGTCGATACTAGATTGAGTGGCTAGTAGTGACTATAGACACCTAAATATGATCATGGGTACTTTATAAAGTTTATTCTTGACATATATTAAACCACTTGTATTACACCCAAATACATGAATCTTATTCACCATTTCTCTAGTTAGTTATCTATACCTAGGCTTGAACCCTTATTCATTGCCACTAATATACAAGAATATTCAAGTCAAATGCTCAAACTACCTTGTACTACTCTCATACTACTTCCAACTTCATGATAATTTTCTTTGATTTTCTAGGATAATTTAACACTAAGAAAATAGGTGTAACCTCTTCCATGCACCATTCAATAGCTAACTTCTAAATTTAAAATATTCATTTGGGTCTTTCCATAGGTTTGACAAGGTTAACCAAATGAAATTATTTAATATAATCACTATATAAGAAAATAAAAACCTCATTTTAAAGGGACTTGATCGTAAAGTTTGGAACTATATATTAATCACTTATACACTACTACACATTAAACATATATCCTATTCTTGCCAAATTCAATGTAATTCACTAGGAATAGTCACAAGCCAAGTTATAATCATTTCAAATCAAGTTAAGAGATAAAATATTTTAGTATAAAATAAAAATTACTAGTTGCATACTTATAGTCAAAGATAATAACTCCACGGTCACACTAGGTGGGAGATGTTAGAGTAGGTTATTTACCTTAGCTCATGTTCACCTAGATATTCTTTATTCCCACCCATTTATATGTGGATATTTTATTTATCTTATTTAAGATATCATTATATATTACATATTTATTTTTTAGATATTATGGGAATAATTTGTATTTTTTTCTATCCTTTATGGATAGTTATTATAGACACCAAAAAAATGCACACTTTAATTTCAAATGTCAAAGTAGCCCTGAACTACCTTTAGACCCAATTAGGACCAATCTAACCCTCTAAACCCTAACTAATCTCAATCACATTCAATTTAACTTAACTGACTCAACCTATCCTTTTATCCCTTTTTACCCATTAGCACTCGACTATCGATGGTCAGGGTGCACCTCCTCAACCAAGAGCATGCAAACCACCCACTTTGCTTTTCTAATTATAACTTGTCTAAATCCTATTATGATCCTTTACATGGATAATTTATAATTAGATAGCCTAGTTTAACATTCACTTCTACCTCTTATTTGTGCCTATAAGAAGAGAAGATCCTAGAGGTGAAATCCATCTACAATTATTATCAAGAGCTTGTGCATCTAGGAGTTTCTTTTGTAGGTCAATCATAATTAGCAACCCAGCAAAATCATATTAGAGAGTCAATTTTCCACCACCTTTCTACCAATTTTTTAGGTATTGTTACTTTGTCTAAATTAAGCTAGATTTCACTAATAGATCAATTGTCTCAACCATCCACCCAATCAACTTCTGATAAGACAAGTACTTATTTCTCAATATTCATATACTTTATTTCCATTTCACAATCAATCCAAGCCTTACCCATCTCTCAAAATTCATCTTTTGGATCTCATCAATTAGCCAAAAATACCAACCTAGATCCTCACACAATAACCATTGACTATTGACTCAACCATTGATGGTCTACTTAACCACCAATGATCACCTTAACTATCAATAGTCACCTTAACCACTGATAGTCATCCCAACTACCGATGGTCACTATGGTAATAAAAACCAATAATTTAATTTTACCTACCTTCACCTAACCAAATCTAATTTTATATGTTCTTGTCTATTCACAAACCCCTTTTTGATTTTATAAATCCTACCCTAACCCTCTAACAATAGTATTAATTAGTTTATCATTAATTTAATCATTCCTAGTCTATTTTCTTAGCATGCATTCTTATATTCAATTTTAGTACCTTTTTATTTATTGATGCAAGCACCTTTCTTTTCTATTTATAAACTTAATTATTTAAAATGTGTGGATTGACAGCCCCTAAGGAAGCTATCACTTCTGGGATCTAGTTATCACTAGGAAATTCACTTAACTATTTGTCTAACAAATAAGTTTACTTTAGTTCTTTTTTATCTATAGATCAGCGTCCCAAACCAAATAGGATCTCTTCATAATCTTCTAATTTCAACATGTACACTATCAATCAGGTTTTTCAACCATACCTGTACTTAGTTTCTTATTTTCCCTCTTTTTAATAATAAGTAAGAAATTCACTAAAGCATTCTAGCACACCCAGTGGGACCCTTATGTCTTTAGTTGGGTTCTTGTTTGCTTCCATTATCTCTCTATTATTTGTTCATTAATGAAATCAAAAGTTTCTTTTTGGGCTTAAAATTAAGTGTATACATCGATTACTTGAAATTTTAATTCACATAGTTTAACTTAAAAGCAAAGTAATATATCATAGCTTCACTCTTTATTGTACATACTAAACCAAACCACTTTCACCAATTGAATATCAAATAAACCTGAGACAAGGCCCAACTAGGATTTCATCACCTAGCGGTAGCCTTACCCTTCCCTAGTGATCCTAATTAGAGGTCATTACCAAGGGAAAGACCAACTCAGTTCTCTAGTTGAGTGTAATATATGGATATCAATATATTTTAGCTAAGCACCCAACACCCTTATTAGTACAGTGTGTGAAGTGATAGGGTAAGCCTCAATACCAAGCCATGTATTGATTCCAATACAGATTCTTTTGTAACACCTAAACACAACCTAAAACCAACCTTAGACTTCCTCTTTAGTACCTAATCTATAAACCAATTTTAGTCACACATCTTAAATTATAAGCCAAAATCAACATTAATTAAAACTCTAAGGATTAACATATCTCTTAAAGCATGATTTTATTTATTTAATATTTTCTTGTCTTCTCTTTGTTTTAGTAATGAGGTTATTTATGATTTCTATCTCCCCTATCTTGCATGGTTCTCACTTACGAGCAATGAAGAAACTTTGTGGAGCAAAACCTATCACCAAGCCAACCTTCCTCTTCCACCTCTTTATCTATGAAATATACCTCTAAAGTAGTAGACTCTCCTCACACCTCAAGAAGTCCTACCTTCCCTCAAGAGGTCCCTCAAGGAGATGCAAATTTTATTGCTTTCCTAGATAACAATCATATAGCCTTGTAACATTGCCTTACAACCACGTCTTACCATATTTTTCATTTGGCCCCATCCATAGATCTACCTTATGGCATGCCTCCCCATCTCATGGGGAATACCTCCATTGCTACGGTTACTACACAACCATTGAATACCTAAGATTCCTCATCAACCAACAACCTTTTTAAGACTACCATTGAAAAATAACCAACCCAAACTACCACTACCCTTATACCTTCTACTCCTAACAAAAACTCCTCCATTATAGGAGTGCCTACCTCTAGTACTACTAGCCTTCCTCTATCTACCTTCAATCCATCAACCACCACTTCACTTCAAATATTTGTGGTGTCCATACCCTCTACCTTGCCACTGATCAGTATAAGGTTCACCACCCTTCCATCAGTCTCCAATCCAACTACCACTTCTATCCAATAAACACCCCTTAAACCAACCTTTGGCTACATTCCTAATCTACAAGGGCATGTAATACTACCCAACCACCTACCTCTACCTACCCTTATGTGTATTCTACCCAACCATTTACATCCACTTATTCATATGTGGTAGCTTCCCAACCTTCTACCCACTACCCATATGTTTCTCAACCACTGCAACAATATGAATCTTATAACCCTTCAGGTACACAAACCCCAAGTTGACTTAATGAATATGATTATAGACAAGATGACCACCATAGAGTCATCCATTTTTGGTTCTCACAACATCTTATAATATGACCAAAGTTTTAATGAGCTTATCCATCCATCTGTACCTATTAAGCCATAACCTCCCCAATGGAAACTTCCCAAGTTCTCTAAATTTAAAAGTAAGTAGGATTTCAAACAACACCTTAGGGAATTTAGGCATGATTTCTATCTCATCACTTATGATGATGCCATTCTACTCTGCACCTTCCCCATGTTCTAGTTGATCTAGTCCTAGATTGGTATAGTGCCTTACCCAAACATTCCATCTTCTCCTTTACCCAACTGGCCCAAACATTCTTGGATCATTTTTTGATCAATATCTACAAGAAAATGTATATCCAACCTCTACTCTATTCATCAGCTTGAGTATGAATCCATTGCTAATTTTTTGGCTCATTGGAGTAGCCTTATTAACCAACTTTCATTTTCCTTGCCTCAACCTAAACGCATAGAGCTCTTTACTCGGGCATGTGCCAAGCATATCTCCTCTGCCCTACATGTCCAAATCTTTTAAACCTTTGATGAAGATTTTTCCATGGCATGTAAGTTGGATAACTAAGCCATTGATGAAGGAAATCTTAAGCTCAAAAACAAGTACTCACCCTATAAAACCAATGAGACTTCTTCCTCCAAGTCAAGCAACCAACTTAATGCCAACACTAAGAACAAAGGAACTATGAATATGGTTGTCCTAAAATCCACCCCTCCACCTTTTTTCAACCAATCTAATCCCTATAGTTCCTAAAAGCACCAAACCTAGAATAACCAAAATCAATTCACTTCACTTGGAGAATCATATGCTTCCATTTTGGAGAAGTTATTGAAAGCCAACATCATTTAACTTCCTCCTATCAAACCTCCTTAAAAATTTGACTCCTCTTGTCCCACACAAAGTTGATACAACAAGAATGATATGTGTGCCTTTCACTAAGTGATAGGGCATGATGTCAGTAGGTGTAACACTTTCAAGAGCCTTGTCTAATCCCTCATTGATAAGGGGGAGCTCACATTGGACAACCTCAATGTACTATCAAACCAAGCCCTTGATATATTCAAACAACCCTTCCCAAACCATGCTCCTATCAAGAATAAGAGAAATAATGTTGAGTGATCTCATGATACCCATACAATTAATAGGGCCCTTTATGTGCTCATCTTAGAGCCACCTAGTACCCAATTTTTTGATTCTCCATAGTCTATTGAGATAGTGGACCCAACTTCCATTCCTTCAGACACTCAAACTAAGGAAATTCCATCTTATCTCCCTTCACTTATTGAGGTAGTGGAGACACCATTCTCCTTTTCAATTTATATATACAGAAAACCAACCATCACCACTCACCTTTACTTTTAACTACCAAGCAAACCACTCCTCCTTTAGAAACCATTCCCAAGGAGAAAACCCCTATGTCTACTTCTCCCATAGAGGATACACCCATATCTTCACATCTTTTGATTGAGGAGGAGGACAAGGTTAATATCCATATGTCTCCACCTAGGGGGTTATCTTTTAGATCTACCATTCAAGGAATTAAGCCAAACTATAAACCATTCTCTAGGCTAGTGGAAAAATTAGAATTTATCTCAGATCCTAACATGGATTGAGCCACCTTCTGGCATCAATTAGGCCTCTCTTATATTACCCAACTAGAACCTCCAAACCTACCATTACTATTGACTAACCTCTCACCATATCTACCCAAAAAACCAAACCCTCTAACCAACCAACTAAAACCTTCACTAAACCTATCAACCCTCAACCACTTAAGCCGATCAAGACCCAAGTAGCCAAGCCCTCTCTTATCATCCTAACTAGGTCTACCAATAATCTTGGTATCCTCCCTACTCTAAGCCTTAGTTTCCCATCTATGAAAGTGAACCTAACCCCTTTAATCCCAAGCAACTGTTAGTGGTATCAAGCTATGAACCAGCACCCTGGCTCTAATACCAACTGTTAAGACCCAGAAGCACAATTGATTACCATGTACAAGCAACTTAATATGTGGAATTTAACCAGAATGCACAAGTAACTAGAATTTAGAAATAACATAGAATATGAGAGACAATACCCAATTGTATTAATACTCTTCTAGAAGGAAATACAATAAAGAAGATGCCACAGTCTTCTTCCTTACACACCTCTAGGGCTCCCACACCTCTAGGGCATAAACAGTAAATCTATTCAAGATCTCACTCTCTCTCTTACGGTCCCAACACACAACTCAAACATAGATTTGGTGTTCACCTCTAACCAGTCAGTATCACTACTGCTAGTACCACCAGTCAGTATCACTACTACCATTACACAAGTACTCCATGCACTCCAAATCTAAGTACTCCATGTACTCCAAGTACACAACATACTCCAAGTAGATCTCTCTTGATCTTGCTACCTATTATGTTGTTGTCACCTTTGATCTTGCTACCCTGCAGATCTCCTTTGACCTCGCACACACACACACCTATAAATTAATGATCTTACTTACCATGTAGATCTCTCTACACCCTAAAGAACCCTTGTCCTTGCCTCACCAAGTCCTTATGATTATCCAAACTAGTACCCTGGTGGATCTTCTACCTAATCTTGCAACAACCTGCAGATCTCCCTGATCATACACACTCAGCACCCCTGTAGAACTAGGAGGAGCTACCCTTGCTCTCTTCACTCTCATAAGAAGCTAACCAAGCTCAACTCAAAACTAGAACCAATTACAATACAGCCCATGAGTATATTATATAGATCTCATGCAAACAATAATTAGACATCCAATTACAATAATTAGATCCGCATCTCCAAGACTAAAATTAGCCTTTATTATGCAAACAACCAATTTGTTAACAAATTGTCTGTGAAACTCATAGTTCTGAACTGCACAGGCGACCGACATCAGTCCTTGTCTGTCTAGAGGTGACCGACATCAGCTAACTCTTGCTGATGTCAGTTGCCTTCCTGTCTACCCCTAACTGATGTCGGTTGGCCTGACCGATGCCGGTGACTATGACACTCAGTAACCCTCCATGTTTGCATCCAAGTGAAGCTTTTAGCTCCACAACCTAACAACTAAAACCTCCAAACCTACCATTACTATTGACCAACCTCTCACCATATCTACCCAAAAAACCAAACTCTCTAACCAACCAAATAAAACCTTCACTAAACCTATCAACCCTCAACCACTTAAGCCAATCAAGACCCAAGTAGCCAAGCCCTCTCTTATCATCCTAACTAGGTCTACCAATAATCTTGGTATCCTCCCTACTCTAAGCCTTAGTTTCCCGTCTATGAAAGTGAACCTAACCCCTTTAATCCCAAGCAACTGTTAGTGGTATCAAGCTATGAACCAGCACCCTGGCTCTAATACCAACTGTTAGGTACCAGAAGCACAATTGATTACCATGTACAAGCAACTTAATATGTGGAATTTAACCAAAATGCACAAGTAACTAGAATTCAGAAATAACATAGAATATGAGAGACAATACCCAATTGTATTAATACTCTTCTAGAAGGAAATACAATAAAGAAGATGCCACAGTCTTCTTCCTTACACACCTCTAGAGCATAAACAGTAAATCTATTCAAGATCTCACTCTCTCTCTTACAGTCCCAACACACAACTCAAACATAGAGTTGGTGTTCACCTCTAACCAGTCAGTATCACTACTGCTAGTACCACCAGTCAGTATCACTACTACCATTACACAAGTGCTCCATGCACTCCAAATATAAGTACTCCACGTACTCCAAGTACACAACATACTCCAAGTAGATCTCTCTTGATCTTGCTACCTATTATGTTGCTGTCACCTTTGATCTTGCTACCCTGCAGATCTCCTTTGACCTCGCACACACACACACCTACAAATTAATGATCTTACTTACCATGTAGATCTCTCTACACCCTAAAGAACCCTTGTCCTTGCCTCACCAAGTCCTTATGATTATCCAAACTAGTACCCTGGTGGATCTTCTACCTAATCTTGCAACAACCTGCAGATCTCCCTGATCATACACACTCAGCACCCCTGTGGAACTAGGAGGAGCTACCCTTACTCTCTTCACTCTCAGAAGAAGCTAACCAAGCTCAACTCAAAACTAGAACCAATTACAATACAGCCCATGAGTCTATTATATAGATCTCATGAAAAAAATAATTAGACATCCAATTACAATAATTAGATCCGCATCTCCAAGACTAAAATTAGCCTTTATTATGCAAACAACCAATTTGTTAACAAATTGTCTATGAAACTCATAGTTCTGAACTGCACAGGCGATCGACATCAGTCCTTGTCTGTCTAGAGGTGACCAACATCAGCTAACTCTTGGTAATGTCAGTTGCCTTCCTGTCTACCCCTGACCAATGTCGGTTGGCCTGACCGATGCCGGTGACTATGACACTCAGTAACCCTCCATGTTTGCATCCAAGTAAAGCTTTTAGCTCCACAACCTAACAACTAAAACCTCCAAACCTACCATTACTATTGACCAACCTCTCACCATATCTACCCAAAAAACCAAACTCTCTAACCAACCAAATAAAACCTTCACTAAACCTATCAACCCTCAACCACTTAAGCCAATCAAGACCCAAGTAGCCAAGCCCTCTCTTATCATCCTAACTAGGTCTACCAATAATCTTGGTATCCTCCCTACTCTAAGCCTTAGTTTCCCATCTATGAAAGGGAACCTAACCCCTTTAATCCCAAGCAACTGTTAGTGGTATCAAGCTATGAACCAGAACCCTGGCTCTAATACCAACTGTTAGGACCCAGAAGCACAATTGATTACCATGTACAAGCAACTTAATATGTGGAATTTAACCAGAATGCACAAGTAACTAGAATTCAGAAATAACATAGAATATGAGAGATAATACCCAATTGTATTAATACTCTTCTAGAAGGAAATACAATAAAGAAGATGCCACAGTCTTCTTCCTTACACACCTCTAGGGCTCCCACACCTCTAGGGCATAAACAGTAAATCTATTCAAGATCTCACTCTCTCTCTTACGGTCCCAACACACAACTCAAACATAGAGTTGGTGTTCACCTCTAACTAGTCAGTATCACTACTACTAATACCACCAGTCAGTATCACTACTGCCATTACACAAGTGCTCCATGCACTCCAAATCTAAGTACTCCACGTACTCCAAGTACACAACATACTCCAAGTAGATCTCTCTTGATCTTGCTACCTATTATGTTGTTGTCACCTTTGATTTTGCTACCCTGTAGATCTCCTTTGACCTCGCACACACACACACCTACAAATTAATGATCTTACTTACCATGTAGATCTCTCTACAGCCTAAAGAACCCTTGTCCTTGCCTCACCAAGTCCTTATGATTATCCAAACTAGTACCCTGGTGGATCTTCTACCTAATCTTGCAACAACCTGCAGATCTCCCTGATCATACACACTCAGCACCCCTGTAGAACTAGGAGGAGCTACCCTTGCTCTCTTCACTCTCATAAGAAGCTAACCAAGTTCAACTCAAAACTAGAACCAATTACAATACAGCCCATGAGTCTATTATATAGATCTCATGCAAACAATAATTAGACATCCAATTACAATAATTAGATCTGCATCTCTAAGACTAAAATTAGCCTTTATTATGCAAACAACCAATTTGTTAACAAATTGTCTGTGAAACCCATAGTCCTGAACTGCACAGGCGACCGACATCAGTCCTTGTCTATCTAGAGGTGACCGACATCAGCTAACTCTTGCTGATGTCAGTTGCCTTCCTGTCTACCCCTGACCGATGTCGGTTGGCCTGACCGATGCCGGTGACTATGACACTTAGTAACCCTCCATGTTTGCATCCAAGTGAAGCTTTTAGCTCCACAACCTAACAACTAAAACCTCCAAACCTACCATTACTATTGACCAACCTCTCACCATATCTACCCAAAAAACCAAACTCTCTAGCCAACCAAATAAAACCTTCACTAAACCTATCAACCCTCAACCACTTAAGCCAATCAAGACCCAAGTATCCAAGCCCTCTCTTATCATCCTAACTAGGTCTACCAATAATCTTGGTATCCTCCCTACTCTAAGCCTTAGTTTCCCATCTATGAAAGTGAACCTAACCCCTTTAATCCCAAGCAACTGTTAGTGGTATCAAGCTATGAACCAGCACCCTGGCTCTAATACCAACTGTTAGGACCCAAAAGCACAATTGATTACCATGTACAAGCAACTTAATATGTGGAATTTAACCAGAATGCACAAGTAACTAGAATTCAGAAATAACATAGAATATGAGAGACAATACCCAATTGTATTAATACTCTTCTAGAAGGAAATACAATAAAGAAGATGCCACAGTCTTCTTCCTTACACACCTCTAGGGCTCCCACACCTCTAGGGGATAAACAGTAAATCTATTCAAGATCTCACTCTCTCTCTTACGGTCCCAGCACACAACTCAAACATAGAGTTGGTGTTCACCTCTAACCAGTCAGTATCACTACTGCTAGTACCACCAGTCAGTATCACTACTACCATTACACAAGTGCTCCATGCACTCCAAATCTAAGTACTCCACGTACTCCAAGTACACAACATACTCCAAGTAGATCTCTCTTGATCTTGCTACCTATTATGTTGCTGTCACCTTTGATCTTGCTACCCTGCAGATCTCCTTTGACCTCGCACACACACACACCTACAAATTAATGATCTTACTTACCATGTAGATCTCTCTACACCCTAAAGAACCCTTGTCCTTGCTTCACCAAGTCCTTATGATTATCCAAACTAGTACCATGGTGGATCTTCTACCTAATCTTGCAACAACCTGCAGATCTCCCTGATCATACACACTCAGCACCCCTGTGGAACTAGGAGGAGCTACCCTTGCTCTCTTCACTCTCAGAAGAAGCTAACCAAGCTCAACTCAAAACTAGAACCAATTACAATACAGCCCATGAGTCTATTATATAGATCTCATGCAAACAATAATTAGACATCCAATTACAATAATTAGATCTGCATCTCCAAGACTAAAATTAGCCTTTATTATGCAAACAACCAATTTGTTAACAAATTGTCTGTGAAACTCATAGTTCTGAACTGCACAAGCGATCGACATCAGTCCTTGTTTGTCTAGAGGTAACCGACATCAGCTAACTCTTGCTGATGTCAGTTGCCTTCGTGTCTACCCATGACCGATGTCGGTTGGCCTGACCGATGCCGGTGACTATGACACTCAGTAACCCTCCATGTTTGCATCCAAGTGAAGCTTTTAGCTCCACAACCTAACAACTAAAACCTCCAAACCTACCATTACTATTGACTAACCTCTCACCATATCTACCCAAAAAACCAAACTCTCTAACCAACCAAATAAAACCTTCACTAAACCTATCAACCCTCAACCACTTAAGCCAATCAAGACCCAAGTAGCCAAGCCCTCTCTTATCATCCTAACTAGGTCTACCAATAATCTTGGTATCCTCCCTACTCTAAGCCTTAGTTTCCCATCTATGAAAGTGAACCTAACCCCTTTAATCCCAAGCAACTGTTAGTGGTATCAAGCTATGAACCAGCACCCTGGCTCTAATACCAACTGTTAGGACCCAGAAGCACAATTGATTACCATGTACAAGCAACTTAATATGTGGAATTTAACCAGAATGCACAAGTAACTAGAATTCAGAAATAACATAGAATATGAGAGACAATACCCAATTGTATTAATACTCTTCTAGAAGGAAATACAATAAAGAAGATGCCACAGTCTTCTTCCTTACACACCTCTAGGGCATAAACAGTAAATCTATTCAAGATCTCACTCTCTCTCTTACGGTCCCAACACACAACTCAAACATAGAGTTGGTGTTCACCTCTAACCAGTCAGTATCACTACTGCTAGTACCACCAGTCAGTATCACTACTGCCATTACACAAGTGCTCCATGCACTCCAAATCTAAGTACTCCACGTACTCCAAGTACACAACATACTCCAAGTAGATCTCTCTTGATCTTGCTACCTATTATATTGCTGTCACCTTTGATCTTGCTACCCTGCAGATCTCCTTTGACATCGCACACACACACACCTAAAAATTAATGATCTTACTTACCATGTAGATCTCTCTACATCCTAAAGAACCCTTGTCCTTGCCTCACCAAGTCCTTATGATTATCCAAACTAGTACCCTGGTGGATCTTCTACCTAATCTTACAACAACCTGCAGATCTCCCTGATCATACACACTCAGTACCCCTGTGGAACTAGGAGGAGCTACCCTTGCTCTCTTCACTCTCAGAAGAAGCTAACCAAGCTCAACTCAAAACTAGAACCAATTACAATACAACCCATGAGTCTATTATATAGATCTCATGCAAACAATAATTAGACATCCAATTACAATAATTAGATCCGCATCTCCAAGACTAAAATTAGCCTTTATTATGCAAACAACCAATTTGTTAACAAATTGTCTGTGAAACTCATAGTTCTGAACTGTACAGGCGACCGACATTAGTCCTTGTCTGTCTAGAGGTGACCAACATCAACTAACTCTTGTTGATGTCAGTTGCCTTCCTGTCTACCCCTGACCGATGTCGGTTGGCCTGACCGATGCCAGTGACTATGACACTCAGTAACCCTCCATGTTTGCATCCAAGTGAAGCTTTTAGCTCCACAACCTAACAACTAAAACCTCCAAACCTACCATTACTATTGACCAACATCTCACCATATCTACCCAAAAAACCAAACTCTCTAACCAACCAAATAAAACCTTCACTAGACCTATCAACCCTCAACCACTTAATCCAATCAAGACCCAAGTAGCCAAGCCCTCTCTTATCATCCTAACTAGGTCTACCTATAATCTTGGTATCCTCCCTACTCTAAGCCTTAGTTTCCCATCTATGAAAGGGAACCTAACCCCTTTAATCCCAAGCAACTGTTAGTGGTATCAAGCTATGAACCAGCACCCTGGCTCTAATACCAACTGTTAGGACCCAGAAGCACAATTGATTACCATGTACAAGCAACTTAATATGTGGAATTTAACCAGAATGCACAAGTAACTAGAATTCAAAAATAACATAGAATATGAGAGACAATACCCAATTGTATTAATACTCTTCTAAAAGGAAATACAATAAAGAAGATGCCACAGTCTTCTTCCTTACACACCTCTAGGGCTCCCACACCTCTAGGGCATAAACAGTAAATCTATTCAAGATCTCACTCTCTCTCTTACAGTCCCAACACACAACTCAAACATAGAGTTGGTGTTCACCTCTAACCAGTCAGTATCACTACTGCTAGTACCACCAGTCAGTATCACTACTACCATTACACAAGTGCTCCATGCACTCCAAATCTAAGTACTCCACGTACTCCAAGTATACAACATACTCCAAGTAGATCTCTCTTGATCTTGCTACCTATTATGTTGCTGTCACCTTTGATCTTGCTACCCTGCAGATCTCCTTTGACCTCGCACACACACACACCTACAAATTAATGATCTTACTTACCATGTAGATCTCTCTACACCCTAAAGAACCCTTGTCCTTGCCTCACCAAGTCCTTATGATTATCCAAACTAGTACCCTGGTGGATCTTCTACCTAATCTTGCAACAACCTACAGATCTCCCTGATCATACACACTCAGCACCCCTGTGGAACTAGGAGGAGCTACCCTTGCTCTCTTCACTCTCAGAAGAAGCTAACCAAGCTCAACTCAAAACTAGAACCAATTACAATACAGCCCATGAGTCTATTATATAGATCTCATGCAAACAATAATTAGACATCTAATTACAATAATTAGATCTGCATCTCCAAGACTAAAATTAGCCTTTATTATGCAAACAACCAATTTGTCAACAAATTGTCTGTGAAACTCATAGTTCTGAACTGCACAGGCGACCGACATTAGCCCTTGTCTATCTAGAGGTGACCGACATCAGCTAACTCTTGCTGATGTCAGTTGCCTTCCTATCTACCCCTAACCGATGTTGGTTGGCCTGACCGATGCCGGTGACTATGACACTCAGTAACCCTCCATGTTTGCATCCAAGTGAAGCTTTTAGCTCCACAACCTAACAACTAAAACCTCCAAACCTACCATTACTATTGACCAAACTCTCACCATATCTACCCAAAAAACCAAACTCTCTAACCAACCAAATAAAACCTTCACTAAACCTATCAACCCTCAACCACTTAAGCCAATCAAGACCCAAGTAGCCAAGCCCTCTCTTATCATCCTAACTAGGTCTACTAATAATCTTGGTATCCTCCCTACTCTAAGCCTTAGTTTCCCATCTGTGAAAGTGGACCTAACCCCTTTAATCCCACCAACCAAATGCCAAACAAAAACAACTAAAAAGGCAAAGCCACATAAAGGCCAGAAGGCCCAAAATTTTCCTCCCTTAACTTTTCCCTCCATTCTGGGGCCTCATCACTCTAACTTGAAAAAAAAGTTAATTTCTCTACCAAAACCCAACCACCTATCTTGGTGACACTTTCATAGCTACTTTTTGACACACCTCTCTTTACCACACTTGCAGTACCTAGGCTACCTACCTTGTGATCTTCTACCTCCGTCTCACTAACCTCCTTGCCTAGACTAAATCCATCAACCAAATGTACCACCTCTCCCACTACCAAACCTATTTCCAAACAACCTCTTACCTCAACCACCAAAGTGAAGATAACTACACCTTTACCACCTTTAGTTGATTCATACTTGACCATTCTCCATAGGTTATTGTAGACTTCCTATTTAGCCTTACCTCCCATCATGTCCTTTGACCCTTTTGCTTCAAAACCCACCTGGTACAATGACCACCATGTGTGTTCCTATCATAGGACACCCAACCATGACACAAAGAACTACAAATCTCTCGAAACCATCATCCATCAACTTTATGATGAGGATGATATATTAAAAGATGAACCTCTTATGAACCCCATACCAATCTAACCACCCACCATACCTACCCAACACTCACCCACTCCTCCATGCTCACCTCAAAGTGAAGATGAATCTAACCAATCCTTTAGCTTAAACTCTACTTCTATCCATACCATCAACATGGTCACTAGCTCATAACAGATGGATAAAGGGAAGAATAAGGTGTCCATTCCTTGGATGTACCCCTCCTCAAACTCCCAACAAAATTATACCCAATTGTCTTCATCTTCGACCAAACCTAAGGTGTCTATATTAGGTGCCTCCCAATCTAACCCCTTAGAATTCATCTGAAGAGTTATCCTCAAATAACTTCACTAGACCTCAATGAAGATGAACTTATATGAGTTAATATCTACTTCCCCCCATCACTACCAAACACTAATAGAGGCTTTGCAATCCATTAAGGTCTAACTTAAGGACCTCCAACCTCTAGCCACCTTTATTGGTGCTCTTCATATTTTTAACCTTGTTACCTTAAAGGATTCAAAAATACCCTCCAACCATCCTGAGGACCTCGATCCTCCTCTCTTTATCACTACTTACATCAACCAAACCCACATCAAATGGGTCATGATTGATGGGGGAGCTTGCATAAACATCATCTCCTCTCAAGCCTACAACCAACTCAACCTACTAGACAATGTTATATCTAAATCCTAGGTCATCTTTCATTCCTTCAATAATACCATGGCCACTACCTTGAGAACTATTATCCTTCATATTTGTGTAAGACCTCACACACTCCCTGAACTATTCTATGTTGTAAAAGGTTAATTCTAATACAATGTCTTATTAGGATGACCCTAGATTCATTTCATGTCTACATTCCCTCTACCCTACACCATTGCATTCAGTTCAAGCATGAATGCTAGGTCATCACCATCCAGGCTAACCCAAGTCCTTTCTCAAAATGCAACATGACCTATTACCCCAATGATGTCCTCATACCCCCATCTATCACACCCTCAATATCTAAAACCCAACCTTAAACTACTAAAATAGATATCATACCTCCTTCCACTGATGAGGTATCAACTAGATCCTCTATACCTTTTCACCAAATTCCTACCATAAACCCTTTAGAATCAACATTCCATCACCTTTCATTGGGGAGTATCACCTTCTCACCCTGGACACTTTCCCTACTCCTCACGAGTGTGGGCAACTTAACAACCAGTTAGGATATGACCACAATGTCAAAACTATCATTCCCTTTAGACCTCCCCACTATCAAACCCCTTTTTTATGGGGGACTCAATAAATCCCTTGGTGATCCTACCACCTTGACCATTCACCATAAATTTCTCTTACCTATATAATCTAAACTTTTCCAAGACATACCTTCATTGATGTGCTTGGAAAGGCTTTTGTCTTAGGTGATACATGCATGGCCCACATAAATTGGTCACCATCAAAACTAAAAAGCCATAAAAGAAACATAGACTAGGTTTCATCTTAATAATAATAAATCCAAGAAATCCACCCCTACCATTATTGAAGAAGATGACCCTTTCTCACTGACCTCGCCTCCACTCATGTATGAGGATGATGACATCATCCCACCTAAATTTTTTTTTGTCAACATGATTAGCCTTAGACCCCTGACTTATCAAAATGAGGGAGTGATCATAACCATCCCTTTAACCCATCATAAGATGATGGGAGAAGATTCTCCTACCATTAACATTGTTTAGTGCTATGATGATGATTTTATCCTCACCTACCTTGGTGTTCTAGATTCTTCAATCCATAAATCCTTTCCTCTAAAGTCTTTAACCATGTTGAATGAATCCACCATGTATATCAACTTGGACACTCTGGACAACCCCTACATGGTCAAAATCAGCCAATCATTGAATACTAAAGAGATTCAATACTTCCCCTCTTTCCTCCAAGATTGTAGCATAGCATTCACTTGGCCTTACAGTGATATTCCTAAAATTTACCCCGCCATCATTACCCATAAAATAGTCACTCATTATGATGCCAAACCTATCAATCAAAGCTCTGATGCATGCATCATCACATAACCCTTTTCATCAAGGAAGATCTTCAGCATCTCCTTTATGTCAACTTCATTCAACCTATTGACTACCCCCAATGGGTCTCAAATATCATACCTATCATCAAAGCTACAAGGGGACTATGCATTTGTGTGTACTTTCATGACCTCAACCTCACCTACCCCAAAGATGACTTCCTTCTAACCAACATCGACCAGCTTGTTGATCTTATAGACAAACATGAGATACTATCTCTTATGGATGGATTCTCATGTTATAATCAAATCTTAATTGCCCCTAAAGATTAGCATAAAATTTCCTTTACTACCCCATGGGGGACCTTTTGCTATATATTCATGACTTTCAGGTTAAAGAATGTTGGTGCAATCTACCAATGTGCTATGACCTATATTTTTCATGACCTAATTCATAAGATCATAGAGTAATATGTGGATGACCTTCTCGAAATATCAAAACTCTAAAAATATCACTTGGTCATTCTTAATATTATCTTTAAATGCCTCATCCACTATCATGTTTGTCTTAACCCCAAGAAGTAAATTTTTAGGGTCTTGTCAAGAAAGCTCCTTGGTTTCATTATATCCCTTCATGGAATTGAATTTGATCCTACCAAAATAAAATTAATCCTAGACATGCTCCCTCCAACCAACCTTAAGCAACTCTAAAAGTTGTAAGGGAAGCTTCAGTCCATTCATCATTTTATTTCCTATTTTTTGGATTGATGTCAACCCTTCTATCACCTTTTGAAAAATCATGTGTCTTTCAAGTGGAATATCAATTATTAAAATGCCTTTGATTCACTAAAATATTACCTCTTATCTCCACCTATCCTTACCCCTCCTCAGGATGACCAACCCTTTTACCTTTATATCTCTACCACTAACCATTTCTTAAGGTCAATGTTGGCTCATCGAGATGAACAACATAGAGAGTAAGTTATATAATATATTATCTACATGTTTGTGTAATATGAGACTAGGCATAGCCATACTGAGAAACTCTACTTATATTTAGTCTTTGTGGCCACCAAAATTCACCACTACCTTCTTAACCATAAAAATTATGTCATAACCAACATTCACCCACTTAAGTACATGCACTCCAAGCCATATCAAAACCAGTGTATGTCCAAGTAGCTCATGCTCTTAGCAAAGTTTGATCTTGAGTTCTTCCAATAGAAGTCAATTAAGGGGAAATCCATTTACAACCAATTGGCTAAGGCATCATTAATAGATAACTAACCTCTTTGCCTTGAGTTCCCCAATGAGTCTATCATGACCCTATCTCAAATGGATTTCACCTATCAAGTTACCATGTTCTTCGATGGATCAAAATTGTCAACATGGTGGGGGAGCAGGTATCATCCTTATCCCCTTTGATGGTGAACCTCTTCCTTTGTCCTTCAAGCTTGATTTTGAATGTACCAACAATATGGCTAAGTATGAATCCCTAATGATAGGCCTTCAGACTTCCTTAGCCCTAGGAGTCAAAATAATCAATATCTTTGGTGACTCCCAACTTGTGGTAAATTAAATAAATGGCTCTTAGCAGTGTAAAAATGATGTTTTACAATAGTACAAACAACTAGTTGATGACCTCCTAGCATCATTTGAACACTACCAAATCCAGTCAACCTTGTGATCCACCAACAAGTTCATCGACACCATGGTTTCCCTTACTTCACAAATCCCATCGACACCCTTAAAATTTAAGATGTCTATCATTATCCACAAGATTACCCAACCATCCTATGTTAAACTATATTTTCCCACCATTTTCAATGTGGAAGAGACCCAACCTGACCTTTGGTATCAACAAAGCTTTGATTACTTCAACCTTGGCATAGTTCTTCTTGGCCTCTCTAGGAATGCTAAAAGAGCATTTATTCAGAGTACCTCTTGCTATACCATTATGGGAGGAATTCTTTACAAGCACAAATTTTATGGACTCCTCTTCCATTACTTACGTAGTCATGAAGCCTCCCACACTATCAAGGAAATTTATGATGGTATCTGTGGGGTACACTTTAGTGGCCTCTCTGTAGCTAAGTGCATTCTTCATCTTAGCTATTACTAGCCTACCCTTTACTAGGACTATTTTGATTATGTGAAAAAGTGTGTTAAGTGTCAAAAACATGCCAATTTACATTATATTCCAAGCCACATCCTTCATGTCTCTATCAATTTTTGTCCCTTTTCACAATAGGGTCTAGACCTCATTAGGTAAATTAATCCCCATTCCTCACATATACACCATTCTATTATCACTGTGATTGAGTATTTTACCAAGTGGGTCAAGGCTATCCCTCTAGTCTCAACCAAAGCAAAAAATATTATCAAATTTATCAACCATCATATCATCTATCACTTTAGTGTTCCTCATAAGATTATCACTGACAATGGTAAATCCTTTAATAATAAGCAAGTATAGAGTCTATGTGATGCATTCAACATTAAGTAAATCTTTAACTCGCCCTATCACCCAAGCCAATAAATAGGTAGAAGCCTCTAACAAAACTCTTAATAACATGCTAACTAAAACAGTTAATATATCTGGTCAGGATTGGCATTTGCACATCCCCTTCACTTTATGGGCATATTGTACTATAATTAGAACCCCTATGGGTGATACCTCATTTTCTCTTGTATTTGGATAAGAGTTTGTCTTTCCTCTTAAATCCTAAATCTCTTCTCTTCATATAATTTTATAGGAGCTTATTTCAGAAGATGATTATCATTTTCACCATCTAGCCCAACTAAACTACTTGATGGTCATCATTTAGTAGCCCTCACCCACCTTCATGTCTATCAAGAGCATATCAAATGTGCCTACAATAAACACCTTAAAGCATGGGAATTCAATATCAGAGACCTTATCCTAAAGGAAAGTTAACATGTCACTAATATGGAGAAGAGAAAGTGGAGAATGTTTGCTTTCAATTAACTTGGACCTTATATCATAACCCATAAGTATGGATTAGGAGCTTATCAATTGTCTTCTCTCGAAGGCCTCCCAAAGCCTGAACCCCTTAATACTTTGCATTTATGTCCATTTTTTTGTTAAAAAGGATGAATTTCACATCTTGTTTAACTTAAAATCACCCCTTGTTATCCACCCACATTCACCTCCCTATTTTAGGTGGAAATTAATTAGAAATGAATCATGTGATTATCTATCACCAGTATATCCTTATCTTCCACAATGGGTATCATGGCTCTACCCATGGCATGGTTCTCATGGTACTTTCCACACCTTCACAGGATGGATTCCCATGGTCATTGTTACCTAAACCTCTTCACACCTAATCAACCTTCTTGTGCTTTTAAGTTTTTCCTTCATAAAGGTGAATCACTAAGTTGTCCTAAACAAGTCTATGTCTAGCAAATCAAATCAAAATAACCAAAATTTATATCACTAGCAATCATGTCATTCCTAGCATTCACAAACTATTTTCTTGAAGGATAACTATTGAAAATTACCAAAATGTAAGTTGGATGGCTCCCTTGAAGGATATCTATCAATAGTATCAAAAAAAGCATATAAACTTATACCACTCCCTCAAAGGATGGTTGAGTAAGCATTTGTCAAAAGCATAGCAATTTTGAGGAAGCTTCCTGCATCAATCAACTTTTCACATATATAAATTATCCAAAGACCCTTTATCACAATCAAAATAAAATCAAAATAATCTTGAAAGCTACAATTGGCCCTTAAATAGCATAATAAAGTGTAATCCATAATTAACTTTCACAAGTAGACTTCTCGCATCGATCAGTCTACATAGCTTGGCATAGACTTGTTTATAATGACTCTTTGGACACCTATAGAAGAGGCATGCTAGTCTCACAAAAAGGATCCATTTTTCACCCATATCACATTTAAGTAAGGTATTTTTGAGCTTACTTCATATTATGTGGCCAAGACACCTTTTTAGCCAACTGAAGAACTCTATTATGAAGCATTCAAAGGGCTTGTGTTCATTAAGCCAATCTAGCTTCAGTTTTATTTTAGTCCTTATCAATGAAAATTCACCATGCTCTCTATTCATCCTATCATGACTATTTGATATTTTCATTATGGAATTCACCTCTTGATTATATTCTTTATCCTCCTATTTAGTGTTGTTTATTAAACTATCTCATGCATTTTATCATAAACATTAACAACAAAGAGCCATAGTCCAAACCATAGCCATCCATACTATCATAACATACATGATAATCACATCTATAAGTAATAAAATCAATGCTAACATGTCTAAACATAATGAAATCCAAATTAATCATTAAAAATTATCATGTCATAAGCATAACCACAACAACAACCATAACCATGACCAGCATCATAAAGCAATAATAGCCAAAAGCATTTAAACAATCAGCCATTTTTCACCATGTGTCTAAAGTCTAATAATGTAGTACATACACATTAAGATTTAGCATGTCATAAGAATCACCATAAATCCAAACCATCTCATGCCTATGCTAAACATTCATAACATAAGCATAATCTGTGATCACATATAAACATCACATCATAAGAAATAAACATTAACATCAAATCATATACCATGAACATGAACATAAATAACACATATAAAATCATAAGTCAAATGATCATAGTAATGTGTACATATAGATAGACAAAACTCTCTCTCAAAAATGTACATCTCTCTACATTGGCTCGTAGCTTGGAATCAAAATGATATACAAAAGGCATACATATATCTAGCTATATATATGCCCTAGGGGCACCACTACCTCTAGGAGCACCACTATATCCTAGTGCCTATCTACCTACCATACCTACCGATCCACCACATATCCCCATATATCTAAGTACAGACACAACCCACTATCCTGGTGTCACTAAATTGGCTTCCTCTGCTAAGTTGTCCCTATACTCTCCCCATCAGAGCTCATTTTATAACTATGCCAGAACAATAGCCTCATAATTTCATAGTTCTTCTATTATAGCCGATATCATGCTATAAGAGTAAAGTCAGGTGGTGTTACATGTCTTGTTGTTTCTCCTCCTCTTTACCTTATAGAGTCCTTATTTTGGGTCACGAAGCCTAGAGAGGACTTGGCTTGATCCATCTCCCCTATGATAATAGTAATTTGACCCTACAATGTCACAACTTGGCCCTATAATATGATAAACTAGCCCTACAGTGTGTCCACCTACCCCTTTAGAACCTGTACTTATCCCTGTGTTGTGGCCAAAGTCACCCTTCCTATCCATCCTAGCTAGTTGGATTAATGACCATTAGCCTCGCACCTCTGTCATCTCCACCAATTTCTATAGCTATGTATATGGATTGGTACCATCCCATGTACCCATCTACAAACCCAACATCATCTATCAGAACCCTAACTAGTAGCTCCTTGTACATGCCATCTATAACTATAGGAATAGGTTGTGGCACTAATAATAAGATCTCTAAGTCCTCTCTCCTATACTTGGGGAATGGGCTTGGGATGCCCTATACCAAAACAAATTGTTGGCATACCTTATCAAATAGAATTAGCTTCACCTCTCTATCTCGCCCACCAAGTATCCATCTATAACTTTAGAGGGAGAGTGTTTATCTCCTATAACTTGACCATATTGGAAAATAAATGTATAGCCTCCAGATGATGTCTCAAACCACTAGTACACCCAATGTACCCTTAAACCACTCCATGTCATGGGAACCACCTCTTTCACCTAATGTAGTAAAGTCCCTCTCCATCACATAAAGCCAATAGGGAATTCAATCTATGTGTATTCAACGCATGGCAATCCCACTGGTCTCAACACCTAAATATGCTCATAGGCCCAACAATGCATAACCAAGCCTACACTAATTCCATATCTCCTATGGGCCCTAAACCCCCACAACTCCCTATATATCTATACTAGTAATATAAGAACCCAACTAAAAACAATATGCCCTAGAAATAGCTTGACTAATACCCCTAGTAGAAGATAAATAAATCTCCTAATGCTCAATTCAATAAGCCCAAAGCATGTCACTGTAATCATGAACATGATCATGAATCTCCTCTTAATTAGAGCCCTCTAATATAACACTATATACCTAAATCCCCCCATGTGCCATCTGCCCTAATCAATGTCATCTCCATATAAGATCTTGACATGATCATCTCACTCCTTGTGCTTGATATGGTAGATCAGATCACCACATAGTAAAAGTTGGGTGATCTTATACATGTCATTTGAAAGAAAGGTCATCTTGATAGTTAGAAGTAGGATGGTGTTTGTAGTGGGATCCTATCTCTCAATGAGTGCTATGACCATATATGCATCACAAGGAAAATGTTGATAGTGCCTCATAGCTCCCAACTCCACCTCATCTATATGGGTGTAGTCAGCTGGGGTCATCCCTTGCTAAATACCTACAAATATCCTAGGGACTCGATCGCTCATCTAGATCTACTCTCATGCCTGTAAAGATAAAGGTTAACATGTATTAGCATTACTCATTTCCAACTTGACATCTTTACCAGCCTACACTGACCTAAATCAACCTAACCTTCACCCATTACCTACACCACCTTATATTTAACAACCCTCACCTACCAAAAGTTTTGATTCCTACCCTAGATTAGCCAACCAATACCTCTCTACCTTCTCCTCTAACACCTACACCAACCCAAGCTTTTTTAACCATCCTATCCTAGCTTACACTTAGCACCTTAACCCTTAATAAATGCATCATCCCTACTTGGCATTTGCACTAGCCTAACCTGCACTTTGCATTTCCTTACCCCACCTACCTATCTACCCAATACTCACTAAAACCTAATCCCCCCACCTATACCTAACATTCAAACATTTTGTTCACCCTAAACATTAAAAAAGGCTTAGAAAAACATCTCGCTATCATAATTGACCATCGATGGTCATAGTGAACATCAATGGTCAGACACTAATATTTAATAGGGTGTCAACCATTGATGGTCAACCCTAACCATCGATGGTCATTGTGGACATTCCATGGCCAAATTTCCTAAACCCTATCCCACCCCTAAACTACCCTAAAATACATTAAAACCCACAAACTTTTTTACCCTACACCTTCACTCAACCTAATTTAACTACCCAACCCAAAAATTCCCAATTTCACCCACCTATTTACTCAAAATCAATAAAACCCCTCCCTAAGACATACCAGTTCAAAACCACCTAATTAAATCTACTCACCCTTCCATCCCAAAATAAATGCATGATTTTAAGCTAGGCTATTAATTTAATGCACTACCTACCTCATTCCTTGATCTCTATCACATACGGATCTCATATCCTATTGCTTGACCATATTCATACATTCCCTACATCTCAAACCCAGGAAATAACCTCAAGCATGTACCTCTAACCAATCACCAGCTGCCAACTCATCTAAATACTTGATCAGCTATCATGCATCAAAATGATAACACATCAAGAAACTAGAGCACAAAGTCACACAAGCAAATGTAAAGTGAGTAAAAAGTAAATCCATTTTCACTTTTAGCTTACAAATTTATAGGGTTCCCACCCTGATCATCGATGGTGAGGGTGACTATCAATGATCATCATTAATCACCCTGATCATCGATGGTTAAGATACTCAATTTATCAAATTGACATTAGCAACCCCACTTTTTAGCAAAACCAACCCAATTTACCCACCCATGGTGACTACGTTCTCTACCCACCCCAACCACCTCAACACCTTATCATTGGTCCATTTCAACCCAACTAGTATACTTTTTTGTGCCAAATTTTACCTCATCTTTTGACTACAGTAAAAACCTTACCACATTAACCTTTTTTTAAATCAACACCACCTCATGCTTACCTCACCAATTTATGTCTTTTAAAAGCACTTCCTACCTCAAATACCCACAACAACACTAACCTCATCTATGAGACTAACATGTGTACTCAACCACTGGTCAATTATCTTTCTAGCACTGACCTCTATTACTATCAACCATGGAAACCTTACCTTTACGTGATCTTGGCTATCATAATTTTGTCACCCTTTACACACTTCTTTGTCCCTTAGTGCCCAATTGATCATCCACCTTCATCATCACCTTCACCAACCATATCAAACCAATGCCTAATTCTACTTTACCTCATCACCTCCTGGTTTGAGGGGGAACACCTCCTCACATACTCGGGGCAACTAGTAAACTTCTACCTAACATCAATTTTTGTTTTGTAATTGGTTGATTTTAGGATGCACAACAAAAAAGGGCAAAATGTAGATATTGGAAATTTACACACCATAATTCTAAATGTCAAAGTAGCCTTGGACCAATTTAGGACCCTCTCAAAACTAATCTAACCCTCTAAACCCTAACCAAGCTCACCCATAGTCAATTTAACATAACTGACTCAACCTAACCTTTTAACCCTTTTTACCCTTTAGCATTCGATTGCCGATGATCAAGATAACCATTAATATTCAAGGTGCACCTCCTCAACTAAGAACATGCAAACCACCCACTTTATTTTTTTAAATTATAACTTATCTAAATCTTATTATGATCCTTTGCATGGATAATTTATAATTAGATAGCCTAATTAAACCTTCACTTCCACCTCTTGTTTGTGCCTATAAAAAGAGAAGAGCCTAGAGGTGAAATCCATTTGCAATTATTATAAGGAGTTTATGCATGCAAGATTTTATTTTGTAGGTCAATCACCATTAGAAACCTAGTAATTTAGCAATCATATCATAGAGTCAATTTTCCATCACCTTTCCATCAAGTTTTTAGGTACTGTTACTTTATCAGAATCAAGCTAGATTCCACTAACAGATCAACTACCTCAACCATCCACCCAATCGACTTTTGGTAATACAAGTACTTCTTTTTCAATATTTATTTACTTTATTTCCATTTCATAATCAACCCAAGCCTTACCCATCTCTCAAAATCTATGTTTTGGATCTCATCAATCAACCAAAAATACCAACCTAGATCCTCACATAATAAACATCAATGGTTGACTCAACCATTGATGGTCTGCTGAACCACTAATGGTCACCTTGATTGTCGATGCTCACCTTAACCATTGATGGTCATCCCAACCACCAATAGTCATTGTGACATTAAAATATAGTAAGTTAATTCACCTACCTTCACCCAACCAAATATAATTTTCTATTTTCCTACCTATTCATAAACCCCTTTCTAATTTTCTAAAGCATACCCCAACCCTCTAGCACTAGTATTAATTAGTTTATCACTAATTTAATCATTTTTAATCTATTTTCTTAGCAACCATTCTTATATTTAATTTTAGTACCTTTTGATTTAATTGATGTAAGCACCTTTATTTTTAGTTTGTAAACTTAATTGTTTAAAATGTGTGAATTAATATCCCCTAAGGAAGCTCTCAAATCTAGGATCTAGCTATCACTAGGCAATCCACTTAGCTGTTTGTCTAACAAATAAGTTTGCTTTAGTACTTTATTATCTATATGTCATCCTCCCAATCCAAAGAAGATCTCTTCACAATCTTCTGATTTTAACATGAATACTATCAATTAAGATTTTCAACTATACCTATACTTAGTTTCTTATTTTCTCTTTTTCCAATAATAAACAAGAAATTCATTGAAATAGTTATCTCTTAGTCTTAGGTTTGATCTCTAGCTTGATCTCTTAGTTATGTTTGATCTCTATCTTGATATATTAGTTATGATTGATAACTTAGTTTGATCTATTATTTAGGATTGATATTCCTTTCTTGTATATACAAGGCTCATTCATTATTTTTGCATGGAAGCTATGGAGATGGAGCTCTAGATGGAAGCTTTGGATATGTAGAAGATTTCTCATTGTATGATCTATTTTGTGTATAATATACTGAAGTATTATTTGATTAATGCATAAATGGCTTTTATTGTAGTAATGGTTTAATTATTTGACCCTATGTGAGAGTTTTTAAAACTCTTTCATGGTATTAGAGCAGTCTCTAATAGCCATTACTCAGCATCTTAGCTTTTCCTTACTCAACATCTATTTTTAGAGGTTTTTTTTTTCATTTTTTATTGTAGGTAAATTTTAGAGATTGAAGCAGTCAATAAAATATCACCAATGTATTCATACTATCTAATAAATACATGATATCCTCCAATTTCATCTTAGTTGGATATTAGAGGCAATATATACAAGTTTTTTGTAAATCTAATTTTTTGTTCAAAATGACTATTCTTTTTTATTGAAAAAATTGTAGATGATCTCTCAAAAATATTTATGGGTTTTGTGAACCTTATTTTTTAATTTTCAAAACATTTTTAAATTTTTAATTTTATTAATAATTTTAAAAGTTATCATAGTTCTACTGATTAGTACTATTATGAAAAAATATGACTTTTCTTTATTTAATTGTGAGAAAAAGATAACTGGTCACTCAAAACCATTTTTGGGTTTTATGTGTCTTGTTCTAATATTTTCATAACATTTTAAAATTTAAAATTTAATTAATAATTGAAAAAAATATCATAATTTTATTGAGTAGTATTATTCAAAACAGTTTTTTTTTTAATTTTTTTATAAAATAATATCCTTGGATAATTTTTTGATTGTTTTTTATTAAAAAAATAATATTTTGTATTTAGGATACATAAAGAGATATTATACTACTTGGCCATGTATTTTTTTTTTATCATGTTTGTCAAAGACTGGAGGGTGAGGCTCAGTTTGATAGGTGGCCAAGCCCCTTCACAAGCAAACAAACTTTCTCCTTTATTGGTTTCATCATTTTTATTATAATCATGATATTTTCAATTGAGTCTAACATACCATTGCAAGCTACCTCACATTTTACTATTGTGTATTTTTTCATCCACTCTTATGTAGGCATCTTCATCCACCATTTCTATTTTATTAAGGATGGATTTTAGATCACCTGTGATAGCACCATCTTTTTTTGTGAGGATTTTACCATCATGGTTTCTATATTGTTTAGATATCCTTATAAAAACACTTTATTGCACTTATGCTCATTTATCTATACACTTATAGATGTATTTTTAGTAGAGCCCAACGTCTTGTATTGTTGAGTATAATTTTTGTGCCACTTCTATTTTTGGCCCACATTGTTCCCTTATTTTTAGAGAAACTCTCATGATTTATGATGACTTTTTCAATAGATCAACAGTCTCCTTGATTGGAACTATTCTAGTGTATATAATGTTTTCCTTATTTTCATTTAGAGTTTTTGTGTATAGGATATATTATACTTACACTAAATTATAAAGTGTCATGGTGGATTTGCTTTTACAGCCTACTCTACCTTCATGTGTGTATACCTTAGATTATACACACTTTACTATTTTAGTTATCAGTCTCTCCTATCAACACTAGAGCCATCTTATTGAGAGATTTTAAATAATTTTTTAGATTCCTCCTTTGTACATGGGTATTTTATTTAGTCACTTTATTTGTTAGAACCCATATGAGGATTGTTATGTCTCACTGTCATTCTTGATGAATTTTTATGTAGTGACACTAATGTGGCATCAACATTAGTCTTTGTGCTCACTTCTCACCATTTTTAGTCTAATTATTTAAAGACTTCTTTTGCCATCCTCTCTCAGTTTATCATTGAGGGAGGGTTTTTAGACAATGTTTCTTCAGGTTCATCATTCTACTTAATATTTTGGAGTGAAATTTTCATATTCAATGATCCTCATAGTAAACACCATTCTTATTTTGACTTTATGGTTACAGGGACTCGACATCCATGTATTTTGGTAAGATGGATTGGCATCCATAGGGACACTTGTATTCATACTACATCATTTTTATATGGGTACCTCATCAAGCCTTATTTTTAGAACCCATTTCAGTCTTTCTTTTCTCTTTTTTGGGGGAGTTTTATTTTTCTATAGGTTTTCTCCCTTTCTCTACTTTATGAAGATTGTTTGATGAATATGTTGTATATGAGTATCTAATCAGTTCTTATTATTAGGACTCATATTGTGGATATACCACTCTATATTTGGCCCCTAACTTCACTTGAGGGGGGTGTTAGAGTAGGTTGTTTACTTTAGCTCATGTTCACATAAGTATTTATTTATTCCCATCCACTTATGTGTAGATATTTTATTTATCTTATTTAAAATATTATGAGATCTTACATATTTATATGTTAGAAATTATGAATATAATTTATAATTAATTCTATCCTTTAGAGATAGTTATCTCTTAGTCCTAAGTTTGATCTCTATCTTGATTTATTAATTATGTTTGATCTCTAGCTTAATCTCTTATTTATGATTGATCACTTATCTTGATATTTTAGTTAGGATTGATCTTACTTGCCTATATATGCAAGGCTCATTCATTGTATTTGTATGGAAGATATGAAAATGGAGCTCTAGATGGAAGCTTTATATATATAGAATATTTCTCATTGTATGATTTATTTGTATATAATATACTGAGGTATTATTTAAGCAATTCATCAATACCTTTTACTATAGTAATGGTTTGTGGATTTGACCCTGGGTGAGAGTTTTCTAAACTCTTTTAGGAGAAATGCATATGGCTTGATTCCCTCCTTATAATATTTAGATATGTAGGTAGTAATTAATCATCAACTAGGGAAATTAAAGTCATCTTGGCCCATTACACTTACCCTTATTTTTATAAGTTTATATCTCTCACAAATTCGCACAGGATTTCCAAAGTAAATAAAATAAAAATAAAGTTTTATGTGTGACACTAAAAAAATAAAAACATCTAAGCCATCTCAGCAAACATAAGTGAAAGAAATAGAGCAATCAAGGTTTCATAACAATCAAATTAGGTAAGTCCATGGTCAACAAATAAGATCGACCTATGTAGTTGTCTAGGGACTGCAGACTTGTCCAAACATAGTCAAAATATTTGTTCCTAAACTTGAGATATCACACTCCCATTTTAATTTTTTTCTCACTATTAGACACATACTATAGTTAACTAGAAACTATAAAATACTAAGTATATTTCTATTTGGTCATACTTATATTTTTACTGAATGACACTTATCAATCAATTTCAATTAGTTATGTTTTACATTTAGATTTATGCTTAAATGTCATATATTATGATCTAAATAGCATCTTAACATTTTTTGTGTGTTAAACACTATTGAATTAAAAATAAGGTTAAACATTTTATTCTTTTTCATATACATATTTCTTAGTTTGCAAATCCAGTGTTTCATACTAAAATCATGGTAAAAGTGAATGGATTTTGCTCATATATTTTGATTCAGTTAATGAGGTTTATTATCACATTATATGTTACTTTCTAAGGTGTTATTTGGATTCACTATATATTTTCATTAATGAAATTAAAATATTATAAAAATGTTTAAATTAATAATATATAATCTTAAGCCTTTGGAAATTCACATGGTTGTTATATTATATCACACCATGATTCACCCAGTCTACAAGTGTCATCAAAATATTTTTTTGTAAATCAAGTATGACCTAGGAACAAGAACACTTGTACATTTTGAATTATAAAATGCATATTACGCACCCTATGGATGGACTTATCATGATTTTTGAGACTAATAAATATGATACAAAGTAAATGGACAAAATTAATGACAAATAATTCATTGAACATCTTAACATCAATCCACATAAGATTGAATCATTAATATTCATTTCAAGAGATAAATAAAATAAAATTTCTTAAGCCTCTACATTAAAATAACAATATGATCCCTTCTATAAACTCAATCAAATTAATACTTCAACTTTAGGTGTTGTAGTTTCTCCTATTGTGTCTATTCCTATATCAACACCTCCAATTACATATATGATATCATCCCTAGGCATGGGAGCATCACAATGTTTCAAATAGATTTGTATGTTTATTCATATGCAATCATCCTACACATCTCATTTTATTACTACGCATAGTCCATCACCAACCTCACCTAATGCATATTCCCTTATGTAGACTATTATAGCACTACATGATAAGGTGTTGTAATTAGATTAATGTGTCTCTAGATCCAATCATTTAATGGATTTCCATGCCTTTCTTCATAATAATTTGGCACCTGAGATATCATATTACCCATTACTAATAGGTTTTTTAGCTCCTAACCTTCCACTCTATGAAGGTAAAGTTGATACCAAACAACATCTTCAATCGTTTTATGTAGAATTCTTATATTATGCTTACAATTATCAATTATTAACCAAGATATTTTCATAAAGCCTTAAATAATATTCTTTGTGATGGTTATATGATCTTCCACTCTAATCAGTTAAAGCATTCAACCCTTTGGCAAATCATTTTTTAGCACACTTGTTTTCTAACATTAGTGAATAACTATCTTATGTGCAAATTTATAAACTCAAATAAGGGCCCAATGAGCCAATCAATGAATATACTCTTCGATTCAAAACTATGATAGCTAATATTACCAATTTTATGACACAATGAGTTACAAGGTATCTTCATAGAGATTTGATAGCACCACTTCACGAGTCTATAATTTTCAACAAATTTAAATCTTTAAAGATTTATGTCATACACTCAAAGAATGAGAAGTTAATCTCATAGATTTAAAAAAACTGAAGTGTGCACCAAATGCTCCAACTAATTCAAATACTAAGTTTAAAATAAAACCAAGATACAATGTCAAATCTAAAGTAAACAAAAATGAATAAAAGTTAATAATTACTATAGTATCACAACCAACAAATAAGCTTTAGCTTGTAACTCCACCAAGGAGGTAATTTTCATGGTTACCATCACCTTTTCATGAATTTTTACATAAATTACTTGAATAAAATATCATATCTCTCCTTCCATAATTAACTTTTGATATGACTAATCCTCAACATAAGTTATTTGATAGTAAGACATGTTGTGACTACCACATATGTTTTGTTCATTATAAAAATAAGTGTTACAAATTAAGGCATAAGATACAATATATTATCATTAAAAATACTATTTATCTAAGACCACCCATAGAGGAGGCCAAACCACACCAAAATTATGATTCAAAGTTTAAAATATTTAGTAATCCATTTCTAAACCATGGCACAATAGAAAATGTAGATAATTCTCAAGTACACCATGCATATAATGTGCATCTTCCTCCTTCAAGATATGGATGTCCAATAGATGATATTATTATCACATTTATAGGAATATTAGCATTAAATCCTATAATCAGATTTGATGATAGTGAGATTATTGATGATGGTTTAGATAGACATGCATTTTTTATTCAAGTTTATATCAAAAAACAACCATATACATCATGATCGACAATGGGTCAAGTGAAAATTCATGTACAATGACACGTATTCACAAACTTGGGTATACTAGTCAATATTTATATGATACATAAAATTTAATCAAATCATTTCATGGGAATATACAAAATACTATTGGGCATATAGTGTTGCCTCATTAGGTTTGTTTAGAAATAATGGTTACTACATTCTTAGTCTTATCAATCACAAGGGTCTTTGACATGTTATTATGATGACCTTGGATATGTAATATCCTTTAAATAACAAAAAAAATTCATCTATGTCTCAAAATTTACATTGTAATCAAGTGGTCAAAGTCTTAGGCATTCAATACGAGTACCTTCTACATTCATTGGTATATCCTCCTTCTCCCTCACTGCCATTATAATTGTTTACTACACCTATTAAAGAGAATGGTGTAGTGATGGTTCTTGAACCTATGTAGGATATTTATATATATTTATTTTAGATAAGAGTGGTACACCCTCCTAAATAGTGTTCTTCACATCAAAAAGTTATACAGATTTCAGATAGATCTTCATCTTCTACAATGCATCCTAAGGTAATACCTTAGATAGTTTAAATTTTTCCACAACAAACATGGGTAGTCAAACCTTGTCCTACTATATATTAGACTCCAATCTCTCATGTAACTTATATAATTACACATCTTACACATGATTATATGAGTAGTGATAAGGATAATTGCGTTACAACACATGTTTCTTTTCTAGATTCAGAATCATCTATGTGTTGCACTTTTTCAGTCATAGGAAGTCACCCTCTCACTCTATGATACACGCATGCACTATGGTCCTCTAATTGATGGGTAAATTGACTAGTTCCTTTTAATTTTTTAAAATATTTCAAAAACATAAAAAACATTCAAATACTTCAAATAATATAAAATACTTAAAAAAATAAAATACATTCAAATATTCTCAAAAATTAAAAGTAGAACCTAAGCATGAAATTTTTTTATTTTACTTCATTTACATATGTTATTTATCACATAATGTAGTATATAACATATTATTATTCATACACACATGCATTTCATGAGGTATATGAGTATGATGCAGGATATATATATCATACATAGATTCCTAGATGTTGGATTCCCTTCTACCTAATGGCTATGCCTATGCTAGAGGAATCTTATTTTATAGGTCACATTGTCACAAGTTATATATTTATATGACCTATATACCATGTTGAGATACATATATTATAATATTATATCTAATTACTCATATATTTCATTATGTTACATGTATATACTACCTTTCTAATATGTGACATTGATACATATGGATGGTGCAGACTAGTTCTTGCTTTTTTATGCTCCTTTGATGTTGTTACTTTCTTACATGAAAGGATAGACATTGTTTACTTATTTTTTGTGGACACTTATCCCTATGCAATAAAAATATTTATGTCCCTTATTTGTGGCATTCTTAATGTCCTTTACGATTAGAACTCATCCTCATTTGTTGTAATATGTTTATGTCCTTTGTATGCGGCCATTGGCCTTATGTGTAACATTATATGGAATTTTTATTATTGTTTTGAGATTTATTATTGGTTCCATGATCCATATCGTGTACTTTTATTACATAGTCTAATTTAGAGATGGTTAGTTTACTACATGCCTCATTACTATATGTGTATAAACATGACACTTTTAAGCCTCACGTGCAATATGTTTTATACATGATTTAATGAAAATTACATTATTATGATGGAATAATCTCAACATGATGATATGATGCTACATGATTATATATTTATCACATGATACAATTAATTCTTATTTTGATATGAATGAATTGTAGGCTACATTCCACATCTCAAAAAGGGGGGAATTACAATGAGATTGTCTTTGATATTCAAGCCTCCATAAGTAAAAAACTTAGATTTTATGACATATTATAAGTTTCAAAGACTAAAATTAATTCATAAAATAGACACATGATAGATATTTTCACATTGATATAGATTATGGGAGGATATTACATGCATATGCACTCACTTTACAGAGACTTGAGTATATATTGTTACGCACTTTGATGAATATGCATGGGAATATGTAAAATATTTATATAAACAAATTTTATAGACTTAAAATATATTTAAAATTGAGAATATATATATATATATATATATATATGGAATTATATATCATAAGGCAAAGATTCAGGGGGAATGATATTAGTTCTTGCATGCATATATATTTTTGAATTCAAAAAGTCATGATAAATGTTCATACACATATGAAATACAATACATTTTATAGATTAAATGGTAAATGGTTGTTATTCCACTTCAAATATTTTTATATTATAGTCAATGTTGGGGCATGGGTATTCTTTTTTCTCTTTTGATCATTAAAATAGAGTCTATATCTATATCTAGTGGTGTGATTTTTTTTATGACTCTATCATGTACATTTGAGTATAGAGACACTTAATAGCCTTGGAATTACTTCTATGAAACCCATTATGTGGTTCCATATTATGTTTTATATTAAGGTAAAAGCAGGTTTTGAAGGGGCCCTAAAACCCTTTACAAATCAAAAAAGATAAAACAATACAAACCGCCTGGATAGGCAAACCCACTGAAAAATAGTAACAAAAATAAGTTTTACATGGACCTAAAACCAACAAAATTAACCATTTAAAGCTCCCCAAGTTTTACAAGGACCTGAAACCTAAACCAAGAAACCAGGCTCAACGACCTGAAACAAGAATCCAGGTTTTAAAGGGACCTGTAACCTTAAAAAATCCATGCAATAATAAATTTGCACATTTCAAAGCTACATTAACATGAGGAAGGGTTTAAGGGAGCCACATAAACATCTGCCCTCAACTCCCAACCCCAACCAAACAAACAATAAAATAATCCCCAGAACCAGCACCGCCATTGCCCAATCCATCCACCCGATCGTCAACCCATTCTCCCCCTCTGCTAAACTCAGAGGATTCACCACCTTGGCAATTAGAATTTCATCAAAGATGTCTATAAGCACTTCTACATGATCCACAACCCCACAGATAGAAGGTAATGGCAAAAAACTAGATCTGGCATCCACCCCTAAAAAACTCATCTTCAATCTTGACCCTGGGGTTACAGCAGAAATAGAGCCCCCCCTGATCCGCTATTATCACATCAACTACCATCACGAGGTTCCATATTATGTTATAGGTGACATATGTTCAAGTTTAGAGACATAATGGCCCTTGTATTAATTCTATTGAACCCATTATGTGGTTTCATCCTTTGTTACAAGTGATGTGCATTCAATTCTAGTGACACTAATTAACCTTGGCATCACTTCTAGAGAATCCATTATGTTTCTACCTTATTTATATTATTACCATTGGTACTTATCCCCATTAATGGGAGTTGGAGTATGCATATTTCGAACTCAAGGGATTGATTGGTTATTCAAAATTAGAACTTGATCACTCTCAAACTTGTCAATGGTTTAACATATGGAATCATATCTCTAAGTGATTCAATAAGGGAGAACATTTATCCAATGCTTCATCATCTTATACAAGTTATAGGGCAATATGGTTTCTTTTCCCTATAAGTGATCTCCTTCCTTGCTCTCCTTTCAAACCCAATTTTTCAAAGTTTAGATGTTTAAAATAATTCAAATATAGACATTGATTACTTCATGTGATGTTTCAAGGTTTCCTAAAATTATTGCCCAACATAATTGGAGCTTCTTATAAAAATATAAAGTGTGTTATACACACTCAACTTTATCTTTCTAATTTACTCTATAAATTTCATTACTATAATAAATTGGGGACAAATGTAAACAACTAAATCTAGTCATAGGTACTTGATAATGTTAATTCTTGATAGATCTAAACCAATTAGTTTACATCAAAATACATGACTCTAGTTTTCCATTCTTCTAGTCAATTATCTATATTCTAGCTTGACCCTTATTCATTATTACCTCTATTTATCAATTTCCAAGTCAAATGTTGAAACTACCTTATAATAATCTTATACTACTTCAAACTTTAGGATAATATTACCTACATTTTTAGGATAGGTCTATGTTAGGCAAATAGGTCTATTACCATAAACCTATCCACCTAGTACGACCTCATCTAGAGACCATTTAAAATCTAATTTCTAAATACAAAATATTCATTTGGGTCTTTTGGTGCATTTTTCAAGGTTGAATAGAGGACATTTTTCAAAAGGATCATTATATAAGCAAATCAAAATCTCATTTAAAAGGGACTTGACCCTAGAGCTTGGAACTATGTATTAAGCACTTAAACACAACTACACATTGAAAAAACTACCCTATTCTACACAAATTCAATATCATTCACAAGGAAGAGTTACATGACAAGTCAAAAGCATTTCAAATCAAGTTGAGGTATAACATTGTCAACTATCAAATCCAAATTACTAGTTGCATACATATAGTCAAGGAACGCAAGTGAACAATCACACTAGGTGTGAGAACTATGTCTGGATTCATTCCCTCCTTAGAGTATATGTATATTTAGGTAAGATTTAATCATCAATGGTGGGGATTTGGGTCAACTCAGTCCATTACACTTCCCATTATTTTTTACAGGTTTTTATCTCTCATAAATACACCTAGGGTTTCTAAAGCAAAGAGAATAAAAATAGAATTTTATATGCAACATTAACAGAAGTGAAATATCTCAACAGACATAGGCATAGGTAATAGAGTAATCAAGGTTTCATCATAGTAAAATCAATAAGCCCATGATCAAAGGATAAGATCAACCTACATTGTTATCTAGGGAGCACATACCTATCCAAACACATCCAAAATCTCTATCCCTAAACCTGAGTTGTCATAGTCCCATTTTATATTATTTATCACTATCAAATGCATACTATAGTCAACCAAAAACTAAAAAATTCTAAGTATATTTCTCTTTGGTTTCACTTATTATTTTTGGCATATGTCACTTATCTATCAATTACAATTAATTTTGATTTAAATTCAGATTTATGCTTAAATGTCATTTATTATTATGTGAATAATCTATCAACATTTTATTCATGTTAAACACCATTAGATAGGAATAGGGTAATATAGTGAGTTGTGTTGAAATAAACACTTGTGACCATATGGTCATCTTCACTTGTCTCTTAAATATTTGTATGTGTGATGTAAAACCTTGATGATGCACGTAAATCCATAACTTAACCCCCTTCACCTTGAAACACAAGGTGTGCTTATGAATCCTAGAAACATACAAAAATATGAAATTTTAATGGGTTGAGTTAACCCCAATCAACCTCATTTGATGATTGATAATTTTCTACATAGCTAATACTCCGAGGAGGGAAATCAAGCCTTTTGATAGATCTTAAAAAATGATTTTATTCCACTTAAAATATAATGGTGAAAGCCATTATTTATATCAACTTTAGACTAACAATATCTCCTATGTTTAAGGAGACTAATCTATCAACTACTAATTAATTCTAGTCTACAGAAGTTTTTTAATCATTTAAAAAACTCGTAACAATAATCTAAAAACACCTACATGGGTTGTTTAATTACTTAATAACCTCACTTTCATAGTTATTGAATAAGATGAATTAAATATTATCTATTTAATGAATTTAACATCCCCCCCTTAATTCATCATTATAATTATATTACAAGAGAGATAATTTATTAATGTCTTAAACTTATAACGTGCAAGTGATTTGGTGAAAACTTCTACACATTGATCTTTAGTGGGTAAATATTAGAGTTAAATGTTGTGTTGTTGGATATGCTTGCATATTAAATGGACCTAAACTTTGATGTGTTTCATGCACTCATGAAACACTGGATTGTAAACAAGTTTTATAATACCCAAATTTTTGTAGTAAAGAACCATAGGATATGTTCATGTTGTACCCAGCCCTGTAAGTATGTGACAACCATATTTCTTCATAGATATCTCCTCTGTTATATGATATTATTCCTCAATGGAAGATTGAGAAAAAAAAATCATCTTACTTCCACATGAGATAGGACCACATGCCAAAAAGAAAACAAATTCAAATGTGGATTTCCTATCATTAATTAAACCTACATGATTTGTGTCTATGTAACTTATCAAGAATAATTGATCATTCTTCTTGTATTCTAGGTCATAATTTATATTACTTTATATGTATCTCATTGTCTTCTAATTTACAGTCCATCATATAAAATATCTCAATCATGGTCTTAGCATACATAATTTGAGACACAAATATGTTATGCCCCTTTTCCCATACCTCAAAACTAATATAGTAGTGTAGTATCCCAAGAATTATCATGTCAAACAATCACTTAAGATCATTCTTTGTTGTATCAATAATTTTCCTTGAGATTTCAATGATGACTAGATCATTCACATACATAATTAAAATTAAAACCTCCCCTATCTCTTCGATCTATAGGTTTGGATCATATGGACTCTTCTAGAATCCATGTTAAATGAGATGTTCATCAATCTTCATATACCAAGCTTTACAAGCCTACTTGATACCATACAATGATTTGATAAGTATACACACTTTTTGTTCTTGACCATGTGTAAAAAAAACCCATGTTTGGTCATGTAGACTTCTTTTTATATATCTCCATTCAAGGAGGCACTTTTCACATCCATTTAATGTAATTTCAATCCAAACTATGTAACCATAGTAAAAACCATTTTCATAGTCCTTATCTTGGTTTTGAAAGCAAATGTATCCTTGTAATCAATTCCTTATTTTATTGTGAGTATCCCTTTGCTAAAATTCTTCTCTTGTAATTTTAAATACTACCATCTACTTTGAACTCAATATTAAGGATCCACATGAAACCAATAAGTGTATTCCCTATCATAAGATCAATAAGTTGTAATGTTTTAATCTTAATTAGTGATTGATATTCTACATCCATGGCCTCTTTCTAATTATTTTATTCTTGGATTCATGAGCCATTAATAGCTCAAATGATTTTTCAATTATGCTCATGAGGGTCAAATTCACCTCTTGATGAGCAATGTTATGATTCTTCGATCCTATAGTGTAATTTTATAGGGATCCATCTAATTTTGCATCTTGAGTAGTATTTTTATACCACTAGGGCATACATTTACTAATATTAATGAGTGGTAGAGCTAAGAAACATCACTGACCATCATCATTGTCCTATCCCTCACTACCACTATCAATATTAGAAATGTTTACATATCTAATTCTTGTATCAAGGGATCCATGAGTGTGTTTGCCTTTGTCTCTTCATTATAGCCAAGAAAAATTCATGTCAATGATTTCTTATATATTTTTTCATCTTCTTTTTAGGGTCATGCATATGCGCTTTACAACCAAATACATAAAGATTTGATATATAAGGATTATTCCCAATCCAAGATTTTTGTGATGTAATAGCTTTGATATCTTTGGTGAGTGCTTGATTCAATAGATAAATCATTGTGAAAACTAATTTTTCCAAATATTTATGAGGTAGGTGTGGGTCCTTAATCATGTTTTTCACCATTTCCATAGTTTTTTGACTACACCATACTGCAACACCATTATGTTATGGAGTATATGGCATAGTCATTTGCCTTTAAATTCCATGTGCCTTGAGAAATTTAGAGAACTCTTTATTTGTGTATTCCCCCCCTTGATATTAGTAGAGGACATGAATTCAATGACCATATTCACATTTCATAATGGATTTAAATTCTTGGAAGACTTGAAAATCTTCATCCTTGGTCTTCAATCAATATACCCACATATTTTGTGAGTAGTCAAAAACAAAGAGATAAAAATACTAGAAGCTAATAACACTTGATTGTATGGTCCCACACAAATCGGTGTGGACCAAATATATTGAACTAGGATCCTTATATGCACTTGTACCAAATGGATATCTATGTTATTTTCTAGCTAAATAATTGAAAAACACACCAGTATTCTTCTTAAGTGAGGGAAGACCTCTCACCATGTTGTGCCTACTTATGAGGTGCACAAAACTTAAGTGTCCATATCTCTTATGCCATAGAGTTGTCATGTCTATATATTTTACAAAAATATATTCATTGTCATTGTGGATGAAATCAAGATGGAATATTTTCCCTACACTAGAATTTCTTGAAATAAATTTTGAGCTTTTAGACTTATTTCTAAAGAGATAAAAAATTTATCCATCTTTCCAATCAGATTTAAACATGAGTTTATGATCAAAAAATTAACTTACAGACAAAAAATTCTTTGTTAGTCTTGGTGCATAAAGGACTTATATGATTTTACATGTATAATTTCAAACAAATAAAGAAATATCACCACATTCTTGGATATTATATGATGAATAATCTCCTAGAGAGGCATTACCATGATATGTGGAATGGTTCAATGTGGTGATCAAATACTTCTATATATTCATTTACTTTATGCCACTAGAATCCACATATTATATTACATTCAAAGGAGTGATCTCCTCTTTTCTCTTTGTGGTAAAGACACTATCCTCATCTAAAGGATCATTATATTTAACAATGTGTCCATGCTACTATGGGGAATGATTATTCTTCCAGCTACATGTAAACTATGGTTTCTTCATTTTCCTTGTGAATATTGCTAGGGGTGGGCTTATTATTTATATATGAGCCTTGCATAAATGCATTGTATAATCAATTATCTAGTTTATGGCCTATCTTTCCACATATTAGATAAATATTCAAAGAACAAGGTTCCTTCTCATGTTGGTTTGGTGGATTGCTCTATTTAGGGGATTATTTTGAAGGCTTCAAGGCCTTTTCCATTTTTGGTGTGATGAAAATGTATGTTCTACTTCATCTTCATTTATTGTGTGTATAGATTCTTCATGCTCTAACATATTAACCAAATATTCAAAAGTTAGTTTCATATCTTATATATTTAGAGAAGTCATAAATATCTTGTAGGCAAGGTGCAATTTTCTCAAGAATATTGGTCCCATGGATTCATTTGACACTTACTCGCACAAGCTAGGATTCAGGCCCATAGTGTGGCAACATGATGAATAAAGCCTTAAAATTTCTCATGTATATTCAACTTGAGATAATTAAGCTAGATTTATAGATGAAAATTGGTATTTTAGTTTTTAGCCTCATAAAAAGTACTAAGTTTGTCCCAATAATTTTTAGTTGTAGTATTATCTTATATATGAGGTTATATCTCATCCAACACCTTGAACAGAATGATCAATTTTGCCTTTTGGTTTGATTTTTTGAACTTATAATGCTAGTTATTTTCTAAGTAGTGTCAGGTGAATGTGTTGTCAAAAACCATCGAGAGATTATCCAATTCAAGGTGAGTCTTCACCTTGGTTTTTTATGTAGTATACATATCACCATAAAATAGTTGTGTATCAGGTAAAATAAATCTTGGTCCATATCCAACCATTTGAAAAAAAAAATTATGGGAGATGGATTAGTTCCTTATTAATCTAACAAGTTTACCTTTCTAAATAGCCTCAAACCAATATACCATCCCTCTCCATATGCTCAACCTTTCTATTTACCTAGAATTATGTGGAATAATCTCATCCTTTCTATATACTTGGTAGTACATGAAAGAGACACTAAAGAACATGAGAGTAGAATGATACATGGCACTTAGATAGTACGTGAAAATGATTAATTTTATCAATGAAACTTGCTTAGAGTAAAATCCTTTTACAAGGGCATAACTTCCAAATATTATCAAAATTTCAATCTTATAGGATTGACATTGAAAGATAATGATAAATGGGAAATGGAGGGAAAGGGGAAAATGAAAATTTTATCCTTATTTCTCCCTAGTAATGTACAGGGTGAAAGCCATAGACATTATAGTTATAGCTATGTTAGGAATTGGATGTAGTAGTTCAAGCACAACTAATTTACTCGTAAGTGTGAAACATGGGAACCACATATACCAAACACTACAATTTTTCATCATTCATAGTTTTTGAGATTTTGAAGTTTCTTGATTTGTTATGAGCTTGTTTTATGCCTTTTAAAATCATGAAAAATAATTAAATATTGAAATTTAAGATGTTTGGAATTAAAAAAAATAAAAAATTTATTTTTAATAGAATTGCACATAATGTGAAAACTTTTTATGGCCTAACACATCCTATTTCATAAATTACGTATTTAATTATTGTTTTGGCATTTTTACACAGACCTAAACTACCTAGTTTTGAAAAATAAATATTTTTTATGAACTACATGAACTATACAAAATTAATTTAATGATTTTTTAAGACTAAAATGTTTGACAAATTTTAAAAAAAAATTAAAATTATTCCACTTAGAGCTCTAGATAACACATTATTACAATTCTAGATATCGAGACTGGAAAACAATTAAATCTAACAAACTATGCTAGTTGGAGAAAAATAATTTTGGGGGATGTTCTAGAATGATATTATGGACATCCAATAATATTTTGGGTTTTAGGTATTCATGTTTTTCAAGATAATAAATTAATTTCTTTTCCAGGTAGACTTTAAGGTGTATGTATATGTATATGTATATGTATATGTATATGTATATTATTACGACTCTAGGTATCGAGACGGGAAAAAAATTAAATCTAACAAACTATGCTAGTTGGAGAAAAATAATTTTGGGGAATGTTCTAGAATGATATTATGGACATCCAATAATAGTTTGGGTTTTAGGTCTTCATTTTTTCAAGATAATAAATTAATTTCTTTTCCAAGTAGACTTTAAGGTATGTGTGTGTGTGTGTGTGTGTGTGTGTGTGTGTGTGTGTGTGTGTGTGTGTGTGTGTGTGTGTGTGTGTGTGTGTGTGTGTGTGTGTGTGTGTGTGTGTGTGTGTGTGTGTGTGTGTGTGTGTGTGTGTGTGTGTGTGTGTATGTGTGTGTGTGTATGTATATATTTTATGTATATATATAAAGTTTTAAATTAAATAAAATTTTAAAATATTTTAAAAAGTTGCATATGCCATTAAGAAAAATTGATATTTAAATTTTAGAGAAATAAATTTTAATAACTTTTCAATCAATTATATTTCACCTATGCATTGGTTTGCTTGTATGCTTCACTCCATAGGTTGGGATGGCATACTTCATTAAGATGGCAGTACTTTCAATGAGATGGTACCTCCAATGCAAGGTTCAGGATATGGCATGACTATCTATAATGATAAAAATATTGTAGGTTGGTATATTTTCATTCTCATGCCATTATTTATCTTTAAAGATGTGTTTTTCATTCCCACACCATTCTATGTGGGTTTATATTTTTGTATTATGTCATCCTCTTCTTTGTAGACATAGCTATGGCAATGGTGGCATTTTACCTTCTCCTTAAAACATTTAAGCCTTTATTATTTTAAGAATGTCTTTATTTTACAAGTAGCACCATATCTCACAAGGACTCATGAGTTTTTTAAAGATCTTTTACTCACAATATTTAATTGGAAATTAATTTTTCACTATGAAGCTTGCATAGGAAATAAATTTGAGTGATTGAGGCTCCTCACTAAATACTTATTTTCCTCAACACTCCCCAACATCCTTGATCTAACTAACCATGCTTTGATACCTAATTTTAACAAAGCTTAAAATAAATTATTGTATTCCACTTCAGATATAAGTTCAAATCCATTATTTATATAAGTTTTAGACTAACAATAGATCATATGTTTCAGGAGACTAATTTATCAACTACTAACTAATTCTATTATATGTGAGTTTGTTAATCATTTAAAAAACTCATAAACAATATCCAAATCACTACATGGGTTGCTTAATTATCTAACAACCTCACTTAGTATTTATTCACTGATATGAATTAATTATTATCTATTTAATCAAATAACAAAGACACACGTAGATCTCCTACCTAGTGTGACTATGCAATTGTGTTCCTTCACTATATAAACACAACTAATATTTTAACTTTGATACTAAAAATTTTTGCTCTGACTTGGATTTTTTATGCTTCACACTTGGCTTGTGATTTATCCTAGTGATTGATTTAAAATTTAGGAAGAATAGGGCATATTTTCTCAATGTGCAATAGTGTATAGATGTGTACCAGATAAGTGCCAAGTCCCATATTAAGTGAGACCTTGATTTGTGTATATATGAGTCCAATTGGGTAGTTTATCACACCATCAAGATGTTAAATAGATGGTCTAACCCTAAGGATAAAATTTATTTTAAAAATTAGTCTTTATTGGAATAGGGTTGGTACTGTCAGGCTTAGGTCAGTATCAACAAGAGATATTGACCTGAAATGACGTTACCAACTAGTGTATAAGAGGAATAAACTGAGAATTTTTGCATGTCTATAAAAGATGGTATATTATTTTTAAATACAAAATGAGGTTCCTATAGGTGTGTAATAGCAGAATAGAAGAGTCAAACTCATAAGGTAGCATGTAGGTGTGAGAGAATGATAGGTTAGGACCATATTTATGAATCCAAGTCATTCATGATAAATATATGTTAACCTTATCATTTCCAAGTATTTAATATCATATTTTAGTATCTACAAATCCCAATCAGATTGTTTCCATATTCTAAATCATTGATTTTATCTATTAGAACACTATCAGTAATAGTTGGGTAGTTGTTTTCTATCATAGGTGTCCATCTCTACCAATATCCTCCAAGAACCTTCGACAATAAATTTTCAAATTAAAACATCTCCCTTATTTTGGCCTGAACATGTATCATATGTTAGTTATGGGGGGAACATCAAATATTCAACTATAAAGACAAATCAATCCTAAGGTCATACTCATGGGCTAACTTGGTCATTATTTGGTATCCATATTCATAAATCCACTTGCACTCTATGGAGAATCGATACTTGATCACAAAATCATAAACATATAAAATCCCATAAGGATCATACATATATCCAAATATGAATATAAAACACAATTCAAAGTTGCATATTGTTAACTATCGAAAGACAAGCATTACAATGCATTCCAGCATGATCATAATGGTGCACACACACATAGGTGGGAGAACTATGTGTGGTTTGAGCCCACTTAAAAGTATTAAAATATAGTTTTAAACTCAATCACTCAATGGGAGTGGTTTGGTTATCCAACCCATATTTCAATCCTTTTTTCCAATCTAATTTTGTGTCAAAAGCAAAGGTAGGGTTTCAAAATAACGAGAAGTAAATCAAGGATCAATGTGTAAGACCTAAGGTAAGTAAATAAACTTAAATAATTTATGAGTGTAGACACAACAATCTAAGGCAATATAAAATCACAAATATATAGGGAAAGCACATAGAAAGACTAAATAGTACTAATTATTGTAATAATTTAAGATTCACTATAAATGTTTGTACAAATTTTGAGGTCATGTTTCCTAATCTAAGAAATTATATAGTAAATAAACATCATTTTCAAAGACTGTGACATAATTAGTGAGCAAAATAAATCATTAAATAAACCTAGTGATTTTATTCTCCCTTGTCTTATCAATTCTAAAAATAGAAAAATCAATGTCAATCTCTATTTTACATTAAGATTTGTATGGTAAATATCTTATTTTACATTATCTAAATTTCAATAATTTTATCTTATTTAGATCCCCTTAATTTAGAAATAGTTAAAACATTGAGAAATTTAAAAATTGTATGTAGTACTAATTTGAAATTTCTTTCCAATGTCAATCATGGACATATCATTAATATTTTGAGATTGATTTCCTTAGAAACTGCCAAAGTCTTGGTCATCTTGAATTTTATTGACAAATAGATTTAAACCACTAATTAAACTTGATGTATTTAATCAATGATTATGGACCTTATCAATCAATTATGAGATAAAGTAACCACTTGGTATATTAATATTATTGCTTTCACTAATTTTTAACCTAGGGTGTGTATTTGGCAAGATGTTAGCATTGCATGTGAAACACTAGTTTTTTCAAAGATTAAGAAGTTATATGTTACATATAAAAAACACACTTGCATAAAGTAAATTGCATGGAAATAAATTACTAGAAACAAAATAACACTTATAATAATTGAATTGTTGAAATGGGTTGATTTGTTAATTTATGTTTTTGAACCTTCCTACTACATAATTAAGAATGTTCACACCAATACCAATTACTTCTACTAAATCAATCTTATGAAGTTATAGAAACACACACACACAAAACTAAAATTATAAATGATCACAAAATTAAAAAATAACCACTTAATAGATCAATATCTTCACCACAACTCCTTGCGAGGGGGTCCTCCTCAGTTAGACTTGAGTTCCAATCCTTCCCTTAAACACAACTACTTTACTTCAAATCAATGCTTATTGCATTAATGAATCTTATATCAATGTGAGTATTGCTACAAGAAAAGATTACAAAAGCTTCAAATTGTATTCTCTATATTATATACACTTCAATAATCAAAACTTCATTATTATCTATGCCCTACTATCTCCTCTTTAATATATAAGGTGTGTTCTATATTTTTACTATCTAGTTACAATAGAATATATAAAAGTTACCAATTCATGCTACATGATAGATCAATTGGTTATACTATAAAACATAAAACTTACATGGTTACAATTATTTGAGAAGAATAGTCCATAAATGAGAGAGTTTTAATGACATATTGGTCATTGATCTACCTTCCCTAGATTGTAGGATCCATTCTCCATGCTCAGTTGACCATTACAACTCAATAAGGGTAACAACAAAGAACTAAAATTTAACTGTGATAGTTATGCTACATATTGGAATAGCTATGACATATTTTTTATGGGGTATAATAGTTATCTTTGTAATTTATATGGTTTAGAGTAACAGTCTACCATTACTACAAGTTGGAGTAACACTCTACCATTGTTATGGATTGTCCACCTAGTTGTTATAGGTTGGCTACCCAATTTCTATGGGTTAGTTATTAGATCTTTCTATTTCTTAATTTATCCTTAAGATATACAAGTAACAAAATAGTAGTATATAAAAAAATTAATGAAAGTACATGATGTAAACTAATTCATAAAATAATAGTTTTAAACATAAAACATCAAAAATGTACACATCATATTCATTTGGGACTATTGATAAAAAAGAATATAAAAGACAACTTTATGTAGTTAGGATTAGCACAAGGGAATAAAAAAAGATATTTTATGAGGGAATTCAATAGTTAATTTTTTGAATCATCACACCCCCTAACTGAACTTGTTGCTATTCCTTGATCAACCTAAACTTTTGTACATGGGATCATATTACTTGGAAATCAAATGGTTTTGTTGCACATGCCCCCTATTTTGTATAAAACCCAAAATTATTTTACAATTTCCTCCATCTCTTGTCTTCATCTCTTTCATCAAATTATCCTCTTCCTTTCAAATTAAGAATGGGGAACTATAAAAGAGAAGGTTGATATGTTATGGCTATCCAACTCAATCTCTTCTTCCTTGCAACATCAATATATCTAGTGACTATTTTCAAAGTTTCCCAAAAAATTTATTTTGAAAATGGCTCTTTCTTTTGCAATTGTGGAGTGAGCTCATTCCATATTATTATACTTGCATTAAATTTTTCTTGGGAATTTTGTGTTATTGAGGTTAAATACTAGTTTTAGGCTTTTATTTCCTCCTTCCAGGTTCTTATAGCTACTTCTCTTAATGTCATAAAATTAATCTAGTTTACTTCTATTATATCAAGCTTAGTAGCCTCTCCTCTAATCATCAATGCAATTTATTTTTCCTCATCATGATACTCTACTAGATCCATATATATTTTTCTCATTAGTAAAATAAGAAGAAAAATACATAAGTAGTACATCACCCACATACAAAATTGGGTTCCATTCTAGGTTAGTGGTAATAACATAGTTTTGCATATAAGATTCAATAGTTGATTTTAATCCTTAAGAGTGTTATTTATATAATTTTAAAATAAATAATAAGGTTCACTTATTAGTCTAGGTAGATCATATTAAATTCTCAGAAACTAAAATTTTAACCAATGTTCTTTAAGATAGATAACATATACCCTTATAGTTAATCCATGAGTTGCACATTTAGTTGACTCATATCCTCTAGTTTCTCTTTTAGTTTTGTGATTTTTTATTCATCTTCATTGATATTTTTCTTCAAGACTTTATTCTCATCATTTAATTGGTTGAATTGATTGTGCCATTGAATCTGTATGGTCTAGATATTGACATCCCTTTTAATGAATAGTTCCTCTTGACTTACCTCATTTTTTTGAATATTAATATATGAAAAAGTCTTCCCCATGCTTCCCATAAACATAAGAGACTCTTGTATTATAAGTTGAGTTTCAAGGGATTGAATATGTACACTTTATATGTATTCCACCCTAGTTACTATATCTAACCAAATTTCATTTCTCTCAAGTTCCTTAATTGGTGTCATAAGGGTTTAAATTTCCCTTGGGGATTCTATCATTCTCTAATTTTCTACTTGCTTTATCTGAATAGGGGTTTTTTTTTATTCCATTTTATCTTATCGACTAATGGATTTTTCTTCAATTTCTTCTTCTTTATCTAATACATCCTCTTCTTCCATTACTACATATTTACCTATTGCATATAGTGAAGTACCCCAATCCTCCATTTCATCAAAGGATTTAACCTCAAAGCTATTAGAGTTTCCTTCTCCATAGTTGTTGGCAGTTTGATCTTCTTATTCACTAAATTTTTCCTCATTATTAGATGATTCTCTACTCTCTATGTAGACTCAAATAGAGGCCATAGGGGTATGTTATCTGATTATTATGCATTTAATTCTTTGTGATTATATTCTAAGAGCTTGTGGAGGTGAAACCCTTTGATTATTTCTATGTCTTGATGTTGATGGAATATCTTTAATCTTCTTTTTCTCTTTTCCTTGATATTCTGAAGAAGAGGGGGCTAGTATTAACTTCTTTCTTCATATTATCTTAGGCATCTCTACATTCTCTCTTATCACATTCTCTCTTTTCACATTCTCTTCCTGCTCCTCAACCACCACTTCTTACTCTTTAACAACCTCTTCTTATTGTTCTTCATCTGGTAGTTGTCACATTATTAATAAATCACCCCATGTTAGGTTAGATTTTTTGTCCCTTGGAAATTTTTTGCATAATTAATTAAATAAAACAATTATGGGACAAAGATTTTATCTTTCCTTTCTAATATTACTTAACCATCCTCATTAGCATGTTCAACTAAAAATTGGCTACATTCACCCTTTTCCCATGCCTAATATGATTAAATAGTTTTAATTGAACAACATATAACATTGAATGCCTACATTCATAGGTTAAATAATTTATGATATAAAGGGAAACTTCTACCCAAAGTAGAGGCATTGAATGGTAGACTATACCTTGGGTGGAGGATTCTAACTTCTAAACTTATATGCATAATAAGTCTTTTATTATAGAGGTATTGGATTTCATTTTCCATATTTATCCTATGCATGTAAAAATAGATACTTCCTATATAAATTCTTCAGTAAACTCCACTCGTATCCTCTTAAATAAGTTTCATCATTCATAAAAGTCTTTGTAAATTCTTAGGCACTTTCATCATCATACCCTATTAGCTTCTAAAAATAGTCCACCTACCCTACATCTTTGAAGATAATAACAAAATATCTTCTTTATCTTAGCAATGTTAGGTCTATAGGTTATCATCTAAGCACGTCTCCTCCCATTTTCGCTTGAATTTTTTCCTACAATAATGAGGTGGTTTCTTGGAAAAATAGAAAGTTTGAATTGTTTGTTGTGTGATGCCAATTTTGATGGTTTTTTATGTTTATCCTTATAGCATACCTTATTTTAATTCCCCATAAATTGTCAATAATCATTACCTTTCCCCAATTACTCACTTAGTTTCCCATAGCGTCCATGACAGGAGATTCCATATGTCTATATCATTTATTTGAATATAGTTTTTCATGGAATTCACCCCCAAACTAACATGTCACTCATCCTTGAGTGAGGGAATAAGTGTGCCAAGACATGAAAAATGAGATATTATGATTGGATGGAGTGGGATTTATAATGAAAAAGGTTAATGCGACAAGATCACCAAAAAAAAAACATTTTTCCATGGGTTGAACCTATAACATTGGAAATAGCTTTTAAATGTTTCATGATTACATAGCTATAAATGTTTTAATGAAAAACATAACTATTTTTAGAAAAATATGTCATCACTATCTATTATGCATTAGTTTACCAATAATTTCAATTTTTTCTTATGTTGATGACTAGATTTTTTATTGTACCTATTAAGTGGTCATGTGGGCTACAAAGAAGGATGCTTTATTCAGTGGACTGAAGATTGAAAGTGTCAACTAGGATGGATTTCTCATTGTTAATTTTGAGTGGACATATTTAAATTAATTACACTTCTTGAAACAATAATTATTTACTTTCTTGGAGCAAAACCTTACCTTCTTGTAATAGGTGGTTAGTAAGCATGCTTTGAGAAATACTAGCTTGAGGTGATTGGTTAAAAGTAACACTAATTTTTATGTCAATCACCTACTGGTACTACTACTTAAACCTCTAGAGATTATTAGATTGGGTCTTATATGGCCAAGTTTTTCACGGTAATATTCCTTTTAGTGTTTCTGGAGTTGTTAAGTAGGTAGATGTGGTAAAACAAGGAGGAATTAGTTACAGAAGTGTAGGGTGTTATGGTTGAAACTTGCACCATTCTTCTGAATAACTTATAATAGTTCATAACATCCCAAAGCAACTAAAATTTTTTTTATAGATCATCCTCTTCAACTTGAAGTATAAGTATTAACTTTCTTATATATTTTGACATCATTATACAACATCTACCATCATCTTGTAGCATCTTCTAGGAAACCCGCAATAACTATTGTATAACTCGTAGCAACTAAAATGCAACCTATAGCATCAAGTTGAAACCCATAGTTGACTACATATTTATAGAAATTGTATAAAGATCATAAAAGTGCAATGATTTAATGATCAAAGGTAAGAATTCCAAAAAGTTAGTTTTTCTTTTTTTTCCATTCATCAAGCAAGCTAGTTTTCTAATCAAGGCCTTTAATCCAACCTTTATTTAGCCATTAAACTAGTTTTATAACTAGAGCTGTTAATAATTCCTGAAGGTTTTCATTGTTGAAATTATTTATTTTAATTTTAATTAACAAATATACTAGTTACATATTTATAATGTTTATTTATCCCTTAACAAACTAAACAATTGATAGGTTGGTCAAGGTTGTGATACATTACTTACCCTTTATATAGATATGGAGGATGAGATATAATTCCCATTTGATGTTTGAATAGGGTCCTAAAATGACTAATATTTGAAATAAATGTGCTCATGCACTATCTTAGACAAATTTTTATACATGCATGGTCTTTTTCATCGATGTTTTTCTATATGAAGTCTTCTTTTGAAAGTTGTTTATTGTACAGCTTTAGATTATGTAAATTGAGTATCAAAGAGAATATTAACATATCTATTGTTTATAACTTGACTGATTCATTTTTGAACACTTTATATATTTCATAATGGCCAAGCCATCTTGTTCTTATCTTTTATTTATGGTCCTTATTCAAATCTTTTGGATGGAATTCCCATGTCTTGATGAATCTATCATGAAATATAGCTTGTTATTTCTAAACCATTTATTTATGTTATAATTCTTCCCTCTATAGTTCATCTAAGGTGGTGAGCTACATTATTCTCTCCTTTTGTGCTTCTAACAAATCTAGGCCAAGTTTTAGGGAAGTTTTCAAAGTTTTGAGCTCAAATTCTATGGAAAGAATGATTTTCTTTCCATAGACCAAATCATATGGTGTAAACCATATTTTGGTCTTCTAAGTTATTCATTATGTCCATAAAACTTCAAGAATAAATTTTGTCCAATCACAAAGGTGTAAAACTATTTTTTTGGTGAGAATATTTTCCAATTCTTTGTTTGTGACTTCTACTTGGCATTATACTGAGGATGATATGGAATATACATTTTGTGCCTAATTTCATATTTTTGAATAAGATATTAAATCATATAAAATGTGAATTTTGGTCCTTGATCTATAATTATCTATCTTGTTGCTTTGTATCTTGTGAAAACCTCCTCTAGAGAAATTTTATAACATTTTCATCCCTTGCATGTGTTAGATTTCACTTCCACCCATTTGGTCAGGTAATATGTACATGCCAATATGTACTCCTTGATTACACTTCATATCTATTTATCCTAAAAAATAAATCCCCAACTTGTCAAAAATATCCAACACCATTTTGGTTTTGAGAATCATCTAGTCAAAATGTGTGGGTGGGAACATACATTGACTTTTTTTGCATGAGTAGGTATATGTGACTGCATATCTATGTAAGGTGGGCTAGTAGTAATGTTTATGAAAGATCTTACATGTTATCCTCTTGGTATAAAAATTTCCCCCATAGTGTTCATCATGACATTCTTGGAGGATGTCAACTATTTTCTCCTTCCTTATATAGTAGTGCACGATTAAATCAAGCCATGTGTAAAAGAGATACCTCAAGATCCATGAGTATGGACCAATTTTATCCACCAAGTAGCATCTCTCTTTTATAGATATATGTTTTTTAATCAAACCAACACCATGTAGATAGCATTTTCTACAAACCAAGGAGTTTTAATTGATAAAGTAAAAAGATGTTCATCTAGAAAATAATCACCTGCTAGTGGACCATGTTCTAAATATGTTAATTCCTGATAAAATGTTTGAAACTACATTATTTTTACCTAATATATCTACCATAGTGATGTCAAATTATTTCAAGATAAAAAATAATTTAAATATTCACCCATTAACTATTGATTTATTCATTAAATACATGATTGCATCATGGTCAGTGTGAATAAAAATAGTGTAACCTATAATATAATGTATTAATTAGTTGATGGCATATACAACTACAAGGAATTCCTTTTCTATCATGGTGTAGTTGAGATTTTCTTCCTAAATTTTTTTAATAATAAAGTAAATGGCATATCTCAAGGAACCTTCATTTTTTTCCAAATACAACTCATAAAGTGATCTTAGAAGCATTTGTATGGATGTGGAAGGTAACATCCAATTTGGTCCAAGTAACATTGGTGTTGATACTATAGATTTTTAGGTCTGTAATGCTTGTTCATATGCATCATTCCATATGAAATCAACATCTTTATAAAATAAAACAAATAAAGGTGTTTCTATTTTACTAAAATCTTTAATAAATCTATGATAGTAAGTAGCACATCTTAAATAAATTGTGAACATATTTTTGTGTTTTGGGGGTTGGTGTTTTTTTATTGCATTTATTTTGATAGGATCTAATTTTATTGTTGCTAGTGAGATGTGGTGGCCTAGTAAATTACCTTTTGTCATCAACATAGAAATTTTATCATGAATTAGAGACAATTAGTTATCTTGATAGCATTGAAGGATTTTATCAAGGTTCTTGATGTATTATTCATATGTGTCCCCATAGATAGTGAAAAAAACCATGTAAACTTCTACAAAATTATGGGATAAGTCAAAAAAATGCTCAAGATAGCCTTCGAGAAGCTGGTAAGAGCATTGCATAATCTGAATGGTAGTACATAGTATGGATATGTACCCACAAGACATGTGAATTTAGTATTATCTTGGTCCTCAGTAGCTATTATGATTTGGTTTTAACCACTACACCCATAGATAAATCATAAATATTTCATTATTGACAATGTGTCAAGTACTTGGTCAATTAAAGGAAAAGGAAAGTGATCTTTCCTTATGGATGCATTAAGTTCTTTATATTTTATGGAAATAATCCATTTTCTTCCCCTTTTTAGCACGATAAAAAGGGGTGACACCCATTGACTATTATATATAAGATAGATAAATCATGTATCTAGGAGTTTTTGTAGTTTTATTTTTATGATGTATTTTATAGTAGGGTTCATCCATCTTTGTGGTTGATGGATGGGTTTGCATTCCTCCTTGATATATATATGGTGGGTGAATAGATTGGAATGTATTCCTCTCATGTAATGATAATCTCATACAAAGGCATTTTTATGTCTTTGAATCAAGGTGACTAACTAATTTTCTTGTTTAGAATCCAAGTTGTTGATATGTAGAGGACCTCCAGGTAGGATTTATACTTGTTTGGAAAATGACACCATGGATTCTATGATACCTAATATCAGGCTGAGGCCATAATTATGTGGTATTAGTTGATGAATTTTTTTAATTTTTCCCATGAAATCCAAGCTTTATTCTATTGGAAATATGGTGAGGGGCCATTGTATACATTGTAATGGGTTGTTTGTTTATGGATTGATGTGATACATGTTTTATATGACATTAGAAATTCTTATGTCATCACATTGATGTTTCAAGTGTGGATTGAATTAAATCATGAGAAATGTATGCAATTAATATTTATCATTGTCCTAATATTATATCCAATAGGATTATTCCTCACATGAAGGCTAAGCTAGTGGGTAGACAACTAGTTTATTTATAACATTGTCATTTGACATCAACATGTTCCCTAATATATAGATAATGAATGCATTATTTGTATCCATTCATGTTCTTTATAGGATAATAGGGTATCCTCCTAAGTTTTCTTTTGGATTTAAGATGATAAATTCAACTAGGTATTCCCAATAATCCACGATAATGACTACATCTTTTATAACCTTTTCTAGATTAATCGTTGATCTATTTGCCAACTACATAACTATGGGAGTTGGGTGAATATATTTAATGACAAGTTTTTTCATGGTTTCATTATTCATCATATTAATATATGCTCATGATTATATTAAGTTATTATGTCTAAGAGTACCATAGACATGGACATCAATTACTAGGTTACTTGGTTTGGAGTACTTAGGTTAAACTACATTTCCCAAAATGATCTTCACAAACATTCTAAATACGTAGATAGTCTTGAAATCCTTATGCTTCTAAAAATTATACATTATGCATAATTCCTTTACATATTTGGTGTACTTGGGGACATATTTTATGCCATGAAATAATGGGATTTTAATGCAAACATTTTTGAGTTGTAAAAAATCAAGTTCATATTCATGTTCTTATTTTTATAGGTTTTATCTATAGATAAAATCAAGGGTTTTATACTTTTATTGAATCATATATGTGCTTGTTATAGGGTTTGGGATTTGATTACATGGTTGTGGGTTAGTGACAGAGTCAACAATATCTTCAAGATGTTTCGTAATTATAGGTAAGGTGGTTTATGGGAGAATTTACCCTAAACAAAGTTGTAATTTATCTACCTCCATGGAATAAGTGGAGTATTCATTATTTAATTAGTGTGTTTCAGTTAAATTAAATTATTATTAGGGTTTTATATAGGCTGGTTAGGAAATTACGTTTTTCAATGTGTTGGTTGGTTATTAGGCATTAAGGTTGACTATTGTTGTTGTGCTTGTGATTACTATGAAAAACTAGCATGTGTACTAAACCAAGGTTTACTTCCATTAAATGGTTATTTTTATTAGTTGGGAGGGTAATACCATTACTAATTTTGACTTTGGGACTACCATCATTGATTTTGGTTTTGAGATAGCCATGGCTAGTTTTGAGATTGTTACTATTGTTTAATTTGAGGTTGTTGCCAATTGGTCAGGTTTTGGAAGTTTTTATTGTGACCAATTTGGGCCTTAGGTGTTTTTGAGGTCCAAATATTAGATCCATACCAATTAGGAGGAGCAAGTGAAAATTAATAATTAAAGAATGCATAGTTTGGAAAAATATGTGGATTTTATGGTCTTTATGACCATGATTTCTATTGAGCCACATAAAAAAAATCTCATTGTCTCCTATGATCACATAAAGCTCTAATACCTTGGGGTTTTCTTATTTTATGCTTGATACCTTCACCTAAATAGAATGATATTTCTAATATTTTTAATTCATACATAAATCTAGATAATACATATTCAAGGCATGTTTTATTTTGTCTTGCTTCCTTCATGTGTGTAACATGTCTAATTATGTAGTCAAGTGACTGATGATATATTATTTCATGTCTTGTGTAAAATTTATTACCTCTCTTTGTGAGAGTATGTTGGTGGATGATGAAGGCAAAGTTTATGTGTTTTGGTTCTTATTCATCATAGACCTCAACTAATTCCTACATAAGAGTGATATATCCTTAAATATCATATCTGATACATAAAAGCTACTCATCAAATATAGTGCTTCAATACATTAATCCCTAATTCCTTTAAAAAATACCAATTTGATGGATTCTTGATCCAATGCTGTCTATTTAGATTTTTTCAAGCTTAACATGTACCTCCCAAGGTAGTCTTTCAACGATTCATCTTCATTTTATGACATCTAAAAGATGTCATTTCTTGTATAGTCCCTTCCCCAGTATTAATCTTAGGACCTAAAGAGGAATTTATCCATCATCTCTTTCAAAGTGTAAAATAAATCTCTCCATGGATGCATACTTGATAGTGGTTGTAAATAGTATCAACTTCTGAGCACCTTGGTTATAGTCATAACTACAGCATAGGATGTCAAACTCAAAGGGGAACATATTAGGATCCTCACTATCCATTCCCCTAAAGTTGGGAAAAGAAGAGAGGAATATTTTTCATAGGTGCATTACCCCTAGATGTATTGATGGGAAAATCAAAGGTTATGGCTTCACTAATATAGCTTTCTCCTTGAAGGTCCCCCATGATCTTGTGAACTACTTGTAAACCAAAAGTTTCTATTACTCTTTCTTCAAATATTTTTTTTATTTTTAGCCCAAGGTGCATAATGAATTGTAGATTTATGATTCTTTAAGGGATAAAAAATCCTTATTATTATAGGTTATGGGGTGGAAGGACTTTTTATAAATTTTTCTAAGAATTCAACAAGAATGTCTTTTTTGGATGGCTCTATGTGTTCAATAAGTTTACCAACTTTATTTTTTATCTTTGTATATATGTGTTATAAGTTATACTTTAGAGAGGAGTTTAGGTGATCATGGCATGAGTTTAATATTGTATCCCTAAGTGTCGGGTGGACAAATAGGGACTCTTTAGAATGGCGTGAAGATGTCCTTTTTATGGGTATGAGGAGCTTCCTTTTCCTTGTTCTTGGACTATTTGACTAACTCTTCCAATAGATCCTTTATTTATATATCTTCTACATTCTCATATGATGAACCATGAAATAGATACTAGCATTATTTCATGTCTTATGTTTTTTAGGTGGTGATTCTTCCCTATAGCAAATCTCAACCTTCTAGGTAATATTTTGCCTAAATAGTCTCACTCTCATTGCATACAAATCAACCAATATTCCTTTGTGATTATTTTTGTCCTATCCTACATAGGTTTGGTTTGAAATGGAATTTTATTATTTTTTATTACTCTATTTTACATAAATTTAAATTCTTAATCTAGAAAGTAGGAAAATTACTCTATGAAAAAAGGAACATTTTAAGTTAGGAAAGCTTGAAATTTTTAAGCTAGAGAGTAGGAAATTTTAATCTAAGAAAGTGCGAATATAACCCAATATTTTTGAGATCTAATTCTTTAACACCTATCTTCAACAACAATGCCAAAATTAATATCAAATTTAAACCACCAATTAACCTTGACACGACTTATCAATGCTTATGTATAGCCTTGCCTATCAACAATAAGGTAGCCACTTGGTTTATTAATCCTAATAGTTTCACTAATTGTAAACCCAGGGCATGTATTTGGCAAGATGTTATCACTATATGTGAAACACTAGTTCTTTTCAGAGATTGAGAAGCTATAAGTTGTGTATAAAAAACACACTTGCGTAAAGTAAATTACATGGAAAGAAAGTACTAGAGAAAAATCAAACTTACAAGAAGTGAATTATTGAAAGGAATTGATTTGTTAATTTATGTTTTGGAAGATTCCTAATAAGTAATTAAGAATTCTCACACTAATACCAAGTACTTCTACTAAATGAAATCTTATGAAATGTTAGAAACACACACACATAGAGAACTAAAATTATAAATGATCACACAAAATAAATAATAACTACTTAACATATAAGGATCTTCAAAACTCACTGTGAGGGGGGCCTCCTTGTTTTATTTCTAATCCTTCCCTTGAACACAACCATTTTACTTCAAATTAATACTTCTTGTATTAATAAATATTGTATCAATGTGAGTATTGATACATAAAAATATTACAAAATCTTCAAACTATATTTTCTATCTTTGATGCACTTTAATAATCAAAACTTCAATATTATTTATGCCCTACTATCTAATATTTAATAGATAAGGTAGTTTATTCATTATTACTATCTAGTTATAATATAATATATAAAATCAACCAATTAATGTTATATGATAGATCAATTGGTTACAACAGAGAACATAACATTTGTAAGGTTACAATAGTTTGATAAGCACAATATATATAGGTGAGAGTGTTAATGACATATTTGTCATTGATATACCTTCCCTAAATTTAAGTTTCTATTCTCCATGCTCAACTAACCATAACAAATCAGTAGACATAAAATTAAAAAACTTTAGTTTAACTTGATAGTTATGTTACAGTTTGGAATAGTTGTGACATAGTTTTTATGGGTTGCAATAAATATCTTTACATTTGTTATGGGTTATAATAAAATTATACTATTTATATGGGTTGGAGTAAAATTTTATTGTTCCTATGAGTTTCCCACCTAATTTATACAATTTGGCCACATAATTTATACATATTAGCTATTGGGCCTTACTACTTCTTAACTCATCCTTGAGATCTACATGTACTAAATGAATAGTATATATAAAATAGTAATGAAAGTACAAGATGAAAACTATTAATAAAATAAGATTTTTAGATATAAAACATCAAATATATGCACATCATATTCATTAGTACTCTTTATAGGAAAGAGTTCAAAAGGAAACTTTATGTACTTAGGATTAGCATAAGGGAATCAACAAAAGAGGCTCTATGGGGGAATTTGGTGGTTTATTTCTTGATTCATCATTGATCATGAATTAATTTCATTGTAAGAATGGAATGATATCCCTTAGGGATTTTAAAGTAAAATTAATTTGGAAAACAACATATGTTTAGCAAATTTGGATATATAAGAATAGTAAGATAAAATAAAACATGAAAATGAACTAACATAGTGGTAGGGTAAATCTCACATCAAGTTTAGAAAAATGTATGTAAGGAGAATATAATTAATGCTATAAATGTCCTATAATATAGGAAAATGGAGAAGACTGTACTAGAGCCAACAAATATATAATTAGCCACATTGTAAGAGGGGCAAACCCTATAAGCAAGAGCTATTTGTAAAAGGTAGATAAATAATATAAATAGGAAGCCTATGAAATAAAAAATGATTAAATATAACCTACATCCAAGATATACCATTAGGTGGTAACCAATAAGAATCTAAACTATGGGTTATAACCAAGGTATCTAACTAGGGATATAATGGCATGTAAAGATAACATGACCTTTGTTAAGCGTTGATAAAAAGACAACATATGAATTTATTAAATGAATATAAAACAAATAAAATAAATTTTTTATATATAGGAATACTTACCTTGGGTTTATTTTTTGGAAAATCAATCTACCCTTTATCTCAAGTGGCACTTTATGGGAGATGTCTTAAGTGGGCTCAATAGGTAACATAAAATACCCAAGTATCTTTAGTTGGGGACTATAAATAGTAGGTGTTACTTCATTATTTAACTTCCTTCTCAATAACTCAAAATACCTTGTGTAAACATATTCCTCTATAAGTGCAAGCTCCTATTATTTATTTCCTCTTGTTCTACTAAAGGCATGTTTTCATGTATAAGCAAAGCATAATGGTGTGTTTTTATTATAAAAATGATATATTAGAACCATATATATATGGATACAACTCCAAAAGTGACCTATCCAATACAATACTATATCATCCATGTCGAGTCATTATAGAAGCCATAAAACTATATCAAGCAGCTTCAAAATAATAGAAAAGAGAACATGTCCTAGGAAAGAACTAAGTTAACCATGGTTGATATAATATGAAAAGTAGGGAACAAGCATAACTAAGCTAAACATGGGTGAGTTAGTCAAGAAAACACATGAAATTATGTATAAGAGGTAAAAAGTAAGGAAAAGAACAATGAAGGAGGCTAGAATGATCAGATGGTAAGATAATGAGTGTAAATAGGTATAGCATGTGATCATATTAAAATATTTCATAAATTAACATGAGCTATCCAAATCCTTATCTTAGTGCACTCTTTATGGCATGCACTCAAAGAGAAAGATGATCCAACAAGTCTTGTAAAAGAAACTATCAATGCCTGAAAAATATAAGCATATACACCTACCTGCATTGACCCCATTTTGTTCACATTATGGTCATGTGTTTTTTATTATATGTTGCAAGGTTAGGGAGAATCATTCCCCTATTTTTTCATAGTGATTTTTTGGATGCAATTTTAACTTTCAACATGACATTTATTATGGATTTCAATATTAGTTCTAATATTCAACATTGATGGTGAACAATTGTGAGACTACATCAGACTATGGGTTTTGGGAAATGTTTAGATTTTAGTATGCTAATGGTTATTTCTGCTTAACTCAAATTTCGAGTTTCTATAGGGCTCTAATTTTTTAGGTACTATTGTACTTCATCATGAAGATTCATGAGATATCTAAGCTCCCACATGGGGTATTTTTTCCAAGCTAAAGCTAATGTTGGATCCATAAATGTCCCCAAACATTTAGGGTGCCTCAAATTTAAAAATTAGATGAATTAATGTCATATATAGTGTGTTTTATTTTTTTATAGTGATTTTTAAGTATGATAATGGTTGATGTTTTTGATAGTAAAATTGGTGGTACCATGGATGCCCTATCTTGGATAGGGTCAGTGATAATATGTACATATGCTTATCATTTGAAAATGGTTCCCATTGCTACACACATTATGATTTAGACTATTAATGTATTATTCAATTATTTTCAACTACTCTATGATGATATAATGATTGGTTTTATTTAAATGGTCAAATTTATGTGGTTTTTTCATAATGTTATAATATTAGTCAAAAAAATCCCTTTTTATTACACCATTCACCTTGGCAAAAGTGATAATTGTTATTTAAACTTGGATTTCCAACAAACATTTTGAGTAGTAATAAATATATACAATAAATTTATGGGCATTATAGTGCAGGGTTTAGAAACCTAAATGTGGTATTATACACTTTGGAAATATTAACTTTGGCATAATTTAACACATGTGAACATTGCATAGACATCTAAATCTTGTGTACACTTTCCCCTATCCATCTACCCACATGTTATCTTTTCCACCCCTATTTAATGGATACACATATTCAGGATCAACTTAGTTTATATAGAAACATGCCATAATCTAAAATAGATTATTGTTATATCCCAAATCACTAATTTTCACTACCTAGATAATACTAACAAAAGTTGGATAGTGTCAGTTTATCATAGGTGTCTACCTCTGCTAGTACTATCAAGTAACACTTCATCAACATATTTGATTATTTAGTCATAGCTATAAATATCATAGTCAACTAAAAATACATATCAATCCTAAGGTTATCACTAACTTGGTCATAACCTATCACTCACTCAATAAATTAGCAATCACATTGTGAAATCCACTAGCACTCTCTTGAGACATTTTCAAAAAAGAATATAAATCTAAAAACCCCTCAAAAGAGCATCCATATATCCAATTCTAAATACACACATAATTTAAATATCAATGGTGCCAAGTGTTAAAATATAAACATTTCAGTATAGATTGATCATGATTTACTACACACACACATATATATATGGGATAACTAGATATGATTTGAACCCTCTTAAAAGTATTAAAATGTAGGAAATGCTCAATCACTCTATGTGGAGTGGTTGGGGATATCCAACCCAATATATTAGCCCCTTTTTTAAGTGTCATTTTTTAGTTAAAATTAGGATTATGATTTCAAAGGAAGGAGAAGGAAAATATGGATCAATGCACAAGGATAAAGGTGAGAGCACACAAAGTAATATTTATAGGTTTAATTACAATGATATGAGTTTCCATATGCCTAAATATTCTACAGGGACATTCTGGTAAAACTTGAGAAGTGTTGGTCATCGTGGGGTCTCACTATTATCGATAACATTGAGGTAGGGTTTGATCTATAATTTATTGATCTAATCAATGAGATAGCATAAACATAATATTTTAAAAACACATAATAACTATTATGAGTGATATAATTCAAAAATAAGACAAGCATGTATGTTCCCTTTCACTTGTCAAGTTTAAATTTTCTAAGTGTAATATCAATCTTTCATTTCTGAATTCATATTAAGGTATTATTTTTATATTTTTCATAATCTATATCAACCCTAATTTTACATTATTTATGTCACATTAATCCAAAATAGATAAAATATAGGGTTGTATTTGATGAGTTAAAAAAATCAATGTCCAATTATGGAACAATGTATTATATGGTCATCATGAATAATACAACACTTATTTGTTATGACAATATGATTAATAATCTTAAAGTATAATATACCCATTGTTCTATAAATGAAATATGTATGATTTACTAAAATATTTGACCCCACATCACCTATGCATAGATGTATCCAACTTCTTCACTAAATAATAGTAGCACTATTAAATATGAAGGTAAATAATTTATTTCACCTTGTGAATGTGGGACAACTACCATGGCATTTAGGCATTTTAATGAAATGCATGATGTGTGTGATCATTGAGGTAAATAGTATGAACAATTGAATTTATGATCATGAATTCCTTTTTGGATACATGACTCCACTTCAAATTGGATGCATAATAATAATACCTTCAACATGTACTTCACTATTTTATCAAGCCCAATGTTTGATTTACTATCTTTGATGTGTTGATTGACATTGAGGGTGTCCTCACTATTAATACTTACCTTATTCTAGCTATATTTAAACTCAAATAAAAAATTGTTTGATCTCATTGATAGGGAAACAAAACATATTTCACCCTCATGAGAATTATCATTGATGACATGTGGTGATACATATTTTGTGGATAAAATATAATTAGAATATGTGTTTATTAATCTAGTAAAAAAAAGCTTCCTACGAGAGAATATTTTATAATGTGGAGTTATAAATATTATAATCATATGGATATATCTCGATCACCTCCCATATAATATAGTGTTATGGTAGCCTTATTAGTCAAGAATAATTATTAATGTCAATTATGTGCTTGACCACTAATTCCTAAGATATGTTTACCTCTTGTTTGGTCTAAGTATGAATATGCATTTCATCAATGATTGAGGTCTATTCTTATATAGGTCTAAGTTGTATCCTATAATTTAGTGATGGTGATATAAGGTGCATGAGGAGACATAGTGGACAACCTCACAAAATATATTTAATGGGTTATATGTGGAAGTGATTATGATTAATAAAGGCCAATATATATCAAAGTGTAGTAAATAAAATAAATATAAGAAAATAACAATGACACCAAATATATAACTATAATATCAAAGTTATAATATGTTAAGTCTTGTACAAGATCTAAGAGATCAAATGTGTGAAGTCTATGTACTCCTAATTTATATTTGTATTATTAAATTATTAATATGCAAAGGATAAATATGAATCATTGGTTAGACCATTACAAATGTTTGATATAGCCACTTCATAACCAATCATTATTCCAATGACATGTTGATGTTACAACAAATCTACATTGTACATTGGTGATATTGTAGGAGGTAAGAGGTATGGAAGAAGAGGAGTTATGACCTATAGTTTCATAAAAGTGTGATAAAAATGATGTTGAAATTGTTATAATATATGCATAGGTTATTGAGAAACACCTAAATTCCATGAGTTGAAGTGTTGACTTAGATCTAGATCCTCTATGGTTTTTTTCCCCTCCTTGAAGAGTAATGGTCCCTATTACATGCAGTTGTAAAATAAGATGTGGGATCAAATTGGTAATTTACACTTCTATAAATAATTTTCCCTAGGAAAGGTAGTTGAATTTATTTGACATATTTGTTTGACCCTGACATCAATTATTTGACCTGATTCTACTAGTATGTTATAATCAGGATTAATATTTACTTTATAATTAGTCTCTATAATATCTAAAGTGTCTATCAAAGTTGGAAAGTAGGGGTGCAAGAGTTATGTATTGAATATTAAATTCAACCCAAGGTAAGAAGCCATATTAAGCTTAAAATAATTATCTCCTACTTTATTGGTGATAATGTATATCTTGTATTGAAGTGGATGAATATTTTAGGAAGATCATGTTAGTCTTTCCTTATGCAAGTGAAGACATATTTGATCACCAACTTGGAAGATGTGTAATGTTTGATTTTAATTATGTCATTGATTATATTTAGTTTTTATCTACTAAAAAATGGTTTGCAATTTTTTTGTATGATTTTAATGTGCTTAATTAAGTGGAAAAAAATTAACTTCCTTTTGAGTTGAAGGAGTTGTTGATATTGATGGCAGTATGGAGTAAGCTACATCAATAGTTACTAGAGATTAGAAACCCAAGAAAACCTAAGAAAAAATTGTGTTGTAGAGTTTTTTAGATCTCTATCGTAGTTTTACTAAATGAAAGTAATAATTTAAACCCAATTGCATTTCTTATTTGAATATTACATTCTGAAAAGATGCATAATCATCCTAGTTACCACTTTTGTATGTCCATCAATTTATGGATAAAAAGAGGTAGAATTATTTAAATTTATGTCTAGAATAGACCAAATCACTTTCCATAAATTACTCAAAAAAAATTTATACCTAATAGATGTTATATTTTATGGGATTCTAAATTGGATCATCAAAATTAAAATTAGTTTTCCTTCAAGGTGTGATAGTTTCCATCTTTGAGATTCAATCAACTACTATATAAACACAATAATTATCATGCTTCATAGTAGGTTATTATAAAATGAAGTCCATGGAAATATATTCCCATGATTTTATTGGAATTGATAGAGGTGTGTAATAACCTTACTTCTTGTTCATAGGTTTGGTAATTACAAATACAGTGCAAGACCTAATGAATTTGATAACCTCTGGCATGAAGTAAGCTAAAATAAGTATTTTTGTAACATTTTAAGGATATTTTCAACTCCAAAACATCACACCTTCTTTCTAAAATTAACCCCCCATATTAATTTCTATGTTTCTGGCTCAAATTGTACACATAAGTTCCCAAGATGATATAAGATTCCATGTTGCAAGTAGAAATATGGAACTTAATTACCATAAATCAACTTTTTATATATTGTTGCAAAGTATGATTAAAATGTATATGATTATGTAAAAGTGTTTACTTCATGTCCACATGCATAAATTACATTGTAATGTCCCCTTTTCTAGATTAAAATAGTTTATAATATTATTTTAGTTGGGCCTAGTCATTTCTAATCTTTTGGACAAATTAATAATATTATTATTATTAAAATAAAAATTATTCTTGACTACTTTAATATAAACTTAATAATATTACTAAGGGTCCAAAAATTAATGTTGGTGACCTATGTTTATTATTAAAATAAAGTAAGTTTAGAGTTTGAATGGAAAAAGTTATAAAATAAGATGGAGGGTATCATTTGTGATATCTATTATTCATCCATTATTTGATATTTTTATAAGTTTAGCAGTTTGCTTATACTTTCATTCATTGAAGATGGAAACCATGTTTGATAATAATATTTTAGGGATGAAAATCCTCAAATTCTACTAGTGGATTCATTTAAGGTTCATAATTAAGCAAAAAATCATCTATAATAGCTAGGGCATCATATACAATAGCTAGGGTATCATCTAAAATGATTAGGGAATCATTTGATATAATTTTAAAATCATCCAAGTCAGCTATATTAGTTAGGGAATCATCTATAGTAGCTAGGGCATCATCTACAACAATTAGGGCATCATTTAAATAAGCTGACATCACTCTTTAGAGGAATGACATCACCTTTGGGAGTTAAATTTTAGGGTTATTCAATGTTTGGAGTCATCTTGGGCTTTCCCAAGGCCTATTTGTGTTTGAAGTGACATCTTATCTTAGTTGGATGGTCAATTATGTTTGAAATTACATTGGTATGATTCATTGTAAATTAGTTAATTTACAAGCCTAGAAAGTTATTATAAAAAAACAATATTTTCTTATATCTACCCTAAGGGGATATTTCATAAGAAAATTTCAATTTTTAGAGGGTTTATAATTGATTTTCAATAACTTGGTTCATTTTATATAAGGGTTTGAAACAAAAATTCAGATTTAATTAATTCTACCCTAGGGTTTCTAATAAATTTAGAATTATTTAAAAATGTCCAATGAGGGGCATTACAGTGGTATCAGAGCCTATCTTATTGATAGCTATGGGGTTGAGTTGTTTTCATAAGTTTTCTTCATGCCATGGGGTTACTACATAAGGATATTTTGGCTAAATTTGATACATCCAAAACTCTTCCAATAGAGATTCAAATAGAAAACTCTTTTATAGACTTTATGGAGTTGATAGAAACATGACATGGGAAAGGGAACTATGAGGAAGTGTGGTTGGATAAAGGTAAGAAGGATGAAAATTCAAAACCTCAAAATAATCCCAAAGAATAAATTAGGAAGAAATAAAATTAAGATCTAAAAGAAGTTAGTGACTAGCCCATAAAGAAACCCACCATGCAAGTGGAAAGGGGAGGGTCTTCAATGGAAATAGGTATGACTTTTGATAAATAAAATGTTTGTTTTAACAATATAAAGGAATAACATGCATTACATGTTAAATATCAAGTATCCAAAATTGAGGATGTTTTATCCCTAGAAACACCTATCAATCTTCCAAACATTGAAAAAAATGGGTCATTTATGTATGAGAGTAAGAGTAACTATAGTGATGAGCATGCAAGCAAGGAGAATGTTTCAATTAATGACACTAATTCTAAAATTTTGAATTACAAAGATGTTTGTGTCAAGGCAAATATCTCAAAATCTCTTACTTCTAAATCAAAAAAAGGAGAGAAACAATTGGATTCTAGCCCAAGATATGAAAAGGAAAGTCATATTTCAAGATTGTTTTGTCATACTATGTCATTTAATATTTGTTTTCATCATGGTAATCACTCTTATAATGTCAATTCATAATATGATAACGTTATCACATCTCTATTTCAGTTTTGTCATCATTTTAAATAGGGTGTAAGAATAAAGATAAATCCTTTGGCTCAAAAATCCATTTTACATAATGGTATGGAATATGAGTGACTTTTTTAGGTACAAAAAGGATAGAGGATTTAATGTGATAGTATCTGATGGCTTCATGATTTCATGTACCAATAGGCTTCAGCAAAATGAAACTAGATACATTGCAGTGGATCCTAATCTTGAAATAAAACTATCTACATTGTAGGCAAGTGTAGAGGATGTGATAAGGATATAAGAAAGGTGTGATGAATGGTGAAGCAAAGATAAGGAAGCTAAGTTGATATTTATTCAATAAAAATAACACCTAAAGGAATTTAAATATAAAGTTAAGCTCTTGAATCATTGTTATGGTGGTTCAAAATATGAAGAAAAATTAGGGTCGCAAGTAACTGGGAGGAAACAACCCATGGAGGCACCAACCATACAAAAGGAAAGTGGGAAAATTTTATAACCCAAGAGGAAAATAATTCTTCCCTTACAATGAGGAAAGAGAAAGAAATTAGAAAATAAGAACAAAAAAAAATAGTGAGGAGATCAAAATAAGAAGGGTTTTACTTGTTGAATGCAAAGATCTCAAGTTAGAGGAACATAAGAAATATGTTTAATGGCTGTAGTTCATAAGAAAAATGCAAAGTCCAAATACATTTCACCTCACATCCATGAGTGTTATTAGAATAAGTAGCAAGGGAACAACATAGAATTTAGGTAAACAAACTCAGATTAATGAAGTTGGCTTTAGAGTTAATATTCAAGTTATAATTGTAAGGTTAGATGTATATGTTATGGTGATGGGAGATGAATAGATAAATGACTATCTTATATACATGATTTATTTTATTCTAGTTATGAAAAAAACATTCTCCTCTCGTAATATTTTCGATTCAGCTGATAATCATGTGCTTGAAAAGAGTCTTTTATTTGAAATGAGTGTTGAGTTCATAAATCTAGCAACTAAAGATTCTTGTCAGCATGGGAAGTATTATAATAAGGGTGTTAGGATCAAGAACACAACTTTTAGTTATGGGCATGTTGATTCCTCATTTTAACTCCAAGATAGTTGTGGCATATGATATTTGGATGGTCTTATAAGGATCAAGGTAGATGTCACGATTCAGTTCTCCATCTCTTGCACTTGAAATGAAATAAATTTTATGAGTACTCATATAAAGTTTATTGTGCATTCTAACCACATTGTGAAGTATTAGATACTAAAACATGGCTTCACCATTTCTTTCACCATAAAATCACAACCAATTTTCAAAAACTAAGTAGACACAAAGTATGTAATGATTCCTATATCATGGGTCTAGGGGAGACATGGATTGCTAGGGGAGAAGTATCCAATTTTATAACTATTATTCCACATGTTTCCATCTTGTCCAACATTTCATTTACAATCATAAAGGAATATTGTAACATAAATAAAATGCATTTCCTACTTATTATCATGGATGAAGCATTGATAGCCAATAAAAGATGGGTTTCAACAATTGCATTCTTATTTTTTTGTAAGGGAACTTAGCTTGGTAGCCATGGTAACATATTATTATTGAATATGGTGAAATTATCATGCTTTAAAAGAATTATATATGTCATAATCAACTATAATTTTTTAGGAATGAGGTAAATTTATTTGCTTGATACTTTGTGTAAAAGGTCTCACCTATTGGAGTCACTAACTATTAGTATCCCATCCTACACATTATTTTATAGAGAGGAAATTTGAGCAACATATAATATTTATAGCCATTGTCAATCCCAAATACAATTTTATCCATGCCAATTGTTAAATGGTACAACTTGATGTGACAAGGGTTATGACCCATGGTTCTTGAATAATATTGTTGCAAATTTGTGGACTATTGTGTACCACATTCTCATATTTTCCCTTGTACCTTTTGCAGTGATAGAAGAAACTTTTGGCACCAACAAAGATTAATATTCCATTTATGGAAATTGATGAGGCTTTTTCAGTCGGTATAAGATGGTTTCCAACCCCTATACTACTATAATTACTCATTTGTGTGGATAATTTCAATAATTGTATATACTACATTTTTTATGTTATTGATATCCAAAGATTTAGATTTGGGACTATTGCTAACAACCACATATAGAGACAATTTGACTAAGTTGAATTATTCCATAGTTAAATGTTATTGTTACACTCACCTTTTAGCACTCATAGGGTTTGATCCAAACGCATTTTTAGATAATATTCTATAGGGTAGCATCAAAGCAACATTTGGATCCAAAAATAAGTAAGGTAGCAATAATCAAAAAGAGATGAGCATAATTAATGGCATGCATTGGTTGAAATCATTTTATGGGATGGAATTTAAAGATGTTGAAAATAAAACAATACTTCAAAGTATAGTGGAAAGAACTCCAAGCATGGTTACCACAAAGGAAAAAGTGGCATATTTTCAAAACACTTAATTCTCAGAGATACTCGATTGTGGTAATTTTTGGTTGGTTTTGGATACACTCATACTATTATCCTTGGGTAGACACTTAATGGGTTATGTACAAAATGGAGCTTTCTTATTGAAATCCATCTTCTATATAAAATTGGGATGGGTATTAATTGTGATAAACTAGAACTAAGGGCCAACATGGTTGTGATTTCCAACTTTAGATATGTTGATCTCAATTTTTTTCCCTTATATTGTGGCTATTAGCTTCTACATTTCTCACAAATTTTATCCTTCAATAAAAATTTAGTTTGGTAGTTTTTATACCATTATCATGTGGTTGGGTTTTAAAAAAATTAGGCTTAGGGATATTGTTATTAGTCATGAACAAATATGAGTTTTCCCACCTTAATGGGATTATATCATTGGATTATATAAGTAGAAGGTTCCAGTGGAATAAAATAAATAAATTCAACACAACAACCCTGATGTGTATGAAATTCTAAGTGATTTATGGTTGGCATAAATTTTTTCTAGCCTATCCATTGTTTGATTTACACCATATATCGGGAGGATTTCTCCAAATCATAGAAGGATCCATTAGGACTCAAAGGTTTGGTATTCCAAATCCTTTATTGTGTGGGATGAGCCAAGTGGGGTAGAAGTTACACAATGGGGAAAACATATGATAGCTTTCAATCTTATGAGAGTTTTTGGGTTCCTTCAAGCATCAATAAATGTTGGATGATTTTCTTGAGGATGAATTTCATCCAATATCCATTTGATATATATCACACTATGTTCTCTAGCAGGAGCTATCCCATTTGATAGGTAAAGAGTCCAGACTCTACGAGAACTACAACATGACTCATCACTTTGGCATAGTAATACTTGATCATAAGAGGTTTCAATTTCTTCAGGACAACAAATTTTTGGAAGGGTTGATTTTAATGTCCCATTTTATAGATTAAAATAATTAATAATATTATTTCAATTGGGCCCGATCATTTCTAATCTTTTGGGCAACTTAATAATATTATTAGTATTAAAATAAAAAATAGTCTTAAATACTTTAAATTAATTTTTAATGATAATTAATGACCACCTTACGTGTTTAATTCTAGGATGATTAGTCTCATTCTTAATTTCACTCACTTGATTTTTTCTAATTTGATTATTTATCTCTATTAGTCTTTTTTAAAAAAACTAAGAGAACCTTATTTCAATACATACCTTAAATGTTTTGCACTATTGTTCTTGTGGGTTTTCATTCATTATAATTTCTATCTATCCACATTTTCCATTATACAAAATCTATTCAAATATCCTCCTTTAATTTATTTATCTTTGATCTTTCCTCAATGTGTTCATATTCTATGAATATTCTTTGCCATACCTTGCAACCACACATTTAAGAATCATATTCCACTGCATATCTTTGTATCCATAAAGTCTCCCATTGCCATGGATTTGTATACCATTTAGAATATACCCAACTCTAAAACCAAAACTATATACTACACTTTGTTAGATTAGTTCTAAGCCAATTCTAAACCATTTCTTGTGATTTTTGGCTAGCCAAACATGAATCTAAGATATGATAATTTCAAAATTATAACCTAGCAGATTCTCTCTCTCTTCAAAGGATGAATGTTTTAAAGAATTTAATCTAATAATATTAATCAAATCACATCCTCACATACTGTTTCATACTAAAATTTCAAATTAACTGATGGATTTGTAATAATTTAATATGCAAGTCTATGTGATTCAAATTATTTTCAATATTTTGAAACTTTTCACAACTAAACTTCATAATTTAAATTGAGAATTAAAAAAATGTGATTATAGATCATTGTCAATAAATAAAAATCCATGGTAATTTCCATTTAAAATCATATTGATTTAGGGTCATCTTAGGAATGCCCAAGAGTTTGTCTAACAGTCATGATAATGAGTGAAATTTGAATTAGAATTCAAAACCAATTTTCCTACTAAAAGGGATTTTCAAAATTTTAAAATGTATTAGTGGGTATAAGTAAGTATTATGGATATGTAATGGATAAAAAAATGTTTTAATATACCTATAAGGTCTCTTGATATGTCCTAATATTGGTTTTGAATATTGTGTCAAGTTGGAAGTGTGAGGTGGTAGTCCACTACCCTACGTGGGTCTAGGAGGTTGATAGAGGTTTCTTGATCAAGAAACCATTATAGATATTATTTTAGGAGTCCATATTATATGTAGAAATAAAATTACCATGATAAGTAATTTTTTGAGGATTTAATCCTCACATTCCATTTGAAGATGTTGAGGAATGGATATTGAAATAAACAAACTTGTTGAATCATGATTGACTGTGATATGATGAGAATTATGTGTATAATGGGCAGAGTTTAATGTATGCTTGGATAATAAAAATGGTGAGTAGTTTTGTTTCATGTTTTTTTAAATTTCGTATGATAAAATCATATTCTCTAATTTTATACAGGAAACACAAATTGGATTGATATCAAGTCACTTTTAAGGAGACTGTCAAACCTGTTAAACATGGTATACAATCATACAGTTTGTATGAGAAACATTCCAAGTGTTTAGATAATTTTATCATTAGAATATATGAATTATTAGAATGTAAAATGTGTGAAGGATTAAATTTATCTTGATACAACATATAGGTGGTCAATAATTTATGAGTTACACTTTGAACATAGTGGTTACTCATTAAAACATACAGTCCATAAGACCTTGAATTTTATATACTGTCTTAGTTGCTTTGAGTCTTGTCTTTGATTCAAAAGAGATTGTAAAGGTTTTATATTATATATGGAATGTGGTGAGAACATTAATATATGTTTTTAAGTCCTTTAGATATATAAAGAGCATGAAACCCTATTTACCCATGTTCTAGATGGTAGAATATAGTGTTAGTTGATTGAGATTTGATATTTTTCAACATGGAATGCATTAGATAAGATGTATATCATATATATAAAGGTTAACATGATTAATAAATACCTAAAAATGTATATTATGTCTTTTAAACCTCTTACATCAAAATTTATGCATTTTAGAAGGCTCTCAACCTTGTACTAGTCTAAGAAACCCTAGAATTAGGGTTTGGTGTATATAATGAGTTCTAACCATCCAAATTTGATGAAACTTTGTATTCTATTCATAATAATCATTATTGAAGTGAATAAAATTGTTTTATAGGTTTAAAGATTAATTTTTATGGATATTAGTGACTGAGTTGAATTAGGCCTAGAAAAGACCTAATTGGGATATGCTACAAAAGGAAAGGGGATGTTATTTCATAGTGAGATTGAAATAAGGGTTGATTAATCTGAATGAGTAAAAAGGGTATCCAAAAATGTTAATATTTTTCCTTGGTTGATCATAATTTGCTCAAACTAAGGAGGTTTGTCCATTTGGAGGGTTAATTAGGATGTTAGGTAAGCCTACAAGTACAAAACTTTGCAAAATAACCTAACCTAAAATTTTATGTGAAGTAATGGATTGGAAAAGGGTACTCAAAAACCTTTTTTTTTCCTTTATGAGATGTTTTATAGAATAGAATAGTGGATTTGCACTAAAATAGGATTAGAAGGCTTGGCAAACAGGAAGTTGAATATTGAGTGAAAATCAAGGTGATGGATGAAGGAGTTGGTTTGATATGGTTTGAAATAAGGTTTTATAATTTTTTATGTTTTTTTTAACTTTGATAAAGTAAAAATTTGTGTTTTGGTCCATTTGGACAAATAAGCCTCGTGTTTGCCAAGAAAGATTGACAAGTTTACAAGCAAGAGTAAGAAGAAATGTAGGTTTATGGTATGAGAATTACATCACGTATCATTGACCATATGTCACTTATCTTTATTAATTCAAATAACTATTTTCAAACCTAGGTGGTGTTTACTTTTACAAATTATTGTTTGAAATAAAGAACATGCATATAAATATCTCCACTTTATGTATTATATTAAATATTCATATTCTCCAAATCACATTCAAAACACCTATGTCACGATCATTTTATATGTATAATTATGATTTATTTTAATTAACCATGGCTCGGTTCTATTATTTACCAATTCTAGAATATATTCCATATCATAACCAATGCAAGTTTTATTTCAAAAAAACCATTAAAATTGATAGCACACCTTGTCAATATTATCAACACAATAATTGCACATGCTTAATGGATTTAAAGAGAATTTCCCATTCTTGAATTTATGGATGCAGGTCTGTAGTCAACTTTAGACTTCCCAATATGCTTGATCTTTCGTATATTGAAAATCACGTTTACTTTCTTTATATCAGGTTTCATATATGAGTTTGCAATCTAAATTATCACATTTAATCATTATTCTATCCATGGATTTTAAACATCACATAATATATTATGTTGACACAGACCTATCTAGATTTTTTCAAAGATCTACGATCTTTTACTTTAGCACCTACAAGCAGAATGATACACAATCCTTAATAAACTTGAGCACTACAAATGATGATGTATATTGAATATATACTCTTGTAACCTCTCTTTAGATTGAGTTCTGATGCTAATTTAACATACACTTATATTCCATTTATTTATTAATATCTATTACATAAAATAACTCACTTATAAGAAATGTCACATAGTCCTATATTTGCATATTCGAGAGCTACCTTCTAAGATTTTGTATGCACACCTATTCAACCAAACAAATCTTCATGGAGTCATAATACAAAGACATAGAATATTTGAAAAAATGTACTTACATCATTTAAGATATTAAAAACTTCTTCTTTGAATAATCTTCATATTATTACAAATATTCTTGTCTGCATACAAACTTATTCTTTAAATACAGACCTTCTATCTATCCACAAATATCTCAAGAATTCATCTTGAGAATGTCCTTCCACCACACCATATGAAAGCTAAATTCTTAACTTTATAACCTTTTATATATCTAAAGGTGGAGAATCAAACTCATCTTGGAGTAACAAACATATATTATCTTGATATGCTCTTGGATTTGACCATGAATCTTTCCCCCATCTACTGTACTTAACAAACTTGCCTTATTTGTCTCTTTCCACTGTGAAACTTATCCTTGGATAAGGATATGAGATGTAATATATTTTTAGATATTTTAAAACATGTTGATATTGTAATTTTACCTTGGTGATTCTTTGCATGACTTTTAAACTAGTCATGATGCTCACAAGTCTCCTTTTCATAATTAAATTTTTAAACAATAAATTTTTGGAGGGAAACTCTATGTTTTTCCTATGACTCTAAGATAGGACTTATTATCTACTTAAACATCATTATAGCATCTACTTAATATCCCTAAGATATTTAGGACCTTATTAGGTCTTTACAATTCATTTTCCTTCATGTTCAAGGCTCATTTGACTTTACATAGGCTTTATCCACAACATATACAAAGATGGGTTGATGCACCTGCATCACTTAATAATATGACTAAGTGACCAAAACGTAATGTCAGAAACTTATGTTTTATTATTAAAATAAATCAAGTTTATATTTTGAGTGATAAAAGGTATAAAATAAGATGGAGGGGATCATTTGTGATATCTATTATTCATCTATTAATTAGTATTTTTATAAGTTGATCAATTTTTTTATACTTTCAGCCATTGCGGATGGAAACCCTCTTTAGTAATCAGATTTTTGGGATGAAAACCCTCAACTTGTAATGGTGGATTCATTCAAAGGTCATGATTGAGTGAAAATTCATCTAAATATCTAGGGCATCATCTACAATATCTAGGGCATCAACTACAATAGTTAGAGCATCATTTGATGTTGTTAAAACATCATTTGGATCAGCCATATTAGTTAGGGAATCATTTAAAATATCAAGGGCATCATTTTGAGCATGTTAGCATCACCCTTAAGGCTAAATTCACCTTTGGGATCTGATTTTTAGGGTTGTTCAACATTTGGTGTCATCTTGGGCTTCCCCAAGGCTGATTTATCTACCAAACAACATCTTATCTCAACTGGATGGTAAGTTATGTTTAAAATTGCATTGATATGGTTCATTGTAAATTAATTAATTTACAATCCTATAAATTTATTATAAAAATCATTTTTTTCTCATATCTACCCTAAGGGGGTATTTCATAATAAAATTACAATTTTTAGAGGGTTTATAACTAATTTTCATAATTGATTCATTTTCTATAAGGGTTTGAAGTAAAAATTTAGATTTAATTAATTATTCCCTAAGGCTTATGATAAATCCAAAATTGTTTAAAAATTTCCAATTAGGGACATTACATACACGAAGAAGCACTTGAATCAAAGGTTGACCATTTTTTTACTGGATTAACACTTATCTTTTTTATACTTGATGTTCAAATTGAACTATTGAAGATAAAAAGACCATTTATGATGTCATTATTAATGTAACATAATCTAATTCTGCAATAATTGAAGAATTTTTTTAAATGTGTGGATGACAATATCCTTTCCCAATATAAAATGATTTAAATGCTTATATACTTGAGAGATATCATAAATATCATGACCATATGTTTGTGTATTTCCTTAACGGTGTATTGAATGTTTCTTTGTGGTAAGAAATTGGGTGCTCATGTTGAATGAGTATAGATCCAAGTGCATAATCAAATGCATATATATAATTTTCCAATGGTTTTTTAATATCAAGTAATACAAGTATTGGCATGAATTAAGTCTATATTTTATTTCTTCAAAAAAATTGTGTGGTTTACCAAGTAAAACTTTCTTTGGCACCATATTTGGTAAGTTAGTTCAAAGGCTAAGTCACATGAGAAAAATTAGGTACAAATCTCATGTATAAATTTTATAACTCCAAGAAGATAAAAATATCTATGATATTATTTGGTGTTGGTCTCTTTATAATGACTTGAGTCTTGTTGATTCCAAATTCAGTCCTTGTGCATCTACAATGTGTCTAAGACATTGTATATTATGCATGGCAAGTGAACATTTCTCCATGTTAACATACAACCTATGTTGTTACAAAGTGTGAAACACATATTCAATATGGTGTTGGTGTTCATCCCATGTGTTCAATAATATTAAGATTCCATCAAGGTAGACTACTAAAAATGATTAAGTGAAGGGCTTGTAGGTTCAATAAAATATGATGATACCTAGACTTAAGATCAATTTTGGTGAAGAGTTTTGTAGTGTGTATCTATTCTAGCAAGTTTTCAATCCTTGGAAGAGGATGGTGGTTCTTAGATGTGATCTTTTTGAGATATTTATAATTGATTCACAACATCAATATGTTATCCTTATTCAGTGAAATTAGAATTGGGTTATGAAAAATAAATGATTTAGGCCTAATGTATCATTTATCCACAACTTCATGGATATGTTTATTGATTCTTTATTATATAGAAATGATATAAAATAAAAATAGGCATTAGGTAGAGGTATTCTAGGAATTAATTCAATAGTATGTTTGACCACACAATGTGTAGGCACTTATTTAGGTGACTCAAACATATCTATGTATACTTTCAACTTACGGTTCAATTTTATGATATTTGTTATTATCGAAGGAACTATGGTATGCATTGGTGCCATAAGGACATTATTATATTCAAGTCTCACTATCAAAAGCATAAAAATCTTACTAGAATTGACTAGAACTTTACACTATTTGACACTAGTGAGTGTTAGATAACATTATTCCTTACTCAATTTTGCTTTCAAACTACTACACGCAATAAGAATCTATGAGCTATGCATATGTGGCATAAAATTTTGACAAATTTTATTAAAAACATTAGAGATAATAATAAAAACTAATTTTATTGGAGAAATCCAACCTAGAGGTAATAAAAGTAGGAATTAGTCATCAATGACACTAATGTGATATCACAACCCAACTTTGGCCAAGGCAAGGTCCCAACCAAAAAAAAGTAAACCAAAGCCTAACCCTAAGGGTAATCAGTTGACTTATCATAAACCTTCCTCAAGTTAATATAAAGGAAAAGGGAAAGTAATTTCAAATGTCAAAAAAGATTATAGAAATTGGTGTACAAAACTAGTCCATGATGAACATTAATGTTTAAATAAAATGGCATTTGAAAAAAATGTAGCTCCCTTCTACCAAGATAGGAGTAACACTTTATGTAACAACACTATCACTTGTGTTTGAATGGATTATAGATTTATGAGACTCTCACCTATTGTTTGTGATGGCTAAGTTTTTTAAAACCTTGGACAATGTTTTACAACTAAAATTTGTGTGGGTAATTATAGTCCTCTAGTTGTTAAGGTCAAAGGGATAATTGAGATAGAGAATGGTGTATTCAACAAAGCTATACACATTCCAAACTTGTCTCAAAATATCATATCCATATATCATATCACACATATAGGTGAAGGGAAAACCATTTAGTTTACACCTATTGATGTTGTCATCAAAAATATCAAAGACCTATCTTTTATTATAGCCCCTTACATGGTTGATCATCAAGCATGATTGTACAAAGATGATAACTTTAAGTTCACTTAACCTTCACAAGTCATTATTTCACATGATAATGACTTGATTAAAATTTGGAATGAGTGTTTTGGTCATATAACATATATCTCAATTACGGACCTCAAAAATCATAACATGGTTATTATTTTTCCATAGGTTTATTTCAAAGTAGGTTGTACACTTGCAAAACAACATAGGGATCCATTTCCCAAAGGAAAAATTTTAAGGGAAAGTGATAGATTACAGTTGGTTCATAGTGATTTTATGTCCTTTCCAAATGTTTTTTTTTAGAAACATAAATATTTTCTTACATTCATTAATGATTTCTCTTATAGAATTTGGGTCTACTTTTTGAAAAACAAAGTGAAGTTTTTGAGCATTTAAAAAATTACAAGGACATTGTTGAAAACTTATCAAAAAGAAAAATTGTCATCTTAGAATATATAATGTCAATAATAATATGATTATCTTATATGAACATATATGTATTCAACTTCAATTTATTGTACCCTACACCTCTTAATAAAAAAGTATAACTAAGCATAAAAACCATAGACAAAATAAAATGTCCAAATGCATGGTACATTCTAAAGACTTACCTCCATAGTATTAGGAAGATGCAATTTAGTGTTCAAACTACATCCAAAATCACTATCTTCACTCTGTAGTGAAAAATATGAATCTTAAATAAAAATGATTTGGTGTCAAGCCATATGTTTATGATTTCATAGTTTTTAGATGTAATGCATAGGTGCACATTCCAGATGGAAAGCATTAAGAATGGAAAGGAATGGTCATCCTTATATATATTTTGGATACTATGAATATGTGAAATCATATCATTTTCTTGTTTCAAGCACCATTAAAGTGATTTATTGGTGGGATGTGTTATTTGATGAACAATCCCAACCTTTCATGCCAACATCCCCTACTCCTCCTCTGTTACTTTTTGAATAGTTGGACACTTTTGAGGTATCTTATAAAGAGAAATAATGTCTATATGAATCCTATTCTAAGAGGTACTATTAATTAGATAATGAGCTATAGGGGGACAACCAACGCTTCTACCATTAGTGCAAGAATACACCTACACAATAAATGTAACCCCTATCATAATTGTGTTTCAAAATTCATAATGAGGTTGGTGAATATGCAGGGGATAATAGATATCCAATCATGGGGAGATCAAAAAATCTTTATGGTGTTACACATTTGGCATAATTTGAAGTGACACAAGATATAAATACTAATCATCAAGCTTCTAAGCATCTTGAAAGGCATGTAGCTATTGTAGAAGAATTTTATTATCTAAAAAATAAAAACAATTGGGACTTGGTTCCACCTCAAAAATGAATAACGTAGTGAGGTGAAAGTGGGTGTACCATAGTAATTATGTAGATGGGTTTACTAACATATACAAAGCTAAACATGTAAAAAAAAATCATAAGTTGAAGGTGTTGACTACTATGAAACCTTTGCTCCAATTACCAAGATGAATTCCATCCAGCTAATTCTCTTTTTGGATATAACACAGGGATGGTAATTCCATCAAATGGATGTTAAAGTGTCTTCTTGCATGGATACTTGTAATAATAAATCAATATATCCCAACTTCCTAAGTCCATAAGTAATGTGAACTCTAACTTTGTGTGTATATTTAAAAATTCCTTATATGGTTTGAAACAACCTTATAGAGCTTGGTAATAAAATAACAATGTGTTCTTAACCAAATATATATTTACACATAATCCATCTAACCCCATAGTGTACACCAATAAATTAGATGGATAACTCTTTATTTTGGTCCTCTTTGTCGATGATTTAATCATCACAAGGAGTCCCACCAAGTAAATTCATGATTTAAAATCTCAGATAATGAATTATTTTTAGATGACTAACTTAGGTTTGTTTCACTTTTACCTTTGTCTTCAGATTTCATAGTCTAAGGAAGGATTTTTTGTTAAGAAATCCAAGTATGCTCAAAACATACTTAATTGCACCAATGTGAAAGACTGCAAGTCCACACTAAATACTTATCAATATGGAGTCAAGATTTGTATCAAGTGTTCTTCTACTTTAGTTGATATCATATACCTGACTTGTACTCATATTGATCTTTTATTAATAGTAACTTAGTATCACACTACTTCAATACCCCCAGGAAAGTCATTGATAATATGTAAAATGCATTATAAGTTATATTCATAGTACTAATAACTTTAGGATTGAGTGAAATTTAGGAATAAAAACCTTGATTTTTTGTCACAATTTTGATGGAAACATAATAGTTATGGTCTACATAGACATTTATTAGGCAAGAGATACAGACGATCACAAGTCAACAACAAGATACATTTATCATATTAGGGAAGATCTCATCACTTGGTTTTATAAGAAGCATAACTACTATTATTTTGTTGAGTTTTCATTGTCACTCGTAAGTCAGTTTAGATTCAACACTTGCTTTCAAATTTTGGACTTTGACAAACCCAACCCACATCACTTTGGTTTAATAATTAAAGTGTTACATACATTTCTCACTACTCGATAGAGCACCAACACACAAAGTACATTTAGATTTAGATGCATTATATTAAGTAATTAATATTGGTCATGGTTGAAATAGTTTAGAAAATTCTCACCTAAGGTCAAATCCACAAACCATTACTAAAATAAAATTCATTGATGCATTGATCAAATAATATCTCAGTATATTATACATAAATAAATCATACAATGATAAATACTCTATATCTCCAAAGCTTCTATGCAAATACAATGATTAATCCTTGTATATATAGGCAATAAATATCAATCCTAATGAATAGATCAAGTTAAGTGATCAATCATAACTAAGAGATAAATCTAGAGATCAATCATAATTAAGAGATCAAGCTAGAGATCAAACCTAGGACTAAGAGATAACTATCCCTAAAGGACAAGAACAACTATAAATTATCCACATAATATCTAAGAGATAAATATGTAATATCTAAAATAAGATAAATAAAATATCCAAAAATAATTGGGTGGGAATAATAAATCATCTAGGTGAACATGAGCTAAGATAAATAACCTATTTTAACATTCCCCTTCAAGTGAATCTAGTGGTCAAAAATAAAGTGGCATATCCACAATGTTGGGTGAATATTTTGTCAATAAGCTAACTGATGAGCAAAATAGGTCTCTTCAACCACGCCATAGGGAAATTGGTCAGCCAGATCTACAAGTTTACTACATCAAAAGGGGACAAATCTCTCCTCTCATCAAGGAGAGGTTCCCTGTAAATATGCAGGAGCTATATATTATATATATAAGCAAAAAATAACACTTAGGGGTAGGATAAACCATCCATCTCTAGTTTTTTAGAGATGATGTTCACAAATCAAAGGAGAAATCCTAATGAAATGATAGAAGACACTCCTCTTCTTTCAGAAGTGTTGTTCATTAGACAAAAGGAACCTTTCAGGTGGTGACAAGTAACTATAACAGGGCATAGTAACATAGCAAGATGAAATGTAGCACAAAGTCTCCACCTCAACTGCCAACGAGTGAAATATGAAGGACAATGAGGGCACAAAGTCATCCCAAGGTCTTTTACATAGGAATAAAAAGAAAACACACTAAAGTAAAATATGAGGGCGCAAAGTCTCTCCATAGTTGGCTTTAGGACACCTTTCTGATTATTTTCACTAATTCTGCTTATTCAATTAAATGGACAAAAAATATATTAAGAAAATAGACATAAGAACAATTTCCCCAACAACCAAGCTATTCTAGCATAAAGTCTAAAAAGCCAATTATTTTCTTATTCAAATAATGAAATATGATCAACAATATGAGTTTAAAGTCCCAGTAATGCCTTTCAATTTGGGCAGAGTTTTGTTTTTGATAACAGAGAGAGATCCCCTAAAATAATAAGAGAGAGTCCAATATATAGTGCTCAAAGAAAGACTTGGGCACTTTGTTTCACAAAAATGGCTTACAATGCATTCAATGCCTTTAATGCATTTTAAATTCTATCTATGGGCTATGATGGAATCGAGCATCAATTTTTAATATGGGCTGCTTGATGTGTTTCCTTATGTGTGCACAGCTATTCGCTCTACTCAATGTAGAAAAATAGGCTGTGCCATTGAATATTTGCACTCTTCGATGTCCACCTAGTAGACTACTTTATCTTCTAGAAACATATCCCATGCATGGATATTTCTGATCTTTCTCCATCATTCCCCCTTTCCTTGTTGTATTTCATCCTTATCTATGTGATCTAAGCTCTCAGTTTATCTCTTTGGCCAGTCGCTGAATTTGTTCACAGGGGCTATGCTTAAGCCTGTAAGGATCAATAGTTATTTTATTGCCACAAATTTTATGTGTTCAGGTTTGTTGTCATTTGAAAGCCAATGGCTAGTTGGTTTCCCTAAATTTGATAGTTGCAGGCCCATCATCCTCCTTAGCAATGCCTTAATGTCTTTCCCACTTTCTTTGGCAACTTTATATTGATCTTAACAAGTGACACGTGGCATATTCTACTATGAAATAGGTGAAGACACGTGGTAGCATCCACTTAACTTATAGAGGCTTTGGGTGATTTTTGAGAGTCCTATGAAAGATGACACGTGGTGGCTTCCACCGAGCTCATAGAAACACTGTAGAAACATTTAGGAATATTTTGATTCACATGGATGATGACACATGATGCATTCTACTCAATTTTAGCCACTCACTAGGGACCCACCATAGTCCTTATGAAATAAAAGGGAGAAACTATGGATGTTGACATGTGGCAGCTTTCACTAAGTTATAATAAAACACATGGCACATTTACAGCTTTGAAACTTACTAGAAATTATGTCCCAACAAACGACACTTGGTAGCTTCTACTTTGACTTTATAAGGGACACGTGGTGGCTTCCACTACACTTTGATGTTTGATCTTTCCCAGAGGGAACTTGCCCTTTGAGGTCTTGAGAAATGGTCCACTTTCCTTGGTGAGAGCCTCCCATAAGGGTACCTACCCTTCGAGATCTTTTAGGTGGCCTTCGGGATTTTATTTCCTCAATGGGTTTTTTCTTTTTCAGTGGACTTTTCCTTCGAACAAAAAGTCTGAAGAAATTCCTTCGCTTTGCCTTAGTCAATTTTCCACTAGGTTCTTGCTTTTGGGCTTTCTTCTTGGGTGAATTCCTTCGAACAAAAATTTTGAAGGATTTTTGCCTTAACCATTTTGCCACATTATTTTCCCAAAAGAGAATTATGCCCTCTGCAAGGACTTATTCAAGTCTAGAACTATCCTTCAAGCTTTTACAACGGTCCATCTGCTCCTCGCCTACCCTTCACAAGGGTTTTTTGTCCTTGGTTCACTTTTTTGAAGGAATTCTCTTTGTCCACTTTTGTTGACTACCCTCCGTAAGGGAATTTAGCTTGGTTCATTGTCCTCCACAAGGGCACTTTTTCCTTTGGCTTTGGGGCAGCCCCTTGAACCTATGGATTAAATTGATTGATTGACCCAACTTTGGTTCAATGGTTTAATGGTTCAATCGCTTTCTTGTGTTCCACTCAGTCACTTGACCACTTGAACCAAATGCTTTGAACCAAACCATGCTGAACCATACACTTTTAACATTTTAAACCATTGAACCCATTAAACTTTTGAACCAAAGTGGTTCAATGGTTCAACAGTTCAATGGTTCAAGCCTTCTTCTCTTTGATAAGTGTTTTGAAGCTATTGAACCTAGAAGCGGTTGAACTTGTTGAACCTTTGTAAAAGTGCTTAACTCTTGTCGATGGCGTTGAACCTTTAAACACATTAAACCTGTTGAACCAAAATGGTTCAAGGTTCAATGGTTTAATGGTTAAATGGTTCAAATACTACATAAAAGCTTGTTGATGAACTCTTTTGGTTGAACCAAGGCATTGAACCAATCCTTGAAATGACTTAGTGTTGGAAACTTATTATTTTGATTGAACTCACTTGTAGGAGCCTTTAAACTTGTTGAACCTACTGATTTTAAGCATTTTGAGTTCGTAGAAACATATCTACAGATTTCATAAATTTAAGCCTGCAGAGTCCATAGAAATGAGTCTGTAGATTCCTTCTTACGAAGTCCATAGGTTCAAGCCCACAAAGTCCATAGAACTGAGTCCATAGAACTTGAAAAATAGAGAATTTGAATGCTCAGAACAATTTTTTGAAAAGAGGAGAGAGGACTTTGGTCTATTGAACCAAAATAGTTCATATGTTGTCTTAAAAATGAGTGATATTTTTGGGAGATAACAGCTAGCTCCAGTTGGGGAACTTCCTTCAGTTGAAAACTTGGAACAGCTGAGGGGAGTAGAAACCAAAATCTCTAGTACCTTGAAGTATGCCATTAGGCCATAGAGTCATGATACCCAAAAAGAAAGGTGACAAAAACAAAAATGAAAGCACAAAAATAAAACTAAAGACTATACAAATATACATATGTACAAGCTAATCTTATCTGATACTTCACAGATTGAAGTGCTTCAGATGTTGGCCATTGTAAGGTAGAGAAAAGAGCATGCCATCTTGATATTTTAGCAAGAAACTATTTTCACCATTTAGTTTATGAATAGTAAATGGGCCCCTCCAAAGGGAGTCAAACTTCCCATGCATCCCATTTGGTTCTCTTCTCTTGTCCCATAGTAGGACTTGATCTCCAACCTAGAAATCATAATTTTTTACCTTCTGGTCGAAGAGATTCTTCACCAAACTTTGATGGGTAGCAATTTGGTCCACCACCATAGTTCTCTGCTCATCCAGCTCAGTCAAGCACATGATCCTCTTGTCGATGGAGCTTTCATATGTATGAACTTCAATTGCCTTGGCTAATTTTAATGCTAGCAATTCCAAGGTGATTGGTATCTTAGCATTGAGCCCATAAAGAAGTTGGAAAGGAGACACCAATTTCCCTTTTGGGCATAATTCTATCTACCCACAAAGCATCAACCAATGCTTTATGCCATGTCCTTTGGGTGTCATCCAATAGCTTCTTGATGATAGTCATCAGGTTCTTGTTACTTGATTCAGCTTGTCCATTCCCTTGTGGAAAGTAATCAGAAGAGTGAGAGAGGGTGATCCCATAGTAAAAATATAACTGAGTAATCTCTTGGGAAGTGAAACAAGCTACATTAGCTATGACAATCTTGGTTGGGACCCCAAACTTGGAAATGATATTCTCCTTGAGGAAATTGCACACTACTTCTAAAGTAGCATGCTTGGTTGGGATAGCTTCCACCCACTTCGTGAAGTAGTTAGTTGTTGTAAGGACATAATCATGTCCAGCACTTGAAGATGGGTTTACAGCTCTAATAAAATCAATTCTCCATTGCTGGAATAGTTCCTCTATGACCACTGGCTTGAGAGGCAGGGTAGCTAACTTGGGTCTCCCAACAAACTGCTAGCATAGTTCACATTTTCTTACCCACTTATATGCATCTTAGAATAGAGTTGGCCAATAATACCTAGCTCGTAGAATTTTATGGGCAATCACAGGAGCAAAAAAATGTCCTTCACAGGCTAGATTGTGGAGGGATTTCAAAAGTTGGCTTTGTTGTTCCTTGTCAACACAGCAAAAGAACACTCCATCAAGGCTCCTCTTGTACAGGCCATTATCCCAAAGGACAAAATTGGTAGCTTTCAACTTGATAGTCCTCCTTTCTTTGTAAGATAGGTGAGCTAACACTCACCATAAGTAAGGAAATGAGCAATACCTGAATACCACTCATTTGTGGTGGAGACAAAGAGGATTATTGGCATGTCTTTATCCTCTACTTCTTCATGCTCTGTTTCTTCTAGTTTGTTATCAACAATTAATTGTCATAGGTTTTTTCCCCATACCAGCTTTGTTGGCTTGATGACTAGATCAAACTCTTGGATCTTTGCAATCCAATTGCCTCTTTTCATCCCAAACTCCTACTGAGTTAGTATGGATTTGACAGTGGTATCACAAACTAAGGTAGTAGTGTGAGAATTCAAGATGTAAAAGCAAAAATGCTTGACTACCTTTACCACTATATAAGCATGCTTTTCCATTTTTTATTACTTCAGCTCATGAGCTTTGAGAGGGTAGTTCATGAAAGAAATGAGAGATTCCATACCTTCTTTATTTTTTTGAACAAGAATTGTTGAAAGTGTGTGTTCAGAAGCATAACTGTATATGATGAACTCTTTGTTGTAGTTTGGACAAACCAAAATTGGGGTGTGGGCAATGGCAGTCTTGATATCCTCAAATGTTGACTTGCCTTCTTCAGTCCAGCTAAAGGTGGCATTTCCCTTCATCATGTTCATAATGTGTCGAGTCTTCTCAACAAACTCGGGGATGAACCTTCATAATAAATTCACCTTTTCAAAGAAAGAGTGAACAGCAGTCTTACTTATAGGCAAGGTAAGCTCTTGGATAGACTTGACTCTATCTAAGTCAATCTTTATGCCTCCTTTGGACATAATGTGTCTGAGAATTTTCCCTTTTGTTACTCCAAAAATAGACTTTTTGGGGTTCAAAGAAATACCATTCTGGCGGCAGTGCTCCATCACTTATTATAAGTGGCATATATGATCCAGGTGATGCTTAGAAAAGATGGTCAAGTCATCAAGATAAACTACAATGAACTTACCCATCTCATCCTTGAAAGCAAGGTCCATTTCTCTATGAAAGGTGGTGCCAACATTTATCAAGCCAAAAGGTATCTTTCTATATTCAAATGTGCCCCAAGGTGTGGTGAAGGTCGTCTTGTGTTAGTCTACTTCACTAACTTCAACTTGATTATATCCTGAAAATCCATCTAGCATTGATAACATCTTTGAGCCGGTCACAGTCTGAATTACTTGATCCATGATGGGCAAAGGATAGTTATCCTTTAAAGATGACTGATTCAGATTCCTAAAATCCACACAGATGCAAATTTTGCCATTCTTATTCTTTATAGGAACTATGTTGGCAATCCATGTGGAATGATGGATTGAAAAAATTATTCTAGCATTTAGCATTTTATGTATCTCAGACAAAATAGTACCTGATATCTTTGGATTATACTACCAATATTTCTACTTGTAAGGCACCAAACCATCCTTAAGAGGAATTTCATGGTGAATTTTCTTAGGCCTGAGCGACTTCAGATCATCATAAGAGTATGCCAAAACATCCATGTAATGGTGAAGCAAGTCAGTAAATTTGAGTTTCTCCTCCAGAGTATAGCACTTCCTAATGTTCACCATCTTGGGATTTTCCTTGGTACCCAAATTTATCTTATCAAACCCCTAAGAGGAGTTTGAATCCATTTATTGCTGTTTGATGAACCTATCGTGCTTGTCAAATAGTTTCTCAAGAGAAACTAGTCCTTTGGAAATTTTATTCCCTTTTAGCTATAAAAATTCTTCACCTATGTCTAAATTCATTTCTAGAGCTGATTTGAGTTTTTGGAGCTTATTGCCTTCGAAGTGAAGATGTTCAAAGCTATCTTTTTGTTCTAAAAAGGTGATGATTCGGTTGTTGCCATTGAACACTTGCCAATGATTGGCATTATTAGGCACACTTGGTCTAAAGACCAATTTGATAGTGTACCTATTTCTTTTGAAGTCTAAATAAGGAACTAAGAGAGTTGTTGAAATAGCCAGTGCATCAACTCGGTCATTGAATTCCCTGGGTATGGTAGAGATGTTGAAATAATCAAAGCTTTAAATTTGATCCCAGACTAGATTGTGATAATGATGTAATCTCTCATTTTTGGTTTGATACAGGTTCCTTACCTGACAAACCACCAGTTCAACATCTCCTTTGGCATGAAGGAGTTTTATGCCTTTATCTCGAGCATCCTTTAATCCAAGCAATATAGATTCATATTCAGATATGTTGTTGGTGTTGTTGAACTACAACTTGTATGAAAAAGGAAAAATGTCTCCTTGAGGAGATATCAACACAATCCCAGCCCCTAAGCCAGTAGAAGAATTGTTATCATCAAATTCCAAGATCCAAACATCATCAAAAATTGATATTTCCTTAGATTTCTCCTTACTTGGAAGGGGGAATTCTTCTGTGTTTGCACTATGTTCTCTCACATCTTCTATTGTTCCATTTGAACCAATTTTCAGACTATTATTTTTAGAAGTTTCATCAGTTGAAACATGAGTATCCTCTATGGTCAAGAAATAATTACCCACGTCTGAGGATTCAAATAGAATTTGAGCTTCAGGGGCTGATGTCTGAGTGACAACATATTTTGATTCATTTTCAAGAAGTAGCCTCTACATGATGCCTTTGACAGGGATCCTTAATTTAGATAAGTCTGTGCTCAACTCACCACCAACATCCTTATAAAAAATTTTCCCTAGAAGAATGTCATATGAGGCTGGGACATCAGCCACCAGAATTGTCATCTTGATTCTTTTGTCTGGGAATGCTGCAAATGCAAATTGGGCATCCTTGATTTGTCCCAGTAGAGGTACTTGTTTGTTCTCCATGGATAAACATCTCTCAAAGGTTTTGGTTAGCATGAGTCCAAAAGATTATGCCACCTTGGTAGGCATGACATTGTCAGATGCACTTAAGTCTATGATGTAATTGCTCAGTTTGTGACCATTTATCAATAGGGAAACATAGAAAGGCTCTATTTTCTTAGGGGAAGCTGGAGGAGTAATGACAAGATTGTTTGGGATGGGCATGTTCCTTGGGGGATCATGAGTTACTTTCCTAATCTCTTATCCTACAAGGACAACTTTATTCTTCACACACTGAACTAACCTATCCAACTGTTTAAGATTGGATTGCAAGAATTCAAATTTAGACATTTGAATTTTGGTCTTCTTGACATGGTCAATTATGTCAAATGATTGAAATGGATTAGGAACAAAGGAAGGGAGTTCATATTTCTAGTTTTGAGGAGGGGTGGTAGTGGTCTATGGAATTGAAGTTGAAGATGGAGGAATGCTTGATGTACTTACCTTTTCTGCAATCACTAGGTCCTTTGTCTAGAAAGGCAGAGTGGTTCCACACTTAGCAATTGAAATTGCTAGTTGAGGTTGCTCATTTGTTTTCTCTTTATCAGCTTGTTGGGCTAACTAGTTCTTGGACCAGGGGAATACAGCATATGATCCATCAACTGCTTCACCTTTACCTCTGGGTTCATCTTGGTAATTCAAGAAACTAATGTTAGAGTCACCAGCTAATTCTTCCTAGCCTTCTGCAAGGAGATCAGTGTCATTTTCTTGATTTAATTCAAGCTAGAAAGAAAAATCAAATTTTGTTTTGAGATATCCAACTGTTGAATTGGTTGGGGGTGCTTCAATGGCAAGTTTTCCCTATGGGGGAGGAAGATGATTTAGTTGTCCTTAATTTCTAGAAGCATTGCCTTGGTATGACTGATTGGGGAATGTCCTTCTTGGCATATCTCTGTATGAAGGAACTAAAGATATCCCTTGTGTCATTTGCTTCCTGAGAGCTAGCAACTCATCTGCCAGCTTCTGCACCATTGGATCAGTGGTACCTATAGATGGATATTCAGAAGATGAAGAAGATTTACCTTTGTTAAGATCTCTCCTTATCTTTCTTGCCAAGATAAGGTCATCTTCTACCTCAATGGCTAAATCCTGATCTACAACAAGGTCTATTTGGCTAGAACATATTAGAAAAAAACTTACTTCAAGTAGCTGAGAGTTGATGAAGAAACATTTGAGTTTTTCAAGTGTTGGTTGACCAATTACAGGAATCTTATCCTTCAATTTTTTGAACTTGGCTATGAAATCCCTCATTAGTTCATGAGGCTCCTTCTTCATTTGTGTGAGTTGAGCTAGTATGGCATGTGCATATTTTTTAGGCTTGAATCTAGCTTCAAACTTGGCTTTGAGGGTGTTCCAATTAGTCACAGTCTCGGCTTGCAGATGATAGAACCAATCTACAGTAGCACCTTGTAAAGTTTCCATGAATACCCTGACTGCTACATCCTCATACTCCACACTTATTATGCCACAGGATATGCTGAAGGTTGTAATATGTTCATTAGGATGAACTTTCCCATCACCATAGAACTTGGGGAAATTTTTTCTTAAACTGCATGGTAGCTCATGTAGAGGTGGAGTTAAATTGGGTGGGCCAAAAGAGTTACCCCAAGGACCTTGAACTACCATTGTATGACTATGGAAAGGTGGAATAACAAATCTCAAAGGGGTAAGTATTGACAAATCTTTATTAATAGTGGAAATGGAGGCTTTGACTGGTAATGGAGACTTGACTTTAGTAGGAAGAAAGCTCCTAGTTTATTAGAGGCCAGATGGTGAAGGAAATAAATCAAAATTACTTTGTTGTACCAACTCGAGTACAGGGTCAACAATACCTTTATCCCTTTGGCTTCGTGTATACCATGGAGTTTCTTCAATCTAGTCTATAATGGATAAGGGTAGGAACTGCTTCAATCTAAAACTTGAGGCTTTAAATTGCACGTAAATCTCTAGCGGAGTCACCAAAAACTGTTGGGTGAATATTTTTTCAATCAGCTAATTGATGATCAAAATAGGTCTCTTCAACCATAGCATAGGGAAATTGGTCGGCCACATGTGCAGGTTTACTACATCAAAATGGGACAAATCTCTGCTCTCATCAAGGGGAGGTTTCCTGTAAATATGCAGGAGCTAAATACTATATATATAAGTAGAAAATAACACTTCGGGGTAGGATAAACCATCCATATCTCTTTTTTCAAAGATGATGTTCACAAATCAAAGGAGAAATCTTGATGAAATGATAGAAGACACTCCTCTTCTTTCAAAATTATTATTCAGCAGACAAAAGGAACCTTTCGGGTGGTGACAAATAATTGTAACAGGGCGTAGTAACACAACAAGATGAAATGTAGCACAAAGTCTCCACCTCAACTACCAAAGAGTGAAATACAAAGGAAAATGAGGGTACAAAGTCATCCCAAGGTCCTTTACATAGGAATAAAAAGAAAACACACTAAAAGCAAATATGAAGGCACAAAGTCTCTCCACAGTTGGCTTTAGGAAACCTTTCTGATTATTTTCACTAATTCTACTTATTTAATTAAATGGACAAAAAACATATTAAGAAAATAAACATAAGAACAATTTCTCCAACAACTAAGCTATTCTAGCACAAAGTCTAAAAATTCAATTGTTTTCTTATTTAAATAATGAAATATGATCAACAATCTGAGCTCAAAGTCTCAGTAATGCCTTTCAATTTGGGCAGAGTTTTGTTTTTGATAATAGAGAGAGATCTCCTAAAACAATAAGAGAAAGTTCAATATATAGTGCTCTAAAAAAGACTTGGGTGGTTTGTTTCACAAAAATGGCTTATGATGCATTCAATGCCTTTAATGCATTCAATGCCTTTAATGCATTTTAAATTCTATTTATGGGCTATGCTAAAATCGAGCATCAATTTTTAATATGGGTTGCTTGATGTGTTTCCTTATGTGTACACAGCTATTCGCTCTACTCAATGCAGAAAAATAGGTTGTGCCATTGAATATGTGCACTCTTCAATGTCCACCTGGTGGACTGCTTTATCTTCTAGAAACATATCCTATGCATAGATATCTCTGATCTTTCTCCATCATTCCCCCTTTCCTTATTGTATTTCATCCTTATCTATGTGATATGAGCTCTTAAGTTATCTCTTTAGCCGGTCACTGAATTTGTTCACAGGGACTGTGCTTAAGCCTGCAAGGATCAATAGTTATTTCATTGCCACAAATTTGACGTGTTTGGGTCTGTTATCATTTAAAATCCAATGGCTAGTTGGTTGCCTTGAATTTGATGGTTACGGGCCCATCATCCTCCTTAGCAATTCCTTCATGTCTTTCCTACTTGCTTTGGCCACTTTCCACCAATCTTAACAAGTGACACGTGGCATATTCTGCTATGAATTAGGCAAGGACAAGTGGTAGCATCTGCTTAACTTATAGATTCTTTGGGTGATTTTTGAGAGTCTTATAGAAGATGACACGTGGCAGCTTCTACCGAGCTCATATAAACACTGTAGAAACATTCAGGACTCTTTTGGATTCATGCAGATGATAACACGTGACGTGTTCCACTCAAGTTTAGCCACTCACCCAGGACCCAGTACAGTCCTTACAAAACAAAAGGGAGAAAATGTGGATGTTGACACATGGTAGCTTCCACTAAGTTATAATAGAACACGTGGCACATTCACAGCTTTGAAACTTATTAGAAACTATGTCCCAACAGACAACACTTGGCAACTTTTGCTTTGACTTTATAAGGGACACGTGGCAGCTTTCATTTCACTTTGAGGTTTGATCTTTCCCAGAGGGAACTTGACCTTCAAGGTCTTGATAAATGGTCCACTTTCCTTAGTGAGAGCCTCTCGCAAGGGTACCTACCCTTTGGGATCTTTCGAGTGGCCTTTAGGCTTTTATTTCCTCAATGGGTTTTTCCTTTTTCAGCAGACTTTTCCTTCAGACAAAAATTCCAAAGGAATTCCTTCGCTTTGCCTTAGTCAATTTTCCATCAAGTTCTTGCTTTCGAGCTTTCTTCATGGGTGAATTCCTTTAGACAAAAATTCCAAAGGATTTTTGCCTTAACCATTTTTCCACGTTCTTTTCTTGAAAGACAATTGTGCCCTCTGCAAGGACTTATTCAAGTTTGGAACTATCCTTTGGGCTTTTGCAACGGTCCATCTACTCCTCACCTACCCTTTGCAAGGGCTATTTTACATTGGTTCACTTTTTTGAAGGAATTCTCTTTGTCTACTTTTTCTCGTTGCCCTCTGTAAGGGCATTTGGCTTGGTTCATTGTCCTCTGCAAGGGCACTTTTTCCTTTGGCTTTGGGGTAGTCCTTTGAACCTACGGATTAAACTGACTGATTGAACCAACTTTGGTTCAATGGTTCAATGGTTCAATCACTTTATTGTGTTCCACTTAGTCACTTGATCGCTTGAACCAAACTGCGTTAAACCATACACTTTAAACATTTTGAACCATTGAACCCATTGAACCTTTGAACCAAAGTGGTTCAATGGTTCAATGGTTCAATGGTTCAAGCCTTCTTCTCTTTGATAAGTATTTTGAAGCCATTGAACCTAGAAGTGGTTGAACTTTTTGAACCTTTGTCTAAGCACTTAACTCTTGCCAATGACATTGAACCTTTGAACCCATTGAACCCGTTGAACCAAAATGGTTCAAGTTTCAACAGTTCAATGGTTCAAACACTACATAGAAGCTTGCCGATGAACTCTTTTGGTTGAACCAAGGCATTGAACTAATCTTGAAAATGACTTAGTGTTGGAAACTTGTTCTTTTGATTGAACTTGCCTGTAGGAGCCTTTGAACCTACTGATTTCAAGCATTTTGAGTCTGTAGAAACATATCTACATAGTTCATAAATTTAAGCCTGCAAAGTCCGTAGAAATGAGTTCGTAGATTCCTTCCTGCAAAGTTTGTAGGTTCAAGATTGTAGAGTCTATAGAACTGAGTCTGTATAACTTAAAAAATCTTGAAAAATAAAGAATTTGAATGCTCAAAACAATTTTTTGAAAAGAGGAGAGAGGATTTTGGTCTGTTGAACCAAAATAGTTCATATGTTGTCTCAAAAATGAGTGATATTTTTGGGGGACAACACACAATATGAGTCCAAATAGAAAAGCTCAATTAGGCACTCATGTATAATATATCCATGAAGTAATCTCTTATAAAGTGGAAAAAATGAGAAAACTCATAGGAAAATAAACCCCCCCAAAAGATAGAAAAGAAGGAAGTAAAGGATCCCAGCAACAAGGCCTAATGAGGTACCTATATAAAAAATGTAGTGTGAAGACATGTGTCCCTATAAATGCCAATCTATCTTGTTAGAATACATGGAGGTCTAATCATTGTAACCACCAAATCAAAGTAAGAATAGTGTTAAATAAAAATATCATTAAATATGAACACTACCTTCTAGAATACTAGCTAAAATGATAAACTTGAGGAAGCATCACCTGAACACCCTCCCTTAATGTTTAATTGGAAAAAGATGACAATGAAATTATCTAAATAAGTGGATTGAAAATGGTGAGAAATGAACACAAATATTGGTGGGGATGCCACACTAGTGTCACTACACAAAAAGTCATCAAGAATACCACTAAGACATAATAATCCTCATATGGGTTCCAAAAAACATAGTGCATGAATAAGATACCCATGTATAAAGGATAAATCTATATAATGTATATAAAATCTCTTAAGAAGATAGCCCTAGGTTGATGGAAGAGACTGGAAACTAAAATAGTAAATGGTGCACAAACTAAGGTAAACACACATGAAGGTAGATTAGGTTGTAAAAGAAAAACCCCCATGGCAATTTTAAATCTAGTACAAGTACAATATATCTCATACACAAAAACATCAAATGAAAACAAAAAAGACACTGTATACACCAAAATAGATCTCAAAAAGGAGACTTTCGACCTGTTGAAGAAGTCATCACAAATCATGAGAGTTGCTTCAAAAATAAGTGAGAAATGTGGGTCAAAAACATAAGTGGTAAAAAAAAACATACTCAAATAATGCAAGACATCGAGCTCTACCAAAAATATGTTTAGAAGTGTACAAATAAATGAGCATGAGTGCAATAAAGAGTTTTTATGAGGGGATATAAATAATGAAGGAACCATTTTGATAAAATCCTCACACATAATGATGGTACCACCATAAGTGATCTAAAATCCATCCCAAATCAAATAGGATTGGTGGATGAAGATGCCTACATAGGAGTGGATGAAAAATTTACAAATGTAAAATGTGAGGTAACCTAAAAAAAGATGTCAAACTCAGATGAAAATAAGTGCATAATTGCAATCAAGATTGTGAAATTAATAAAAGAGAAAGTTTGTTTGCTTGTGAAGGGGTTTGGCCACCTGCCAAACCAAGTGTCACCCTGCGGTCTTTAACAAATGAGATCAAAAAAAAGACACATGGCCAAATAATAAACAAATACAATATATCCCATTATCATAAATATAAAATATTATTTTTAATAAAAAATTATCAAAAAATTATCCAAGGATATTATTTTATAAAAAAATAATAAAAAAATCTTCCCATAATTTTTTTTTAATGAATAGTACTGCTTATTAAAACTATGATAAATTTTCTAATTTTAAATGAAATTAAAAAAATTAAAGACGTGGAAACAATGCACACATAACCCAGAAATGGTTGTGAGTGATCATATACATTTTTCTCATAATTAAATAAATAAAAGTCATGTTTTTCAAAAAAGTATTGATCAGTAAAACTATGATAAATTTTGAAATTTTTAATGAAATTAAAATTTTAAAAATATTCTATAAATTATAAAATGAGGTGCATAAAACCCAGAAATTTTTTTGAGAGATCATATAAATTTTGCATACAATCTAAAAAAGAACAGTCATTTTTAATCAAAAAATGGATTTGTAAAAACTTTTAAATTTTGCCTCATATATCCAAGTGGAATGAAATTGGAGGTTATTATGTCTTTATCAAATAATGTGGATGCATTAGTGATCTTTATTTACTCTTTCAATCTCCAAAATTTACTTGTAATAAAATCACAAAAATAGAGAAAGTCCCTCTCAAAAATTAAAATTTGTTACACACCTTTCTAGTTCTCAGGACCTTCTAAAGGGGATGTAAGAGAAGAAAATACTTAGTAAGGAAATAAAACACCATATACTAAGTAAAGATAATCTAAAGAGCTTAATAATATTTATTGGATATCATTTTGATACCATGAAAAAGTTTATAAAAATCTCACCTAGGGTCAAATCCACAAACCATTACCATAGTAAAATTCATTGATGCATTGCATAAATAGATCACACAATGATAAATACTCTATATCTCCGAAGCTTTCATGTAAATAAAATGAATGGTCCTTATATATATAGACAAGGAAGATCAATCCTACTAAGATTTCAAGTTAATTGATCAATCATAACTATGAGATCAAGTTAGAGATCAAACCTAGGACTAAGAAATAACTATCCATAAAGGATATGAAAAACTATAAATTATCTCCATAATATCTAAGAAATAAAATATGCAATATCTCATAATATCTAAAAAAAGATAAATTAAATATCCACATATAAGTAGATGGAAATAATAAAGCATATAGAAGAACATGAGCAAGGTAAATAACCTACTCTAACAAAGGTCATTGATCTAAAATTTTACTAAACAGATGATCAGGTTACATAGATCTTCACAAAACTATTACTTGAGTCTCAATTTGTTCAGTTTGGGAACTTTTTTGGGGTGAAGGAAGATGTTTCAAGAGGGAATAGTTTAATGATTCCTCTACCCTTCCCTTCTTTGAATCACATCGTAAAGGGGGAAGTTAGTGTATTTAATTAAAAAATACATTAATGTATGGTTTTAATATTCACTTGTAATTTTAATTTGTAATTCATAGGTATGCTCTAATTGGTAAATGTTTAACCCTAAAATGATCTAAGTGATCTTATTGTTAGTACTAGATTTGATTAAAGTGGCATATAGAAATGAAATGGGACAAGTGTGATAATTATATTTATAATAAGCTAATTAAATGTTAAACTCAGATATAAGCATATACTACATTTATTATGTTGAGTATAATCTAAATATATAAAGTAAAACTATGCTAGTTATGGAAATGATAAATAAATAATGTACTTATCTTGTTTTGATGCTAATTCAATTCTGGATCTAAAATAGGTACAAAGTAGGCTAGAGGAGATTTTAAAATAATCATCAAATTCTAAATCTGACAAATCTAGCATTTTGGGCACTAACATTAGCCTAAAATGGTTATGTCAATGTTATTATCTAGGTTTGACATAATTGTCCTATATAGAATAACTAATGGAAAATGATGTGATCTCTTAGATGCTTCTTGGTTTTTCTTTCCTTTTGTTTTGGTGCATTCAGATCTGGGTCATGAACTATTGCTCTTTGTAAATGCCAAAACCCTAGTTCTTCATCATCATAATGACCTTTGAGAAAAATGGGTTAGTGGGCACATGATATCAAGTTGACCCCAAAGACCTCAATTTTAGTGGGCATTGCCTACATATCTAATACTTTAGAAGAAGGCCTCAGATTCATGTAATTCTCCTCGATGTGTTTGCTTATGTGTGAATCATGTAATATGTGAAAAGCAAGTAAAATAATGACCTAGCTTGTAACTTAGAAAATTAGGCTCTTGGGTTTATCCTTTAGTACTTCAGACCTATGGATGTATTGTACCTATGATTAGTATGGAAATAAGAAATCTTTGTTCAATTGAATGCTCTTTGGTAAGAATATTTAGTATTATTCTTGTGTTGCTAAGTGAGGATTGAATGAGGGTTGATCTTGTATTTATATCAATTCCTTTGGATTAATAACTTGCATAAATTACTTAGGCTAACCATTAGGATACATTTCATTTGTAAATTAGATGAATTTAGGGCATAGGATACTTGCATCAAGTTAGGACACTAAATTAATGCTAGTGTCTATCGCAAATATTAGTGTATAGGGAGCAATAAAGTAGGTACAAGTTCATAACTTACAAAAAATTATGAGAAAGATAGAAGGCTTGGGTCATCAACATAAGACTAGTCAGACTAAGAGATATAGGCCAAGGGGCACAAGATAGAACAGATGCAAGACTTGTGAAAATAAAAAAGGTCCAAAAATAAGAGGAACGTCAAAGGTCTAATTTTCCAAGTTTACAAGACTTAGGTGCTATATAATCCATTAATATCATATACATTTCTCTTTCTTTAATCTAATAATGAAATTTCTAGCTTAAAAGAAAGGAATGTGTACATAGGTGTGTATAACACATGTTGTCTTTAGACGTGCCCAACTTGAGTGCTTTGTTGGTAACTAACCTACAACCAAGAGCATGTTATAGTATATAATCAGTGCATATAATCTAGAATTTTATAGTACTTAAAATAGATTAAAATTAAAAGATCAAATTTTAGGATTACACATGTGTGTCAATATAACCACCTTTCCTATTGTCAAGTTGATTTGAAAAATATGTATCATTGTAAGGATCTAAAATTGATATTAGGATTAATATAGATAAATCTTGAAATTACATATGTCCAAGGAGCTAGAGAGAAAGATATGGAAAAATAGAGATTAGAAGGCACATGCCCCCAACTTTGGATTAAAAGTGAGTTTCTACCTAGAAGTTGATATTAGCTCAACCGTGTAACCTAATTATACTTAAAACCTAGTGAGGATAGATTATATAATCAACTCCAACCTAAAAATTTGGCAAGATTGAGTGATTTAATAATCTCAACCATACCAAAAAGTGATCCAAATACTATAGTAGATTGGCTCAATAAAGTCTGTAAAAGTCCATAAGGTATCAATATAAAAATGTTAGTGATGTGGTAATAGTCCATAAATGAGTTTTGAGATTGATTTTTATTTTAAAATGTTAGGCACATGTTTCATATAATATGCACCTTAGATATGTCTCATGCTAAAATTGTGTATAATAATGGTATCAATGTATATAATTCTACCACAATTGTGAATCTAAATCATATAACTATGTGCTTTAGCCAATTTGAAAAACTATGTAAGTTTGGAGAGCATGCTTACAAATCATTCCCCCACTATTTATGGAGAAATATGAAAATTGATATCAGTACCAATTTGGATAACATGTTTCCAAAACATGCCCCCATTGTAATTTGGAGATGTTGAATATTAAATAAGTGTGGAGAACATGATTCAAAAGAATGCCCCCATTGAATCTAAAAATAATGAATGTGTGGAAGCCATATCCATATGATATTCCCCCACTAAATTTGAAAACTGATATAAGTACCCAATACTAAATAAGTGTGGATAAGTGTAGAGATCATGCCTTTATGACATGCCCCCACTAATATGCCCCCCCTTTGAGATGAGGGAAAGATAGAAACTGATATTTTCCTCACCTTAAAAAGATAAGACAATTATAAAATCTGTGAATGTAACCATGTAGCATATATAAGGAACATGTCTAGGTAGATATAACATTGAAGTACATAGGACCAATGTGATCACATGTAGGCCTAAATTGCATGATAAGGATCACGAAAATGTCTATAAATTTATAGTAAAATTTCAAAAAAAAAATAAACACACATACAAGAACACTCAAAAGTAAGCCGGAAGGTAATGGTCCAAGGAGACCACAAACAAAGGGAATGTTCAATTGCCTCACAATAAAAGGGACATGACTTAGTTGAATGTCCACAAAAGTAAGGATGACATATTCAAATGTCCATATAATAAATAATAACATATGTAAATGTCAATGAAAGCATACATAGGCATAGGGGCCATAAGTAAAGGAGTATATTCAAATGCTCAAAAAATCAAGATAATAGCAAGGCAAGACACTTAAAGAAGCACATAAAGTAACCCATAATTAACTAGTTTAAACATGTCATGGTAACCCATGGATCAAATGTGTTAGGAAAAATGGCAAGTGTATAACATATCAATTATGTTGTGTAAGATATAATTGTGGATAAAGGCATTTGTAAGTACATATGTAATCTCAAACATGATAATGTATAGTGATCATCAAATCATATAACATGTGTGTATTAATATGAAAGAAACAAATACCCCCAATGTTTGCATGGTATGAGTAAAAGGGAAGGACCAACATCTAAAATAAGAATAGATCATGTATCTGTGTATTCTTGTATCAAACTCAAGTAGGATTTTGAAACACATGTTTATGTAGGAGTAACTGAATATGTCATCCATCAACATGGAACTAACACATAGATGTCAAGGAGCCAATAAGACATGTAGGCACCGAAAATGTTTTTGGATAGTTGAATTTATTTTATTTTTATGGTATTTTTGGAATATTTTAAGAGACTACTCTATAATATCATCCAGTGGATGGTCATAGGTATCTCCCCCACTCAGTGCCTAACAATCCTAAGGTGGATTTTTTACATTGTTTGCATCATGATTGGATAGGTTGAAGAGGTACATAGCATGTTCCTCCTTATGTTTTGAATGTTTAATATAAGAATCAATGCTATAATTTAGGATATGTATTAATTTGACTTCATGAGAAAAAATATATATCTTGTTAATTTTGATCAATTTTTGCTTCCATTTGGTATAACCAAATAATTCCTAATGTAAGTGCATATGGATATGTGGTAGGCATAACCCAAACCAATGTTTGAATTATTTTAGGACCACAATATATTGGTATTATTATGTTTCCCAAGAAGTCTTTCCAACCTCATTTGTTTTGTAAGTTGTTAGATCGAAGCCAATTTTTTGTAAGCATCTTACATTACAAGTAGTTTTTGCTTTTGTGGGATCAATATGGTTATGCCAAAAATAAGCACCACCCATGTATAAGGTATTTTTTGCATGGATACTTTTTGTGTTGTTCACTTTGATATTTTTGCATAAGATATGGACCTTAGATACACCCCATGTTAAGTAACATTTTAAAACTATTCATATAAATATTGGGAATGCCATATTTTTATTCATAATGTTCCTTAGGTAAGTTATCTCCATCCTTTGTGTGAGGGATAAAACTTTTTTATTTGGATGGAGATATGTTAAGCTCTATGGAATTAATTATGAATGCATCATATTTATACACATCATTACATAAATGGGTAAATGACTCATATTGTTTATGCAATGCTCTGTCATTTAATGGGGAAAGAAGACCTCTACTAAAGATAAATTGCAATTGCAAATTTGAGGGTATAAATGTTATCTCATATGATGTACTCTTGAATCAAATAGTATAGTCTTGAAGGGATTCATCATCACATTATTTATAATTGTGAAAATATTCAAATGTAAGTTTTGGCACCTTGTGGATATTGAAAACCATGAAGAAAACATCTTCCAATCAGGAAAAATTGGTTAATGATCCTATTGGTAGGCTATAGAACCAATTGTGAGCTTCATCAAAAATTATCATATGGAATACTTTTAGTAATAGTTTGTCATCTTGTGCCCATTAACCAAAAGTATGTACATAGCTAATAATGTGATCGAATGGGTCCTTGTGTCTCAAAAAGATATGTAAATATGGTAATTCAAAATCTTGTGGATAAGGATATTCATGTATACATTTTTCTATGGGTTGATTATTGAATGAGGCTATATGTTCATTATTATTATGGAAATCCATTTGAATTTCAAGTATAGAAATATGCTTTTAAATATCCCCAATACTGGTCATCATAGACATAACATATTACATGAGCAGAGAGGTGTGTATCATAGGTGTTATCATTGGTTGTAACCCACCACCTTTTTTGAATATAGGCATATGAGTATCATCATCCTCATGTATAATAAGTGCAAGTTCATGATCAAGAAATTTAGGACATTTTGGTAATGGTATGGGATCTTTGACTTTGGTATGTTTGGTATATCATTTGAATATCTTATACCATTTGAAGAATTTGTTTCATTTTCCTTTGGTAAGGGTATAACAATTTTATCTTGGGAAAACTTTGTTAAAGACACTTTTTTTGATATAGAATTTATTTTAAATGAAGGTAGGAAAAAAACATCACCCTTGAATAGAGGGATATTATTTGGGAATGTAGGATTTTTGGGTGTTTCAATCACTTTTCTTGAAGACATGTCCCCTTTATTATTTGTTTATAAATCAGCCATAATCTATTTATGTAGTTGTCATAATTTTTGATGATCAAATTAAGGAACCTCTTGGTCATATGTACCCACTTTTTTGGTAAAATGTACATGTTTAGTTGACCTAAATGGTTGGTAACTTAAGGATTTTTTTAAAATCCCAACCCTTATTTGTATTGTTATGTTTAAGAGATATAGGGTGGGTTATACCTTTCTCATGTTTACCCAATCCTTGGCCTTGTCATCCATACTTGTACTAGTACTGAGTGCCAAAATCATATAATGGTGGTGTAGTAAGTATGGCTATATGATTTTTATCTTCCTTAAGATGGATCAACTTATATCTTGAAATGGTGGGAAAATGGACCTAATTAGAGGGATAAAAACTACCACCATTCTAGTCTTTTATATTACATGATTTAGCACTTAGAAAAATGTAAAAGTGGTTAATTTTAATTCCTTTCTTGAGTGAGAATTGGATAGTTTCACAATCATAGTCATACAAGCAATCAATATCATCCATGATAAGAGATATGATGTAAATAAATATTAGGACAAAGTAGGTAGTAAGCATCCTATAGGGTATGTTTAGGCTAAATGGAATTCAAAGATCGCGTTCACCAAATGTTATACCAATTTAATCAAATCTAGGGCTAACAATAAGATCACCAAGATCATTTTAGGTTTAATAAAAGCATAATTATCCACAATCCATAATTAGATAATATTATTAATTAAGTAAATACCTAATTGAATTATACTAATAATAGGTATGTCTTGACTATGGTGATGGCAATGGTAGTAGGATTAGGATCTCTTAGAGTAGGAAGGTGATGACATTGGCAATGATAAGAGAAAGTGTGTTTAGAACATGGAAGGCAACAAAAGAAGTAGGGGATTTTGGTACAAATAAGAAGAGTGGACATTTTTTCTAGCCTGAGGGTGAATCAACAAGTAGGCAAGGGAAGCTCCACAAGAAATTATCAAAAAAACTTTGCACTTTTGGTGTACTTGGGAAGGACATGCAACATGTTTTCTATCTTATTATCTCCTTTGAAGGTTGTGATGAGGTGTAAAGTAGGGGTAGATGGGTTTTGAAACCATGTAGGGTTTTAAATAGGATATTTTGGGATCATTGTGAATAGATAGGGATATAACTGATGGTTTTTCTCCCCCTCAAAGTGTAGAAGATTTGGATAAAATCCTTATTTTTCAAAATTCCCTAATATAGGGAACATTTCTCATAGCTGTAGTAATTACTGTAGGCTGCACATATTTTAGATAAATCTACTTTTCTTCCCTCTTTTGGCTAAAGGGTGATCTAATTCAGGGATGGGTCCAAATGGTGATGGAAATGTCAAGGGTTTTATAGAAAACACAAATGATGAGGGAGAGTCTAGTGAAGGTTATCAACATGATCCATCTTTAGGTTAGTGTTTTAAATTAAAGGTTTTATTGGGGGAAATTTATTTAAAATTGGTGGTAGAAATAATTGAGATTTATCTCCTAGATGATGGTCTAGACTAGTTCACGAAGGTTATGGAGAAATGCTCTCTTATGGGTAATTTTTTGGGTAATCAACCATCATTCTAAGAAGTATGTGGCTGAATGGATAACACATAGAAAGGTATCAATTAGCCTTCGTTACTAGTATTCAATAAAGTATTTTTTCTCTTTCATTTTCAATCAAGTAAATATCATAATATTATTTTCTCTTTTAGGCCTTAGTTTTATGGGAGATGAGAACTAATTTTGTGTCTTTAGAAGCCTTTGTTCAATCATTTCACCTAGATTTTGGACTGAATCCCCATTTATATTTGGCTATATAATCTACCTTTACTACTAAGTAACTCAACATATATCAAATTTATTGATGAGAAAATGGGTTCCTTTTTTAAGATTGACCTATAAGTTGATGATAATCAAAACAAATTCTATGGTTTGCATTATTTTAGACACTTCTCACTTAATTTTCAACTATGTTTAGGTGTACTCCAAACATGGAAATTGGCTAAAAATAGTGGATTTGGAATGGTTTCCTTTTAAGTGTTTTAGGTGTAATGTTTTAGGCCATAATATTGTATCATTTTCCTTTCTTATTTTTTAGGGGTAGGGCTCAGTCTTGCTTTAGAACTGGATCTTGAAATATTCATCCACGATACCTTTGGTCACTATTATCTCTGAATAAGATCTCAATTTAGTGGTAGTTCCTAGTAGGGAAAAGTGAACAATGTTCATGTAGATTCACCAATGTCTATGCATAAGGAGCCTTTGGAATAAAATGTGGCAATGAAGCATCGTGTGGAGGCTCAAAAATAAGTAGATACAACATGCCCAATAGAGGTGGAGGAAAAGATGGAGTATCCACCCTTTTCTCTTAAGCAAGATGTGGATGAATATGCTTCTCAATAAATTGAATAATTGGCCTCTATAGATATTCTCACCCTTTCTTAGAATAAATTAATGTTAACCACACCCAACTATGGATCCTCTAGGTGTAGAGGAATGAAAATGGAGGTAGGGATAAATTGATGATTTTAATTCTATAAACATAGGTTCTCAGTGGACTATGGAATCCTTCTTGTTTAGGAGAGGAAGGAGGGTGATTTCTGCTCATAGCTGAGTGAGTTCAAGTCGTGAGTAACTATCTTGTTTGTTGTATGTTCTACTACTTGTGGTTTGGTTTGTAACATTTGTGTTGATTTTAGGGGTTAGTTTTCTATGTTATTCATGAGCCTTTAGTTCTTATATCTCTTGTTTGTACTTTGGTTGTTCTCAATGTGGGTTTTTTAGGGGTTTTTTAATAAAGGGTAAGAGACCCATATAATCCTCAATTATCAGTTAAAAAAATTGGTTTGTATTATTCTAGTTTTAACTACTCTCGAAAACCTTAACCTTGGCCTCCTCTCTTATATGTATAAGAACATAGTGGGATAGTGGGTGATGCATATTGTGGATGAGAGTTACTATTATATGGTCATATTTAAGCTAATGTTATTAATCTAAAAATGTAGTTATACTACTTGAATAAATCTATGTTATATTATTTTTAAGCTTCATAGATCTATTTATGCATGTATTATATGTGTTTGCCTTATGGTAACTAACATGATTATTAATTTTATTCATATATTTTAATAATTAGTGAAATTTTAGGAATTACTTTTGATATGCAATATCTCATATCACCAACATATATGACAACATATATAGGATTTGCTTCATAGACTACTTCTCAATGGTAAAGATATGGTTATCTGAGTAAAACATCATGTACCGATAATGGTGCTAGGTCAAAAAGGACTGCATATTGAAAAGGCTTTATAAATATTGAAATGACACTATCAAGTTACATATTTCTGAAATCCCACTTTGAACCATCCAATGGAGTATTTTTATGAGTGAGATATTAGTGTAAAGTCCAATCTTTGAACTACTTCAGAATAAATCATGTTCTTATGACATCCATTCTAAATGATGAAGTGTATTAGTTGACCAGTGATCCTTATTTGAGAATCAAATAGTTTTTATACTTCTTTTGAATCTATGTTGGAAGGAAAATAGATGTTTTTAGTGCCCATCATAGCACCAAGTTCAAAATCCATGATTTTCATACCTTTCTCTAGTGCTACAAGTACTTTTACCTGTTACCTTAATCCATGTGTTGACAACTAAATCTAATCATACGTACTAGACAATGTTAATTATTGATACATTTTAAACCACTTAACTTGCACCCAAACACAAGAATATTATTCACCATTTATCTAATCCATTTATCTATATACATGTTTAACCCTTTATTCATTATCACTGCTACACAAAATGTACCAAGTCAATACTCAAACCTCTTTATATCATCCTCAAACTATTTCCAACTTTAGAATAATTGTATGTGATTCTCTAAGACATGTCCACCCTAGGTAGACAAGTTTTTTGTGATAGACCCATCCAATTAGAGTGGCCTTATCCCCATGTTAATTAAGGGCTAGTTTACAAATTTAAATTTACCTTTTGGGTCTTCACGCACATTTTTTAAGGCTGATTAAAGGAAATTATCAAAATGTTTCACTATATAAGTAAATCAAAGCCTCATTTCAAAGGGACTTGATCTCTATATAGCATATATCTTTTACACTACTACACATTGAGCAAAGCTTCCATATTCTTCCAAAATTCAATATTAATCACTATGACCAATCTTAAATCAAATATGAAGTATCTCAAATCTAGTCAAGAGCTAACAATATCCAATATCAAATATCAAAGCCAAATTTCTAATTGCATACATATACTCAAGGAGCACAATTTCAAATTCACTCTAGATGGGATTATTACATGTGGCTAGATTCCCTCTTCAAATTATCTAAATATGTAGGTAGTGATCAATTATTAATGGGGTGATTGGTATCATCTCAGCCTATTTCATGTCCCCTCTTTTTTTCAAGTTTCTAACTCTCACAAGTACCCCAAGGGTTTCCGAGGTAAAGAGAAGGAAAATAACAACCTTCACATGAAATAATCAAAATCAAAAAATCTCAATATGCTTAGAATAAATAGGTTTAAAAGGTATAACAATCACTATTTTTTCACATTCAATGCAGATAAGTTCATGATCAAGAAACATGGCCAGACTAAATTATTCTCCAAGGAGTCCACTCATGTCTAATAATATTCATATATTTTGCCTCTGGTCTTATTTTTTCACAATCATGTTTTATGTTTTTCCTTATTGTCATATGTCAATTATAGTCAACTAGAGATTAGAAAAGCTAAGTATTTTATGTTTAGTTGTATTTACTATTTTTAGCATATACCACTTGTTAATTTTAATTTCAGTCAATCATACTTTACATTTAGATTTATGTTTAAATTTCATAAATTACAATCCAAATAGATACTTCAAGTTTTATACCTATTAAACAACATTCATTTCTTAAATAAAAAATATAGTAAAACACTATGCAAAAATCTATTCATTAGAGTGACTACTAGAGTTATGAACTGAATACCACTTGCTAATATTTAACTACTTATTATAGTCATTTGATGGTTGATGTTTCTTTTGTGGATGGTACAAATGTCCATTCCCTTATTTAGTTATCTAGAAGGCTTAGACTATAGTTCTCTTGAGACTTGGAATTACCTTTATTAGCCTTTATTTTGGCTTTTACTTTAAAAATGTAAGAAGATTTAGAGGTTTCTCCGATGGAGGAAATATAGAGGAAATCCATATCTTATTGGATATATGATCTCAAGCTTCAGCTATACTTCAAAACAAGAATTTTTATTTATTCTTGTACTTTAATTTTGGATACCAAAGTATGGAAAGTGTCTATGTATTCCTACATAAATTTATCACAACCCTGACATAACTAAGAGAACTTGATGCATTGGTTATAATAGATTCCAACAAGATAATAAGTTGATTCGATTACTTCTAGGTATTTACAGGTGTGTCTAAGTTAACTTCATGTTATTTATAGTTTTCACATGTAGAGTAGTAGTTTTCCCTACCATTTCTTTACTAATAAAGAAACTTTAAAAAGAAAAAATGTAATATTTTTCATTCAGATAAATGATTAATCATGTAGTATGAACAAATAAGGTTAAGCTAGTTATCTAGGGAATTTTCATTTGTTTTTCCTTTAAATATAGGGATGTTTAGATTGAATTGTATCTTGTAGGGTGTTTGACCACCAAATTATTACTATGAATGAGATGTGTTGAAATGAGTCTAAACATGCTTGAGAAGTTGAGAAAAGTGATGAATTATACATACTCATTCACGTACATGTTGTACTTATGACTTTTCTTATCACCTTTTAAAAATTCATAGTCTTTGTGTTTGATTTTACTATTGAAGGACATGAAGGAAGTTATGATGAAGGGTCATGAATTTAAATCCCTAACTTCCTATAATTATAATTCATGTGATTGGGCGTACAAACATAGAAACATTTTAGATACATCCTTAATACTACTCATGAGATGATATATGAAGTGTGTATGCTCTAATACCATTGATCTAGGGCATAGGAGGAGACTTGGTGTACAGCCTCACTAAACATATTTAATGGGTTATATGTAGAAGTTATTTTTAATGATAAAAGTATAATGTATATCAAAGTGTATTAAATAAATAAAATATCATAGGAAAACAAAGTTATATTATGTTGAGTTTCGTACAAGATATAAGAGATATAATGTGTGATGTATACATAATCTTAGTATATCTATGTATCAGTAACATATTACAATGAATAAATTAATTTATTAAAATACAAATGAGTAATATGAATCATTAGTTAGACCCTTATAATGGTTGGTGACAACTACTTCTTAACTAGTTAGTAGATTGATGCCTTGTATTAATGTTACAATGAAGCTATGTTATATAGTACCGACCCTGCAGGAGCTATGATGTATGATAAAACAAGGTTTAGGATTGTGTCTTTTCACATGTGTGGGTGATGATTATAAATTTATTGGTGAAACCATGTGGGCTTTGAAGCAACATATATATGCCTCAAGTTAAATTCTTGACTTAGATCTTCTTGTATTATATGCACATATGGAAATACTAATCAAATATTGAGCAATAAAAGTAGGTTCACCTTGTAAAATTAAAAATCATTAGTCTCCTCAAAATCATCATATCTCAGATTTAACATCTAAGGATTATATTCTCATCTTGAATAATCATGTATCTCTAAATCCCTTTGTGATTACACTTGTTATTTTAAGGAAATCAACTTATTTCAGCTTGACATCTAAAAGGATATGAAATGTCTTCTACAACGATAACCTTGACATTGGTTAGAACATACTCTTGGGCATGACACATGAATATATGAACCTATATATTATAACTCTAGTGTATATCTTGAAAATGAATGGAAGTTCTATTGATTTAAATTAAATATATCTAGGCTGACCTACACCTCCATAGGAATCAATTTGATGCTCTTAAAGGATTAAGATTGTGACTTATATTAAAACAAAGGACATGAATATGTTGGTTAGCAAAAACATGCCAATCATATTTATAACAAAGTATAAAAATAGGTCACTTATATGTAAAAAGAGGTCCTCATCTATTGAGGAATGGTAAAGGTAACAAGGAGGGTCGAGCATTCACACTAGGTGGATAGAGTTTTTGGTGATTGAATTTATTTTAGGTGATCTAAAACACAAGTCTTTTCCATTTAAATCAAAATAATAGGTCTTCAATGACTAAATCATGCTTGCAATGAATATGAAGTTTCAAGTAACAATCAAAATAAGTGTAGTGGTATTACTTTAGTATTTGTTATTAGGAGCAATTTTTATAGGTAACTTGGTAAGTTAGAGAAGTGTAAAATAATGTTGAAAAGATAACAATAGGTTATATATTGTATATTTTGTTGCAAGTCTTTTGGGATTATGTTTGATTGATTCAGAATAAAAATAATTATATTTGATAATAATATAAAACATATTGGGTATTTTGTCTTTGTTATATTATTTTGAAAATATGCCTTCAAAATAGTTCTTATAGTTGTTATATAGATATGTGTGAAAGATTACTAAAATAATGAGTCTTGTGAAAAATTTATGGATATATACATAATAATAAAAAAATTATATATTTAACATGCTCACATTACACTATAAGATGTCCCTAACATGGCACTCTAAAAGTATATTAAAATTATAACTATTTTTTTAGGTAGAACTAGAAATTTTGGCTATGTTGGACACATTGGCATGTCACTATGAAATGTGCTTAACATGCCACTTAAATGTATATTTAAAATATTAATTTAGAAAAAATATATAATTAGAATATTTTATATTTTTTTATGTTGATGTGATAAAATTTAATTTAATTTAGATAGTAATGTCTACTAAAAGTCAAGAATAGCGAAGAATATAATACATAAATTTAATATATAAAGGAGTGTGAAATGTATCTCTAAAAGAGAAAGAAAATAAATATACTAAAAAATTTAGTTAAAATTAATTATTCAATATATATTTTCTTATAATTCTTATAATCCGTTATTTTGATATTGAATATTCTCTATTAAAATTGAAGTACTTCATATACACATATATATACCTTATTCTTTGTATTGAATAAAGGTCATCAAAAATCAAGAAAATATATGTATTATATATTATAAGTATATGTTATTAAATATATTATTCAAAATATTATGTTATGTATATTTACTCATATAAATATATTATTTAAAATAGTGTAATATATATATATATATATATATATATATATAAGTAGAGTTAAAGCATAATAAAATACAATTAAAATGTTATAAAATAACATTGATATTAACTTGTATACGTTTGTGTGACTTCTATTATTCTATAATTTGATGTGTATGAAGAGGAGGCATGACAACATTAAAAGCATTCATCTCTACATAAACAAGGAGATGTGGCAATAAAAAAACATTGTTTAATTATCTTGTATTGCTACTCACTAAAAAAACCATGTTTCTATTATGTTAGCAACAACTCCTCTTAGTTATGCATTATCCATAGCATCTAATCTGACGTGCATTCCTCTCAACACATCTAGTCTGAACCACAGGCAAAGCATAAGGAGGTTATAGAGACATTGGATAAACTTGCACATCAAATTTGCATACACCATTAGGATTATGTTGAAGCTATGAAGGCAATTACCAAGAAACAGTTTCAAATTAGACAGAAAATTAGGTTAGACCCAACAAAATATGAACTTCCATGGCAAATTTTTATGCATATATTGACTTTCAAAGTAATTTATTTAAATACAGGGCATGAGTGCCCATAATAACAACCATTCATAGACTTCCCCAAGATATTATTATCAATGTGTGTATTTTGTGAATTATCAAAGGAGTTTCCAATTACCGAATTGTATAATAAATCCAATTCTCATGTCTATGTGAATATTTTGTTCTATATTGGCTACCTCCTTTGGCCCTAGTAATTTATCTAATGTCCCCGATATGTACTATGTTTATATGCTCACATTAATATTTCCTTTAATAGATGAAAAAAAGAAAAAAAATTGTGAATGTTGTAGGGTTGTGTACATATTATGGCTCTTATACTTAAGCTTTCCAAATTAAGAAATAGATGAATAATAAATAAGTTATAACTTGGCCATGTTGGCTTTTTTTTTATGCATACCTACCATGAATTTCACTTCCCCTACTATTTCTTTCGTAATCTAGTCAAAGTAAATAAAACAAAGATATAAAAAATAGACATTAAAATTGTTTTTAAAATTAAAGTAGCGATTTGACCTTTTTTTTCCAATGTGAACAGAGTTCTTTGTTAGCTTCTCTAGGAATGAGTGTCTTAGGAATCATCCTAAAAATAATAAACTAGAATTAGTGTAGAGAAGAGGTCATTAAAATCTTGAGACTCATAAACTAATTTCATTTGTTATGATTAAGATTTTCCTTGTTTAGAAGTGAGATATTTATGGAACATATGAAGAGTTCAGAGAAAAAAAATTATTGCTAAATGTATGAATAATTATACCCTATTACATGGTGTGTCCCCTCAAGCATGACTTGAGAAACTAGGCCCATCACTTCCATGCTTCCTCCACTATAAACCAAATCTAAATAAAACTAAGATGTTGTCAGTAAATAAATGACTCTCAGACTATTATACAACATAAAAAGGTTATATTCAATGCAAAATTTTACATTGTGTAGAGTGTATTCCTCTATTTAACATAGTGACTAAATGGCCCAATTTTTGAAGGAAGGAGAAGAGCATTCAATTCTAAATATGGAGACAAATGTGTTGAGTGTCAATATGAAGAGATACTAAAACTATGCCAAACCAACATTGCCCTACAAGTAAAAATTACCCAAACAACACCCAAAAAAACTATGCTTATTAAAAACTTACTTGAGATTCATGAGTCTTGAATGATATCCCCTTACATTTGACATATGAAGGAGTTGCATTACACAAATCCATGACTTCCCAGATAAACCATGCCCTTCAAAATTAGTGAAATCCCCCTCGATCAACCTCTAAATTTGGGTAAAGAGTGGTCAAAACTGAATGTCCTATGTTTTCAAATTTATTAGTTTTCCTTGCCTCTACATTTGTAAGAAACAACATCAAATTTTGAGTTGTGTAATGGAACAACCATTTTTTAATACACATATAATTATTGGATTATCGATGTAAGAGATAAATACACCTATAGAATACCTTATTTGGAAAAGGATCAAACATCTTTCAACATAAAACCCTCCAAGCAGGTACATAACTAAATGTTTTTACTATTATAGGGACTGTGAGACCCACAAAGTACGCACACCTGGAATTGGTCTCATAACTATGCCCAAAACAAACTCCACTATTTCATATTATGAAGTAAGTTTTTAGCATTAATGATATCTAAATAAGATATGAATGTATGTGCTGGTTTGGATTGCATTCATTGTTAGAATTTAATTTGCCTAGTTTTTCTAATGTTTGTATCCTTTTTTCACATTGTATAAAGTAAATATTTTTAGGTGTAATAAATATCTAATTTCCCTACATAATTAGTCATATCATTGCGGTTCAACCAATAAATATTAAAAAAATAATTTATTTATAATTTTTTATAACATGTATATTAGAAAGATAATGTTAATATTGAAATATGTGAAAAAATATGTTATCTTTATTAGTTCTAAACTTCTCAATACAAAATAATTAAACTAAGTGATACCTATATTACCTATGCAACAAGTACTAACAATAGTCCCACATGAAGTGAGATAAAAATATTTGATGGGTTTATAAAACATGAAATTTTTTTAGAAGCCTTTCTTAGTGATGTAGAAAATAAAGACAAATTTTGATTTTATATATGTTTTGATAGTCAATGAAGAGCATCATAAGAAGGTAAATGTATTATGTTGGGCCTACACTAGTCAATAGAAGTTAATAAAGAGATAAAAGTGATGAAATGACAAGGAAAAATATTTTAGTCTTATGCACTTAACTATACACACCAAGATGACCTAATCTTATACGGACAAGAAAGGAAAAGCACATGTCATGTTTATGTTATTAGGTAGAGGTGAAAGTAAGATTTGCAGGCTTAACGCTGATAGGAAAAATTAGGTGCTTTATATTATTATTAGGTAGAGGATTAAGTAAGATTTGAAAACTTAAGGATGATAGGAAAAATTAGGTGATTTATATGGGATTACACATATAAACCATGCATTACCAACAAATTTAGGTCTGAAAGACTAAAAATATATAATATTGCACTAAAGTAGGATATAGAATTTGACAATCATCAAAAGGTGTAAAATATTAAATTGTTTATTAAAAACTCAATGTTGTCAAGGTCATGCATACATAGGGTCTTACTAAGAAAGCAAAGGTATTTTGGCCATATCTTGTGATCTATATCTTCATTTGACCTCATATTTGTTGAATTATAAATATGGTTCTAAGAGATAAAAAATGGCATGAGATTTGGGTGACATTGATGTAGAATTAGAACATGTTTTTAACTAAATTTTCTTTATTACATGAATTACACACATAAATTGATGATCCATAAGATAAAATGAGTATTGGCAGTGGATTGGTCCTTGTTATATGTGTAATTACAATCAATGGTTGATTTAAACTCATGGTATCACAGTTTGCCAATGATAAATCAAATTTCAATTAATGCACATGTCTAGATGTTCCCATGCTTTGTTAGTGTCTATCACGTTCATACTTGTTGTGAATACCACCTTAGATATCGATGTACCAAGGTGAGATTTAATATGTGCACAACATTTTTTGATGCACATTTAATTTTGATAGCTATCCTCAAATTTGTGAGAAGGTTTAGGTGTAACCTATGAAATATCCCACATTTCACTCCACCAATAAACGTCTTCCAACCACCTATTATTTCCTATATAAGGAACCTTTGGGTCCTTGTTTGGAATGGAACCTGGGGTAAATTATCCACAGGTGATGGAGATGTAGTCTCTTAGGGGATTTTGTGTTGGTGTAACTATTGTTCAAATTAAAGACAAACCCACCTTAAATTGGTGTGGAATCCATCTCAGGACATAATTGGAGGCCCTAGTCTCCAAAGAAAAGAGCATGGCAAACAAAAAACACCATAAGATAGGTGGGGGGGCACCCATGACACAAAAGGGATCCATGTCCCAAACATCAAAAAGAGCTTGTAGAGGAAAACAAAAAGAGCCTAACTAAGAAAGTAAAAGTACCAACAACCAAATATAACAAAATAACCACTATGAGAGGATCCATATATTGTTATTATTCATATGTGTTGTAAATATTCTTAACTCATAATTCTTAAAAGTATTTCATTAGGGGGAAGTTTCAGTATTTCCTCATCATGCTTCCAAGATCCCTGATTAGCATTAATATCATCTAGTTTGAGGTTACAAATATAGACACCTTGGGCCTCCATACATGAATCCATGAGGTGGAAAAATTTCCTACAACATGAACAAATTTATTTATCCCTTCCAAACAAAATTTTCTAGTTCTAAGATCCCAGAGTAGACCTTAATTGAATAGAAGTGGGAATAATTTGATATATTATGATAAACACATAGAGTTTAACCAAAATCATTCTTTCATGTGAGCAGACGATAGGGTCAATAGTCACAAGCATACCAAAGACTTTCACAATTCTTCTTGGTGTCAAGCATGAAATATATTGAAGGGGGGTGAATCAGTATATTACATATCTTTTAATTAATCTGATTTCTTTTCTTTAACCACTTAATCACACATTTAAGATATGCAATAAAATTGAAACAATAATATGCACCACACAAGAGAGAGAGAGAGACCATATTTTTAAGTGGAAACACAAAGTAGGAAAAACCATGGAGAACAATCTCAAGTATATGGATGAGAACCAACTCAAATTACAAAGTTTGTAAGCATCAAATTTTAGGAGCACCAACCCCTTTACCGAGAACCAACACAACAACTATTTGTGAGCACCAACCCACAAGAGCACCAACCCCTTTTATGTATAAAACACAACTATATCTCAATGTTGCTTACTTAAAAAATTATAAAACTCTACAATATCTCCTTCTTTTCTCTCCTATAAAAAAAATACAAACCATGAACTCTCTTTCATATTAAAAATGGCTTCTCAAGCTTTTATTTATAGCTATCCAAATGACCTTTGGCATTTGTTGGGAGGGGTGGAGGTAAATCCAAGAACAAACACACCTGTTCTAATTCCACCCATTAGGATCTTGCTCCTCAGAAAGAGCACAGTATGATTACCAAATATAAGCAATTGAATATGCGGAAATAACCAGAAACATAAGTAACTAGAATTCACCAATAGCACAGAATATGAGAGACAATACACTATCTTGTATTAACACTATATAGAAAAGAATACATCAAAGAGCCGCCACACTCTTTCACCTTACAGAGATTCGCCACACCTCAAGTGTACAGTAATTCTTCTCACACACACTCTCCTACACAAAAAACGGTCCCAACAACCAACTCACACACAGAATTGGTGTTCACCTCACCAACCAGTCAGTAATAACCCTGCCGATACACCAAGCACTCTATAGCACTTCAAGCTGATCTCTCATGAACCTGCAACCTGCAATTCAAAGACCAAACTTACATGTAGATCCCCAATGAGCTTGCAACAACCTGCAACTCACAGATCTTACAACTAGAAGGAACTCTTCCTTTCTATCTCATGCATTAAGCAATACATGCCAATGGGTCTATAAAATAGATCCCTAACTCAAACAATAACTTAGACTCTTAATTTAGACAATTATCCTCACAGCCTAAGACTCTAACTAGTCTCAACATGAAAACTCTTCATTCACTTAACTAACTGTCCGTGAAACGAGCAGTTCTGGAACACACAGGCAACCAACATCGGTCCCTGCTTGTCTGGTTCTGCCGACGTCGGCTGACTTCCTGCCGTCGTCGGTGGCCTTATGCACTGGTCTCTACCAACGTCGGTCTTGCTACCGATGCCGGTGCTCTTGGATCTCAGCAACCATTGTTCCTTCAGTTTGCAAAGGGTTGAAGCTTTTAGATCCACAACCTAACAATCTCCCACTTGGAGATAAATAGCTGTAACCTGTACCTGTACCTGTACACCATCTAGTTTGTTCCCTTGGCTATGTATCCCTCCTCAAGATCACTCTTGAAGACCAACCACCACAAAATTTGTGGTGCAAAACCTGTCATCCAAATTACCTGCCACATCCGCATCTACAACCATGTAGAAAAAGAACTTGACCCTGCATAGCATGTGCACCTGCTGCTGGTCCCATTGAACTGCCCTTCAGTATTACTCTCCTGGATTGACTCCAAACTTGTGATAACTCCCACTGCTTGGGAAAACTCAGGTTTAGTACATACCATGCACTCAACCTCATTATGTGAATCAAGACACCTGTTCTGTGAACTGTCTAACCATCGGTGTGCAAACCGGCTTCACACAATCATCCTGAAACAAAGTCAACAAGACTTCCATGTCTCTAGATCACACTCATGCCAAAGAATCTTGCTGCTCCCAGATTCTCCATGACACACACCTGAACTAGCTTTACCTTTAGTTCAGCAATACCTGTATATGTAACCCTGCAACAATCACATCATACAGAAAATAGGATAATGTAGCTAATATTATCCAACCTGGTAAAGAGAAACACAATGATCAAACCTCCATTGCTCTGTAGCTAATACAAGATCATATACCTTGATCTTCCATCTCACGTATCCATTTCCGCTCTTCTTCATCCTCAACATCCATTCGTCTCTCAGTGCTTACTTCCAGCTGGCAACTCTACCCAAAACACCTGTTTGGTTCTCCTCCAAGGAATCACATCCTCATCCATGCCAAGCTCCCACTGTTTCTTGGATCTACCTATTCTGCTTCTTTAACAACTTCCTGGTTCTATGCCATAAGTGAGCAACAAGTAGTGTAAAGAAGGGAAATGATGAATTTAAGAACTTACTTACACCTTCAGTCCTCCATATGGGCGCTTGAGACTCCATGACAACTCGATGTCCACCCAAAATTTGTCTCAGTAACCGATGCCGATCACATCTTAGTCTACAGCCGACCGATGTCGGTTCCCTGTGACTGCCTCCTTGCCGATGTCAGTTTCCCCTGGCCGACGCCGGTCCTTATCTGCCCTGAGTCACCGACGTCGGGCTGCACATAGCCGACGTCGGTCCCTGTCTTGACATCGACGCCGGTTTTTCTGCCGACGTCGGTCTCTGTGTTTTTCTTGTGAGACCTAACTTTTTCCCGCGAGCTCTTTTTGGATCAAACCCTTGTCCAAATCACCCTTGCTCTGCTCAAAATTCCTCTGCATCTTGTGCTGAACTCTGTCTGTCACTTTCTCCTTGAAAACCAAGGCTTTCCTGTTCTTGTCATTAACATCAGATTCCTCAAGAAACCTCACCTTCTTCTTCTGCATATAGAAACCACGATCCATGCCTTCCAAATCTAAAAGCATACTCTTTGACTCAAGAACCAGCATCTCCTTCTTATCTATGTGACCAAGCCTATTAAGCCACATCTCCGAATCTACAGCTGAAGTAGATAACCCAAAAAGAGAATCAGTAAAACAAGTAGATAGATAAAGCGTACCTACTTTCTTACCTCTAGCTACAACAAGTGTACCCTTGGTAACCTTCCAAGAGTTCGCTGTGAGAGTTATTGTGCAACCCTCTTCACCCAAACTTCTAACAGAAATCAGATTCCGCTTCAGAACTGGGACATGCATGACCTCCTTTAACACCCATGTGTCACCTGTCTGCAATTTCAGCTTCACTTTGACTTTGCCAACAATCTGACAAGGCTTACCATCCCCTACACAAATTTCTCCAAAGTCTCCCTGGACATACTCATGAAAAAATTCCCTATGTGGGGATGCATGAAAAGAGGCACCTGAATCTAATACCCAAGATTCTACTTTATCCGAAGAACATACCAGAGCATCCTATGCAACGTAACCCGCAACATCTGCTTCTTCTCCATGTCCTTCATGCTGATCTTCACCCGATCTGCAATCTCTCTTTAAGCGCCCTTGCTTTCCACATTTCCAGCAGGTTATTCTGCCATACCTGGACTTGGATCTTTTGCCCATCTTTGACCTTGATCTCCCACGCTCTGTCTTCTCTCTTGGCCTTCCTCTTCCTTCAACACTCAAAGCATCTCTAGATGATTCACCTGTGCTTTTCCTACGTATCTCTTCATTCAAGATCACACTCACAACATCATCCACTTTTAAGACTTTTGAAGGAGACACAGTATTAGAAACTGCCATTACCAAACCTTCCCAACTTTCAGGGAATGAACACAAGATTAAGAGAGCTCTAATTTCATCATCAAATACAATATTGACTGAACTTAACTGGTTTACCAAACCATGGAAATCACTAAGATGGCTATGAACAGATCCACCTTCCAACATTTGCAAATTAAATAAACGCTTCATAAGAAATACCTTATTAGAAGCCGAGGGTTTTTCATACAAATTTGCCAAAGATTTCATCAACTCCACCGTTGTCTTACACTGTGATAAGCTGGAAATCACAGATGATTCAAGACTCAATCTAACAGATCCCAGAGCCTTCCGATCAAGAACCTCCCATTCTTCATCTTTCATATCTGAGGGTTTGCTAGCAACCCCACCCAACGGTAAGTACAAATCTTTTTGATACAGATAGTCCTCAATCTGCATCCTCCATAATTGGTAGTTCTTGCCATTAAACTTTTCCATTTGTAGTTGACTATTTTCTGCCATTGCTCAACTCCCACTCAAACAGAAACCCTGTGAGTAACCTGTAATCAAAACACACTACCCAGATCTACACCAATCTGTTAGTATCCCAACCAAAAGCTCTGATACCACTTGTTGGGAGGGGTGGAGGTAAATCCAAGAACAAACACACCTGTTCTAATTCCACCCGTTAGGATCTTGCTCCTCAGAAAGAGCACAGTATGATTACCAAATATAAGCAATTGAATATGCGGAAATAACCAGAAACACAAGTAACTAGAATTCACCAATAGCACAGAATATGAGAGACAATACACTATCTTGTATTAACACTATACAGAAAAGAATACATCAAAGAGCCACCACACTCTTTCACCTTATAGAGATTCGCCACACCTCAAGTGTACAGTAATTCTTCTCACACACACTCTCCTACACAAAAACAGTCCCAACAACCAACTCACACACAGAATTGGTGTTCACCTCACCAACCAGTCAGTAATAACCCTGCCGGTACACCAAGCACTCTATAGCACTTCAAGCTGATCTCTCATGAACCTACAACTTGCAATTCAAAGACCAAACTTACATGTAGATCCCCAATGAGCTTGCAACAACCTGCAACTCACAGATCTTACAACTAGAAGGAACTCTTCCTTTCTATCTCATGCCTTAAGCAATACATGCCAATGGGTCTATAAAATAGATCCCTAACTCAAACAATAACTTAGACTCTTAATTTAGACAATTATCCTCGCAGCCCAAGACTCTAACTGGTCTCAACATGCAAACTCTTCATTCACTTAACTAACTGTCTATGAAATGAGCAGTTCTGGAACACACAGGCGACCGACGTTGGTCCCTGCTTGTCTGGTTTTGTCGACGTCGGCCAACTTCTTGCCGTCGCCGGTGGCCTTCTACACTGGTCTCTACCGATGTCGGTCTTGCTGCCGACGCCGGTGCTCCTGGATCTCAGCAACCATTGTTCCTTCAGTTTGCAAAGGGTTGAAGCTTTTAGCTCCACAACCTAACAGCATTCACCCTTGGTGACCCTTCAATCCTCATGGAAAATGGCACCAAACTTGTATGACCCTTCGTATCCTTTCATTTGAAAAGTCACATGGTCACCCTTCATAAGAAAATGCATCCTTTCCTCTTTTATCTTTATCTTGGTAACTTTTATATTCCTCAAAGTGTCTCTATAGGAAAATGTGCCTTACCCTCTTTTTTCTTCACATGGTGACTCTTGGAATTCCTCAAGATGACTCTTTATGAGAAAATGTGTCCCATTCCTCTTTTGTCTTTACCCCATGACTCTTTGACTTCTCCATGGGCCCTCTTTTGACTTATATACAACCAAAAATATATTCATTAATATTAAATAAAAATTAACACACATTAGCCAAGATATGAATATTAAAAACACCATTAAATGCAATGGGGCCTTTATCACCAATACTAGACCTTTGACATGAATGAAAATATTTCCAACAAGATCCCCCTTTGTCATTGATGATAACCTCAAACTCAAATTTCCACATCCTAAAACTTGCACTACACATGTCAACCTACACATACTACTATCTGAAAAACATACAGTAACTCCCCCTTACTATAGCAACTTATACCTATTCCTTGTACCTATTTTTGCACCTATCTCTATACCTATACCTATTTTTTTATTTTCCCCCTTTGACATCAATGGCAAAGTGCCTATCCTTGAGATAACACTTAGCTCCCTCTCAATTGAGGTTGATCTTCAATGGTAGGAAGTAAAAGAAATTAATCCCAACTTCTCTCACAGATACTCAAATATGTCTTTTAGTAGTGCCTTTGTGAAAATATCTATAATTTACTTTGTAGTATTGATATATTCCATCTTAACCTATTGTTCTGCAACCTCCTCTCTCAAGAAGTGATATCTAATGGGAATATGTTTTGTTCTTGAATACATCACTAGATTCTTTGAAATATTAATAGCACTTGTGTTGTCACAAAAAATAGAAATAAGTTCATCATATTTTACCTTGATATCTTCAAAAATTTGCTTCATCCAAAGTACTTGAGTATAACATAATACCACTGCAATATATTCTACTTCAGCTATATAAAGTGATACTAAATTCTATTTTTTACTTAGCTATGATACTAAACTATCACCGAGAAAGAAAGCTCTTTACTTGTACTCTTTCTATCATCTAAGCAACCTACCCAATCTGAATCTGTATAAGCAACCAAAGTAAAATCTCTACCTGTGGGATACCATAATCCATAATCCAATGTCCCCTTGATATATTTAAACATTCTCTTCACCAATTGAACATGACTATCTTTTGGAGCTGACTGATATCTTACAACCATACATATTGCATGCATGATGTCTGACCTCAATGTTATTAAATATAAAATACTACCAATCATAGATCTATATAAATATTGATCTACAATAGGTGAATCTTCAACCTTGCTCACCTTATTTTATGTACTCATTGGTGTGCCAACTAGTGCACAATCCTCAAAAATAAATTTTTTTAATATTCCCTTGGCATATTTACTTTGAGATATGAAAATTCTTTTATCTGAATTAAATATTTTCAACCCTAATAAAAATAGCAATTCTCCAAGCATAGACATCTCAAATTATTTTTGCATATTATCAAAAAATTCTTTCTTCATCTTTTCAATATTTTATCCAAAAATGATGGCATCAACATATACCACAATAATCAATTGATGTTCACCTTTTGTTTTGATGTAGAGATTACGGTTAGTAAATCCTCTCTTGAAACCTTAATCCTACAAGTACTTATCAAGTCTTACATGCCAAGCTCTGGGAGCTTATTTCAATCCATATGGTGTTTTATTTAGTCTACATACATAGCTACTAATATTTGAGAGAATAAATCCCTCAGACTTCTCAATATAGACCTTTTCTTCTATATTCCCATTTAGAAAGGCAAATTTGACATCCATCTAAAACACTTTGAAATATTTAAACACTACATATGCAACAAACATTCTAATAACCTCTAGCCTTGCCACTAGTGCAAAAGTTTCTTCAAAATATATTCTCTCAATCTGAGCATATTCTTTACATACTAATCTTGTTTTATTCCTAGTCACTTCTCCATTTTCATTCAACTTATTTCTATAAATCCATTTTGTTCATATCACATTGTGATCTTTTAGTCTAGGCACTAATTCCCAAGTATCATTATTTTCTATATGATTTAATTCTTCATCCATTGACCTAACCCAATGCTTATCATGTCTAGATTTTGAAAAAGTTCTAGGCTAAATTTTTAATAATAAAGAGAAATTAACTTGCTCAGATTCACTTACCATCATTTTTTGGTGTAAATTCCTTCATTTATGTCCCTGATGATGTCACTTTCATTATAATTTCTCTATAGATATTTGGATGGGGTTTTGGTGTCTTTTTTCTCCTTCTTCTTATCTTTATCTGATTCTTCAAAATCTTCCTCTTCAATTATTTTAGGAATGTCTATTGGATCACTGATTCTTTGTGTTTTATCTTCTTCTATCCTAACACTTACACTTTCAACTATTTTCTTGGTTCTTTTGTTATAATATTTATAAGCTTTAATTTTTCAATAATAACTAATAAATATACCTTCATCTGCTCTAGATTTAAACTTACCTAGTTTTTCATCGGTTCTCTTTATAAATCATCTACTGCTGAAAACTCTGAAATAATCAACTCTTACTAGTTTGTATTTTTATAACTCATAAGGAGTCTTGTCCCTATTGAATTTCAATAGTTCTCTATTCTGAATATGCACTATTATAACAACAGTCTCTCTCTAATGTTTATTTGGTATCTTGGATTCATTTAGCATTATCCTTGCCATCTACTAAACTATTATGTTTCTCTGTTTACCTACTCCACTTTGTTGTAGAGTTCTAGCTACTGAATAATGTCTCTTTATTCCATGGTCTTCATAAAACTCAATAAAATAATCTGACATGAATTCTTCTCCTCGATCTCATCTTAGGTACTTAATCTTTAAATTGGTTTCATTCTCAACTAATGCTTTGAAATGTCTAAAAGCTTCTGATTTTTTATTTAAAAATATTACCCAAGTCATATGTGAAAAATCATCAATAAATAACTTGAAATATTTATCACCTTGAGTACTTTGAGTTCTCATAGGTCCACACAAATCAGTGTGAACAAGCTCTAACATCTGAATGGCTGAGTACTCTTTTGTTTTAAACCACCTTCTAGCTTGCTTTCCATGCTAACAAGGTTCACAAAGCATGTTGGATGGCTTTATAATATTTAGAAGATTTTTGACTTCTTACTTCCATATGATGTTGACAAGATTTTCAAAATTTATGTGTCCCATTCTCCTGTGCCAAATCCAACTTTCTTCAATCTGACTCAAACATATTTGACCTTTGATGTCTAATAACATATATAAATTATTGCCTATTTTCTGAGCATCTACAACCAACACATCTGAACCTTTTCTCCTAATTTCACAACCTTCTGCATAAAATTTTAGTGTGTGCCCTTGATCATACATTTGACTTACTTTCAAAATATTATGCTTAAGACCTTCTACATACAAAACATTTTCAACTTTAGTTCTACCATTATCCAAACTTAGTGTACCTTTTTCGGTAATTGTAGTAGTAGTATTATCTCCAAATTTCACTATACCACCATTGATCTTCTTCAAGGTTATGAACTTGCTCTTGTCTCCTGTCATGTGCCTCGAACATCCATTATCAATGAACCATGTCTTTTCTTTATTTCTTGTATGCAAAGATGTTTGGACCAACACAGACTTTTCAAGTTATTTCTTCTTCCATGAACCTATCTAAACTTTCTTCTTGATGAATAGAGCCTTGAAACTCTAGTCCTTCTTGATTGACTCAAACATAATTCTATAATACTAAGCTATGTGTCTGAAGTTATTGCACTTGTAACATATTATAGCCTCTTCATTAAAGCTTGATAGAGCAGCAAAAAAGTTGTGGCTTTTACTTAACACTGCATGAGTTTTTTTTCTATTTTTTTGAAATTATTCGCCCTTTTTCAACATTCTATTTTATTATAAACATATCTATTATAATAAAAATAGTAACCATAAAAATAAGACCTGTTTGTATATCTCTGACCTAATTGTCTTTTCTAACTCTATTCCTTTCAGCCTTTTTTGTTTGAGATGTCCTCTGTATTCTTAACTTCTTCCCTTTTTATTTTCTCATTTGTAAGAGCTTCAGCATAGCTCTTTCATTTTTCTATGTTAACCTTGTCTATGGCCTCCCTTTTCTCTTTTTCAAATCTGATAACTATCTTATCTGACGTTGATCTTTGACTTTCTAATATCTTATTCAACATATTAGTGTTATTCTTAAATTCTGAATCATTGGTTACTCTATCATTGATTACTTTATTTATTTTCTCAAGATCTGCTTTTAAAGAAGCAATTTCAATAACATACATTTCACATTCTTCACTTACTTTTTGTAACTATGTCATTTGATCTTCTTCATTATTCTTAGCTTCTTCAAAGTATACATGAATATCTTCAATTATTTTCTTTGACTTCTTTTTATTTTTCTTGATCTGGGGCTTTAATCTTTGATTATTATTCTCAAGAGCTTTTAACACTTCTAAGGCACAAATGAGTTCTCTTTTCAAATTCACTTCAGCTTCATCATGTTCTTCTTCTTGATCATCTATACTTTTACTTATAGAGGCATCTTCATGTATGTCCATGAATAAAATCTCTTCTTCTGAATCACTAACTCCACTATCTCCAGCTGAGCTAGGATATTTAGAATACAAACTCTTCTTCTCAAATCCCTTCTTGAATTTTCCTTTGAAATTCTTCTTGTATATAGAATTTTCTTCTTCATTATCACCATTACATTTATCTGGGTACTTAGCTATAAAATTTCCAATTTTTCTATAATTAAAACATTTAAAATTTAATTTTTCTTGATATTTACCTGTGCTTTTTTTGGCTTGCAAATTAATAGAGTTCTATCGTCATCTTCATCATCATTAGAATTATCACTTGATTCTTAAATCTTAACCTTCTCTTTCTTTGATGTCTTGAAAGTAACTTCTCTCTTTAAGGGTTTCTTTTTTATCTGCATCTCATATACCGTAAGAATACCATGTAGCTGATCTATCTTTAGCTTGGCTAAATTCTTCATCTCTTCAATTGTCGAAACTTTTGCATCATATCTCAATGGTGGAGATCTCAAAAAAATTTGTACCATAATTAATTTTTCTAACTTTTCTCTAAGACCTTGAATTTGATTAACTATTTGATCAACCTGAAAAATATAATTTGCTATATTTTCTTCCTCTTCCATCTTCAAACTCTCAAACTATCTTCTAAAAGTTTGAAGCTTAGCTTACTAAACCTTTCCATTACCTTTGTAAATATTTTCAATTTTTACCCAAGTTTTATGAGCAAATTTACATTGCATAATTTTTAAAAAAAATTATTCACATAAACCACATAAAATAGCATTTAAATCTTTAGCATTATTTTCACTTCACTTCTTTTCTACCAAAGTAGTTACAAGTGTCTATGGATTTTCATATTCCTCCACCACTACTTGCCAAATGTCGAATCTGAAGGCCATCAAATAAGTCCTCATCTTTATGCTCCAAAATACATAATTTGTCCCATCAAACAAATGTGCCCTATTTATATAAAAACTTTCATGTGATCTAGCCATCGTGCTTTCCCTGATCTACCTTCAAGCTGTAAAAATTTTTCAAAAAGAATCTGCTCTGATACCAATTGTTAAGCATGAAATATAATGATAAGGGGGGTGAATTAGTATATTATATATCTTGTACTTAATCTAATTTCTTTTTATTAACCACTTAATCATATATTCAAGATATGCAATAAAATTGAAATGATAATATGCACCACATAAGAGAGAGAGAGAGAGAGAAACACTAGATTTTTACATGGAAACTCAAAGTGGAAAAAACCACAGAGAACAATCTCAAGTATATGAATGAACACTAACTCAAGTTATAAATTTCACAAGCACCAACTTGTAGGAGCACCAACCCCTTGTAAAAATTTGTGAGTATCAACCCACAGGAGCACCAATCCCTCTTGTGTATAAAACACAACTATCTCTTAATGTTGCTTACTCAACAAATGATAGAACTCTACAATATCTCCTACTTTTATTTTCTCTAAAATAAATACAAACCATGCACTCTCTTTCATTTTACAAATGGTTTCTCAAGCCTTTATTTATAGCTATCTAAATTACCTTTGGCATTCACCCTTTGTGACCCTTCAATCCTCATGGAAAATGGTGCCAAATTTATATGACCCTTCATAGCTTTTCTTTTAAAAATTCACATGGTGACCCTTCATAAGCAAATATGTACTTTCCTCTTTTGTCTTTATCTTGGTGACTTTTCATATTTCTCAAAGTGTCTCTTTATGGAAAAATGTGTCATACCCTCATTTATCTTCACATGGTGACTCTTGGAATTCCTCAAGATTACTCTTTATGAGAAAATGCATCGCAATCCTCCTTTGTCTTTACCCCATGACTCTTTGACTTCTCCATGGGCTCTCTTTTGACTTATATGCAACCAAAAATATATTTGTTAATATTAAATAAATATTAACACACATTAGCCAAGATATGAATATTAAAAACATCATTAAATGTAATGGGGCCTTTATCACTAATACTAGACTTTTGACATCAATAATAATATTTCTAACAATCTCCTCTTTTGTCATTGATTTTAACCTCAAACTAAAACTACCACATCTTAAAACTTGCACTGTACATGCTAACCTACACATACTACCATTTGAAAAATATACAGTAACTCCCCCTTATTTTAGCAACCTATACCTATTTTTGCACCTATTTCTATACCTATATTTGTACTTGTTTCTATTCTTATCCTCCTTTGACATCAATGGCAAAGGGCCTATCCTAAAGCTAACACTTAGCTCCCCCTCAATTAATGTTGATTCTAAATGGTAGGAAGTAAAATAAATTATTCCCAAATTCTCCTGCAAATACTCAAATGTATCTTTTGTTAGTGCCTTTCTGAAAATATCTACAATCTACTCTATAATACTAATATATTTCATCTTAACTTGTTGATCTACAACCTGCTCTCTCAAGAAGTGATATCTTATGGGAATATGTTTTGTTCTTGAATGCATCACTGGATTCTTTTAAATATTAATAGCACTTATGTTGTCACAAAAATATAAATAGATTCATCATATTTTATCTTGATATCTTCTAAATTTTGCTTCATCCAAAGTACTTGAGTACAACACAATACCACTGCAATATATTTTACTTTAACTATAAAAAGTGATACTAAATTCTAATTTTTTCTTAGCCATGATATTAAGCTATCACTGAGAAAGAAAGATCCTCCACTTGTACTCTTTATGCCATCCAAGCAACCTACCCAATCTGAATCTGTATAAGCAACCAAAGTAAAATCTCTGCATGTGGGATACCATAATCCATAATCTAATGTCCCCTTGATATATCTAAATATTATCTTCACCAATTGAACATGACTATCTTTTAGAGTTAACTAATATCTTGCAACCATACCTACTATATCCATGATGTCTAGCCTTGATGCTATCAAATATAAAAGACTACCAATCATAGACTTATATAAATATTGATTTGCAATAGGTGAATATTCATCCTTGCTCAACTTATTTTTTGTACTCATTGGTGTGCCAACTGGTACACAATCCTTAAAAATAAATTTCTTCAACATTTTCTTGGCATCTTTACATTGAAATATGAAAATTCCTTTATTTGACTGAAATATTTGCAACCTTAAGAAAAATAACAATTCTCTAAGCATAGACATCTCAAATTCTTTTTGCATATTATCAAAAAATTATTTTGTCATCTTTTCAATGTTTCCTCCAAAAATGATGTCATCAACATATACCATAACAATCAATTGATGCTCACCTTTTGTTTTGATGTAGAGATTATTGTCAGCAAATCCTCTCTTGAAACCTTGATCCTGTAGGTACTTATCAAGTCTTGCATACCAAGCTATGGGAGCTTATTTCAATCCATACAATGCTTTCTTCAGTCTGCATATATGACTACTAATATTTGAGAAAATAAATTCCTTAAGCTGCTCAATGTAGACCTATTCTTCTAGATTCTCATTTAGAAAGGTAGATTTGACATCCATCTGAAACACTTTGAAATTTTTAAACACTACATATGCAAGAAATATTCTAATAGCCTCTAGCCTTGTCACTGATGTAACATTTTCTTCAAAATCTATTCCCTCAATCTGAGCATATCCTTTACATACTAATCTTGTTTTACTCCTGGTCACTTCTCCATTTTCATTCAACTTATTTTTATAAACCTATTTTGTTCCTATCACATTGTGATCTTTTGGTCTAGGCACTAATTCTCAATTATCATTCTTTTCTATCTAATTTAATTCTTCATCCACTACCTTAACCTAATGCTTATCATGTCTAGTTTCTAAAAATGTTTTAGGCTAAATTTTAAATAATAATAAGAAATTAACTTGCTCAGATTCACTTACCATCATTCTTCTAGTGTGAATTCTTTCATTTATATCCCTGATGATGTCACTTTCAATATGATTTATCTATACATATTTGGATGGGGTTTTGGTGTCTTTTTTCTCCTTCTTATCTTCATTTTATTCTTTAAAATCTTCATCTTCAATGATTTTAGGAATGTCTATTGGATCACTGATTCTTTGTGCTCTATCTTTTTCTATTCTGACACTTACACTTTCAACTATTTTCTTATTTCTTTTGTTATAACATTTATAAGTTTTACTTTTATAATAATAACCAACAAATATACCTTCATTTTTTCTAGATTCAAACTTACCTAATTTTTCATCAATTCTCTTTATGAAGTATGTATTGCTGAGAACTCTAAAATAATCAACTATTGTTGGTTTATCTTTTCATAGCTCATAAGGAGTCTTATCACTGTTGACTCTCAATAATACTCTATTCTGAATATGCACTATTATAGCAATTGCCTCTCTCTAATATTTATCTGGTATCTTATATTCATTTAGCATTATCCTCGTCATCTCTTAAAGTATTATGTTTCTCTGTTCAACTACTCCATTTTGTTGTGGAGCCCTAGCTATTGAATAATGTATCTTTATTCCATGGTCTTCACAAAACTCAATAAACTGATCTAACATAAATTCTCCTCCTCTATATGATCTTAGGCACTTAATATTCAAACCAATTTCATTCTCAACTAATGCTTTGAAATGTCTAAAAGCTTCAAATTTTTTATTTAAAAATATTACCCAAGTCATACATAAAAAATCATCAATAAAAAACATGAAGTATTTCTCACCTTGAGTACTTTAAGTTCTCATAGGTCCACATAAATCATTGTGAATACACTCTAACATCTGAGTGGTTGAGTACTTTTTTTATTTAAACCACCTTCTGGCTTGCTTCCCATGATGACAAGGTTCATAAAGCATGTGGGATGGCTTGTAATCTTTAAAATATTTTTGACTGCTTGCTTCTTGTTCATGTTGATAAAATTTTCAAAATTTATGTGTCTCATTCTCTTGTACCATAGCCAAATTTATTCAGTTTAACTCAAACAACATCTTTGACCTTTGACATCTGATAACATATACAAACTATTGCCTATTTTTTGAATATCTACAACCAACACATCTAAATCTTTTCTCCTAATTTCACAACCTTCTGCATAAAATTTTAGTGTGTATTATTGATCACACATTTACCTTACACTCAAAATATTATGCTTAAATCCTCCTACATACAAAATATTTTTCAATTTTAGTTCTACCATTATCCTAACTTAGTGTACCTTTTCTAACAATTTTAGCAATAATATTATTTCTAAATTTCACTATGCCACCATTGATCTTCTTCAAGGTTATGAACTTGCTCTTGTCTCCTGTCATGTGCCTCAAACATCCACTATCAATGAACTATGAATTTTATTCATTTCTTGCATGCAAAGCTATCAGGACCAACATAGATTTTTTAGGTTGTTTCTTCTACCTTGAACCTGTCTGAACTTTCTTATTGATGAATGGATCCTTAAAACTCTAATCCTTCTTGATTGATATAAACATGCTTCTAAAATATTGAGCTGTGTGTCCAAATTTATTGCATTTGTAACATATTATCGCTCTTTTATTAAATCCTAATAGAATACCAAAATATTTGTGGCTTTTACTTGACTCTGCATGATTTTTTTCTCCTTTTTTCTAAAATTATTAGCCCTTTTTTGACATTCTATTTTCTTATGACCATATCTATTACAATAAAAATAGTAACCATAAAAATAGGACCTGTTTGTGTATCTCTAACCTGATTGCCTTTTGTAACTCTATTCATTCTAGCCTTCTTTGTTTGAGATGTCTTCTGTATTATTAACTTCTTCCCTTTTTATTTCCTCATTTGTAAGAGCTTTAGTATAGCTCTTTCTTTTTTTGTGTTAACTTTGTCTATGGCCTCCCTTTCTCTTTTTCAAATCCAATACCTATCTTATCTAACATTGATATTTAGCTTTCTAATATCTTACTCAACATATTAGTGATATTCTCAAATTTTGAAGCATTCGTTGTTCTATCATTGATTGTTTTATTTGTTTCTCGAGATTGGCTTTTAAAGAAGCAATTTCAATAACATACATTTCACATTCTTTACTTACTTTTTACAACTATGCCGTTACATATTTTTTATTCTTCTTGGCTTCTTCAAAGTGTGCTTGAAGATCTTCAATTATTTCCTTTGATTCCTTTTTATTTTTCTCAATCTGGAGCTTTAATCTTTGATTATTCTTCTCAAGAGCTTTTAACTCTTCTAAGGCACAAATGAGTTCTCTTTTCAAATTCACTTCAACTTCATCATGTTCTTTTTCTTGATCATATATACTTTTACTTTCAGAGGCATCTTCATGTATGGCCATGAATAGAATCTCTTCTTCTAAATCACTGATTACACTATCTTCAGCTGAGCTAGGATCTTTAGAATACAAACTCTTCTTGAATTTTCTTTTGAAATTCTTCTTGTATGTAGACTTTTCTTCTTCATTGTTACCATTAACCTTATCTGGGCACTTATCTACAAAATGTCCAATCTTTCCACAATTAAAACATTTAAAAATTAATTTTCTTTGATATTTATTTGTGCCATTTTTTGGCTTGCGAATGAATAGAACTCCATTTTCATCTTCATCATTACTAGAATAGTCACTTGATTATTGAATCTTAGCCTTCTCTTTCTTTGATGTCTTGAAAATAGCTTCTCTCTTTGAGGGTTTCTCTTATTTGATCTACATCTCATATGCCATAAGAATACCATGTAGCTCATCCATCTTTATCTTGACTAAATTCTTCATCTCTTCAATTGCCAAAACTTTTGCATCATATCTCAATGGTAGAGATCTCAAAACTTTTTGTACTACAATTGATTCTTCTAACTTTTCTCCAAGACCTTAAATTTGATTAACTATTTGATCAACCCACAAAAGATAACTTGCTATATTTTATTCCTCTTTCATCTTCAAACTCTCAAACTATCTTCTGAAATTCTAAAGCTCAGCTTGTTGAACCTTTCCATCACCTTTGTAAATATTCTCAATTTTTACCCAAGTTTCATGAGCAGATTTATATTACATAACTTTAAAAAAAATTGATTCACATAAATCTTATAAAATAGAATTTAAATCTTTAGCATTATTTTCACTTTCCTTCTTTTCTAACAAAGTAGTTACAAGTGTCTCTGGCTCTTCATATTCCTCCACCACTACTTGTCAAATGTCAAATCCAAGGGCCATCAAATAAGTCCTCATCCTTATGCTCCAAAAATCATAATTTTTCCTATCAAGCAACGGTTCCTTATTTGTATAAAAATCTTCATATGATCTAGCCATCGTGCCTTCCTTAATCTACCTTTAAGCTGTAAAACTTTTTCAAAAAGAACCTGCTCTGATACCAATTATTAAGTACAAAATATACTGAGAGGGGGGTGAATCAGTATATTATGTATCTTTTACTTAATCTGATTTATTTTCTTTAACCACTTAATCATACATTCAATATATGCAATAAAAATGAAATAATAATATGCACCACACAAGAGAGAGAGGCACCAAATTTTGAGGTTGAAACCCAAAGCAGGAAAAACCACAAAGAATAATTTCAAGTATATGAATGACCACCAACTCAAATTAAAAAGTTTGTAAGCACCAAGTTGCAAGAGCACTAACTCCTCTTGTGTATAAAACACAATTATCTCTCAATGTTGCTTACTCAACAAATAATATAACTCTATAATATCTCTTACTTTTCTCTCCTCTAAAACAAATACAAACCATGCACTCTCTTGTATATTAAAAATGGATTCTCAAGCTTTTATTTATAGCTATCCAAATGACTTTTGACATTCACCCTTTGTGACCCTTCAATCTTCATGGAAAATGGCATCAAACTTATATGACACTTTGTATCCTTTCATTTGAAAAGTCACATGGTCACCCTTCAGAAGCAAATGCATCCTTTCCTCCTTTATATTTATCTTGGTGTTTTTTTGTATTCCTCAAAGTGTCCCTTCATACAAAAATGTGTCATACCCTCTTTTGTCTTTACATGGTGACTCTTAGAATTCTTCAAGATGACTCTTCATGAGAAAATTCATCCTATTCCTCTTTTGTCTTTACCCTGTTAGTCTTTGACTTCTCCATGGGCCCTCTTTTGACTTATATGCAACCAAAAATATATTCATTAATATTAAATAAATATTAACACACATTAGACAAGATATGAATATTCAAAACACTATTTAATACAATGGGACCTTTATCACCAATACCAGACCTTTGACATCAATGATAATATTTTCAACAATCTCCTCTTTTGTCATTGATGGAAACCTCAAACTAAAACTGTCACATCTTGAAATCTACACTACACATACCAACCTATACATACTACCATCTAAAAAACATACAGTAACTCTCCCTTATTATAATAACTTGTACATGTTCCATGTACCTATTTTTTCACCTATTTCTATACCTATACATGTTTCTTTTCTTTTCCCCCTTTAACATCAATGAAAAAGACCTATCCTAGAGCTAACACTTGGCTCCCCCTCAACTGATGATGATCCTCAATGGTAGAAAGTAAAATAATTTACTCCCAACTTCTCTTGTAGATACTCAAATATGTCTTTTGGTAGTGCCTTTGTGAAAATATCTTCAATCTACTCTGTAGTACTGATATATTCCATTTTAACCTGTTGATCTATAGTCTGCTCTCTCAAAAAGTGATATCTGATGAGAATATATTTTTCTTGAATGTATCACTAGATTCTTCAAAATATTAATAGCACTTTTATTGTCACAAAAAATAGAAATAGGTTCATCATATTTTACCTTGGTATCTTTCAAAGTTTGCTTCATCCAAAGTACTTGAGTACAACACAATACCATTGCAATATATTATGCTTTAGCTATAGAAACTGATACTAAATTATGCTTTTTACTTAACCATGATACTAAGTTATCACTGAGAAAGAAAGCTCCTCCATTTATACTCTTTTTTTCATCCAAGTAACCTACCTAATCTTAATCTGTATAAGCAACTAAAATGAAATCTCTGTCTGTGAGATACCACAATTCATTATCCAATGTCCCCTTGATATATCTAAATATTCTCTTCACCAACTGAACATGACTATCTTTTAGAGTTGACTGATATCTTGTAACCATACCTACTGCATGCATGATGTCTAGCCTCGATGCTATCAAATATAAAAGACTACCTATCATATATCTATACAAATATTAATCTATAATAGGTGAATCTTCATCCTTACCTTATTTTATGTACTTATTGGTGTGTCAACTGGTACACAATCTTCAAAACCAAATTTTTTCAATATTTTCTTGGCATATTTACTTTGAGATATGAAAATTCCTTTATCTGATTGAAATATTTTCAACCTTAAGAATAATGAGAATTCTCCAAGCATAGACATCTCAAATTCTTTTTGCATATTATCAAAAAAATATTTTGTCATCTTTTCAATGTTTCCTCCAAAAATGATGTCATCAACATCTACCACAATAATTAATTAATGCTCACCTTCTATTTTGATGTAGAGATTACTATCAGCAAATTATCTCTTAAAACCATGATCCTGTGGGTACTTATCAAGTCTTGCATACCAAGCTTTGGGAGATTATTTCAATCTATATAGTACTTTCTTCAGTCTATATACATGGCTACTAATATTTGAGATAATAAATCCCTCATGTTGCTCAATATAAACCTCTTCTTCTAGTTTTCTATTTAGGAAGGTAGATTTGACATCTATCTGAAACAGTTTGAAATTTTTAAAAACTACATATGCAACAAACATTCTAATAGCCTCTAGCCTTTCCACTAGTGTAAAAGTTTTTTCAAAATCTATTCCCTCAATTTGAGCATATCTTTTACATACTAATTATGCTTTATTCTTGATCACTTCTTTATTTACATTTAACTTATTTCTGTAAACCCATTTTATTCTTATCATATTGTGTTCTTTTGTTCTATGCACTAATTCACCAGTATCATTATTTTCTATCTAATTTAATTTTTCATCCCTTGCTTTAACCCAATGCTTATCATGTCTAGCTTATGATAAAGTTTTAGGCTAAATTTTGGATAACAAAGAGAAATTAACTTGCTTAGATTCACTTACCATCATTCTTCTAGTGTAAATTCCTTCATTTATGTCCCTAATGATGTCACTTTCATTATGATTTCTCTGGACATATTTGGATGGGGTTTTAGTGTCTTTTTTCTCCTTCTTATCTTCATCTGATTCTTCAAAATCTTCCTCTTCAATGATTTTAGGAATGTCTATTAGATCACTAATTCTTTATGTTCCATCTTCTTCTATCCTAACACTTACACTTTCAACTATTTTTTTGGTTCTTTTTTAATGACATTTATAAGATTTACTTTTACAAGAGTAACTAAAAAATACACCTTCATCTACTCTAGATTCAAACTTATCTAATTTTTTATCGATTCTCTTTATGAAACATCTGCTATCAAAAACTCTAAAATAATCAACTGCTGTTGGTTTGTCTTTTCAAATCTCATAAAGAGTCTTGTCATTATTGATTCTCAATAATGCTATATTCTGAATATACAGCATTATGAAAATTGCCTCTCTCCAATATTTATCTAACATCTTATATTCATTTAGCATTGTCCTCATCATCTCTTAAACTATTCTATTTTTTCATTTAACTACTCCATTTTGTTATAGAGTTTTAGTAGTTGAATAATGTCTCTTTATTTCATGGTCTTCACAAAACTCAATAAACTAATCTGACATGAATTCTTCTCCTCGATCTGATCTTAAGCACTTAATCTTTATACCAATTTTATTCTCAACTAATGCCTTGAAATGTCTAAAAGCTTCTTATTTTTTCTTTAAAAACATTACCCAAGTCATACGTGAAAAATTATCAATAAGAAACATAAAATATTTCTCACCTTGAGTACTTTGAGTTATCATAGGTCCACATAAATCAGTGTGAACAAGCTCTAACATCTAAGTGGTTGAGTACTCTTTTGTTTTGAACCATCTTCTAGCCTACTTTGCATGTTGACAAGGTTCATGAAACATGTTGGATGGCTTTGTAATCTTTGAAAGATTTCTAACTGCTTGCTTCTTGCTAATGTTGACAAGATTGTCAAAATTTATATATCCCATTCTCTTGTGCCATAGACAACTTTCTTCAATCTGACTTAAACAACATCTTTGACCTTTGATGTCTGATAACATATACAAATTATTGTATGTTCTCTAAGCATATACAACCAACATATCTAAATCTTTTCTCCTAATTTAAAAACCTTCTGCATAACACTTTATTGTGTGCCTTTGATCACACATTTAACTTACACTCAAAATGTTATGCTTAAGACTTACATACAAAACATTTTTAATTTTAGTTCTATCATTATCCAAACTTAGTGTACCTTTTTTGATAATTTTGGTAGTAGTATTATCTCTGAATTTCACTATGCCACCATTTATCTTCTTCAAGGTTATGAATGAGCTCTTATCTCCTATCATGTGCCTCGAACATCCACTATCAATGAACCATGGATTTTCTTCATTTCTTATATGCAAAGCTATTTGGACCAATATAGACTTTCTAGGTTGTTTCTTCTACCATGAACATGTATAAACTTTCTTCTTGATGAATGGAGCCTTAAAACTCTGGTCCTTCTTGACTGACTCAAACATGCTTCTACAATACCAAGCTATGCATCTAAAGTTATTGCACTTGTAACATATTATGGCCTCTTCATTAAACCTTGATAGAGGACCAAAAGAGTTGTGGCTTCTGCTTGACTCTGCATGAGTTTCTTTCTTTTTTTTGAAATTGTTATCCCTTTTTTAACAATCTATTTTTTTATGACCATATTCCATTACAATAAAAATAGTAACCATAAAAATAAGAACTGTTTGTGTATCTCTGACCTGATTGCCTTTTATAACTTTTTTCCTTCCAGCCTTATTTGTTTGAGATGTCCTCTATTTTCTTAACTTCTTCCCTTTTTATTTCCTCATTTGTTAAAGCTTCAACATAGCTCTTTTCTTTTTCTATGTTAACCTTGTTTCTGGCCTCCCCTTTCTCTTTTTTAAATCTAATACATGTCTTATTTGACATTGATCTTTGACTTTCTAATATCTTATTCAACATATTAGTGATATTTTCAAATTTTTAATCATTGGTTGCTCTATCATTGATTGCTTTATTTATTTTCTCAAGATCTACTTTTAAAAAAGTAATTTCAATAACATACCTTTCACATTCTTCACTTACTTTTTGAAACTGTGTCGTTAGATATTTTTCATTCTTCTTGGCTTCTTCAAAGTGTGCTTGAATATCTTCAATTTTTTCCTTTGACTCCATTTCCTTTTTATCGATCTGGAGCTTTAATCTTTGATTATTATTCTCAAGAGATTTTAACTCTTCTAAGGCACAAATGAGTTCTCCTTCCACATTCACTTTGGCTTCATCCTATTCTTCGTCTTGATCATCAATACTTTTCTTTGCAGAGACATCTTCATGTATGGCCATGAATATAATATCTTCTTCTTCTGAATCACTGACTCCACTATCTTCAACTGAGCTAGGATCTTTAGAATACAAACTCTTCTTCTTGAATCCCTTATTGAATTTTTCTTTTAAATTTTTCTTGTATATAAAATTTTCTTCTTCATTATCACCATTACCCTTATCTATTCATTTAACTACAAAATATCTAATCTTTCCACAATTAAATCATTTAAAATGTAATTTTTTTTATATTTACTAGTGCCCTTTTTTAGCTTTCAAATTAATAGAGCTTTGTTGTCATCTTCATCATCGCTAGAATTGTCACTTGATTCTTGAATCTTAACCTTCTCTTTCTTTGATGTCTTAAAAGTTAGCTTCTCTCTTTAAGATTTTCTCTTGTTTGGTCTACATCTCATATAATGTAATAATACCATGTAGCTCATCCATATTTAGCTTGGCTAAATTCTTTATCTCTTCAATTGACAAAAATTTTACATCATATCTCAATGGTAGAGATCTCAAAACTTTTTGTACCACAATTGATTCTTCTAACTTTTCTCCAAGACCTTAAATCTAATTAACTATTTGATCAATCCATATAAGACAACTTGATATATTTTCTTCCTCTTCTATTTTCAAAATCTCAAACTATCTTCTGAAAGTCTAAATATTAGCTTGCTGAACCTTTCCATCACCTTTGTAAATATTCTCAAGTTTTACCCAAGTTTCATGAGAAAATTTACATCACATAACTTTAAAAAATTCTAATTCACATAAACCACATAAAATAACATTTAAAACTTTAGCATTATTTTTACTTGTCTTTTTTTATATTAGAGTAGTTATAAGTGTTTGTGGCTCTTCATATTCCTCTACCACTGTTTGTCAAATGTCAAATCCAAGAGCCATCAAATATTTCATCATCCTTATGATCCAAAAAGCATAATTTGTACCATCAAATAAAGGTACTTTATTTGTATAGAAACCTTCATGTGATCCAACCATCATGCTTTCCCCGATCTACTTTATAGTTGTAAATTTTTTTCAAAAATAACCTGCTCTGATACTAAATGTTAAGTGTGAAATATACTGAGAGGGGGGTGAACCAGTATATTATATATCTTTTACTTAATATAATTTATTTTCTTTAATTACTTAATCACACATTTAATAAATTCAATAAAACTAAAACAATAATATGCACCACACAAGGGAGAGAGAGAGAGACTAGATTTTTATGTGGAAACCAAAAGTGGGAAAAACTACAGAGAACAATCTCAAGTATATGAATGAGCACCAACTCAAATTAAAATAAATTTAAGCACCAACTTGTAGGATCACCAACCTCTTTACCGAGCACTAACATAGAAATTATTTGTGAGCACCAACCCCTCTTGTGTATAAAACACAACTATCTCTCAATGTTGCTTACTAAACAAATGATAGAACTCTACAACATCTCCTACTTTAATCTCCTCTAAAATAAATAAAAACCATGCACTCTATTTAATATTACAAATGGTTTCTCAAGCCTTTATTTATATCTATCCAAATGACCTTTGGATTTCACCCTTTGTGGCCCTTCAATCCTCATGAAAAATGGTGTTGAACTTGTATGACCCTTTATATCTTTTCATTTGAAAAGTCACATGGTGACCCTTTATAAGCAAATGCATCCTTTCCTCTTTTATCTTTATCTTGGTGACTTTTTGTATTCCTCAAAGTTTCCTTTCATGAAAAAATGTGCCATACCCTCTTTTATCTTCACATGGTGACTCTTGGAATTCCTCAAGATGACTCTTCATGAGAAAATGCATCCCATTCCTCTTTTGTCTTTACCCCATGACTCTTTGACTTCTCCATGGGCACCATTTTGACTTATATGCAACCAAAAATATATTTTTTAATATTAAATAAATATTAACACACATTAGCCAAGACATGAATATTAAAAACACCATTAAATGTAATGGGGCCTTTATCACCAATAATAGACCTTTGACATCAATGACAATATTTTCAACACATAGAGTTCAGTCCTCCCATAATGTAGGAGGGAATCCAAGGAGTTAAATCCATAGATATATCCAATCCATCTTAAATTCTAAATAGGACCAATTCAACCTCTAAGGTTGAATTATGATGATTTCCTTTCCCATCAACCATGGGCCTTCATTAAGGATTTTCATATAATCATCCCTACACTCAAAATAAAATAGTAATCACTCATTATCAAGAGCAACAAGTTTAACTCCTTCAACCCCAATCCAATTCTTCTTGGTTTATTTCTTAACTGATTCAATATCGTGTACTGCTCTAATGAATTTGCCAACTAGGGAATTCATGTATTTCTCTTTGGCCTCATCTAAAATCTTATTAAGAACATACAAAACTAGATTACAATTCATTGTAACATTGGTTGGGTGCTTACACTCACCTATCATAGGTGTTTTAATGTACTTAGGGTGTTCCTCAAAACTTTCCATCTCATTAGCATAAGGGGGTAACCGCTAAGCCTTGAATGAATCAAACACAACTTGTTAAACCAATGACAACTAAGGAGGTTAGAGAATTTTAAAATTCTTAAAGCATAGATTAGCTAATAAATTCTCATCCCACCAAAATTTTTAGAGGGACATTTTGTTCCAAACATTCAAAATTAAAATGGGTATATTGGAATTTCATTTAATTCACCAAAGGCTTGATTCAAGAACATGCATGGGATCTAGTAGTGAGTGCATTTCCCTACCCAGCCCGAATCACCAATTAATCCCAAGTAAACTAGCACTATAAATGAGACTATTAAATATTCCCTTAAAATTGACATAATTCCAAAACTTAAAAGCTAAAATAGACTTAACAAAACTTGTAGGTCCAAAATTACCCTGACCCATCAAGTAAAAATGCATGAAAATCACAAAAGTTTTGAGTATCTCAGGATCCTTTACGATCCTTGAGAATTTCCTTTAACAACTTCAAGGGATTTTTCCTTACTATTTCAAGTTTTCATTCCTCTTTTATTGGCACCAAATTTCACTTTCTTATTTTCTTTTTTTATATTTTTTATTGCCATCCATTTATCTTCCTGAGTTAGAGGAGTTCCCTCGATGGCTTCAGAGTTACTAAGACCAATCTGGGGGATATTGATATTGCTAGAAAAGATCTAGAAAAGAGGCATTCTCAACTAATATTTGAGCCCTTGGGACTTGTTAGCCTTATTCACAAGGGAGGGATTCCTTAAATAATCCCTATGGGGACATGATGGTTACATGTCATCCAAAAACTTCTCCACCTTAGGTTTCAGAGAATCAAAAGGGGACCCAGATTCTATGGATAAAATCATTTTACCTTTCTCTTATGGGATAAGGAGATTTAGGGGTTTAATTGGGAGTGAATTCATAGGTTCTAAATATTTACTTAAATATCTAAGAGTGAGATTCACCCCTTTGGAATTTTTTAATACCATCTTGTTCACATTAGGATCTCTCGGATGTCTTTCAAAACTGGGCTCTAGTGCTCCTGAACTAGAATTATCCTTAATTATAATGGGAATAGAAGAGGGAGTTTATTTCAGTTGAGACTTCCCTTGGGGATCACTAGGCCCACCATTAAACTTCTTAGTCACATATTTCTTGATTTTTTTTTTAATAAGCAGGTAGTTACTTTTATCATGACCTATAGAATAACATTCTTTATAAATAACTTCATCCCTTTCATAAATGATCTTCTAGATCCCATTTTTGAATTTGGATTTTAGTTGGATAATTATTATAAGTAATTTATCACCTAAACATAGACATTTAATCTATCTTCAACCAATCTCCTTTTAGACTTTGTAATTAGGTTAATAGACATTAGTTGTCCAATAGCTCGAATAATACCTAGAAAAACCTCCTCCTACCAGAATTCTAGGAGGAGTCATGGTAATGAAACCCACAAAGGGATTTCCATTATAGAATCACTATCAAAATTCAAACTAATATTACATTTCCTAAGGGACAAAAATGATTTTCCCAAATGCCATGACCCCCCTTCCAAAGCTTTCACACAGTTTTCCAAAGAAGAGAATGAAACCAATAATTATTTTTTATCCATAGCAACCACATCGATTTGTCCCATTGATTTCAACTTCCTAGCTACCCATTCTCTAAATATATCAATTATTGGTCTATTCCCTAGAATCCCACCAGAAAATAGTTCTCAAATGAAGATTTAATACTATCCATAATGGCATCTAAGATGTTTAGGATCATTTTGTTCTTCTCCATAATGGGTGTGATATTTTGACTAATAATGGCCTCTAGATCACCCGTTCTTGAGAGAATATCAACCCAAGAGTGCTTGGGTGCCTTTTTCTTCATAGCCTCTACCTTATTGACCTTTACATAGTTTGAATTCTCAATAAGAAGTCATTTCCAATCAAATATATATTTTCCATATTCAGAGTTTCAGAGGTCGAACCCCTCACCTCCTTCATTGTTAACCTTATGATCTCTATGTTATTTGTATATCTCACTTATTAATAATTATTGGTGCAATTATTATTGGTTGCACATATATATTGTATGTTACATTTAGTTAATACTTTATCTTTTATTGGTGAATATCTTTATATTGTATAATTACTTTATGTGTGCAATGTTTATGCTGAAGTTCCTGGGCTTTCTCTTTCCTGAAATGGTTTTATTAAAAATAAATATTTCCCCCAATATGGCATCAAGATATGTTGTTTTTATATGGTTCAACCTCCCAAAATGCATGGGTAAATTACACTAAAGAGGTTGGTTCATAAACTATTTTTTATTTTGATACCACCAAAGAATGTTGGCTTAGAGACAATGTTCTAAATGTTGAAACCAACAAAGAATGTAGGCTCAAAGACAATATTCTAAATTTTGATACCAACAAAAATGGCCCAAAAATTATTCTAAATTTTGAAACCAACCTCTATATCTACATAATATACATGAAAAAAATATACATAGCATACTCAAAACAATAAAAGAAGCACTAGTCATACACAACATGGTATCATAGCAATTTCTAATATGGTACCAGAGCTAAGGGATCAAATCCTTCTTTAGATATAAATTTTGACATGCCATAGTCTTCTATAAGAATTCATTCACATGTGTCATCTCTTATTTGTTTAGTTATAGTTCAATCATTGTATTAGATTTCATGTACCACTTGTAGATCTAAGTATGGAGAAGCTACATTAAATATAATTATACCATTTTAATTTTGAGTGTTTTTTTATGTGTATCAAATATTCCCATTACATTTAGAGTGCCAAAGAAACTCATATATGCATTTTATTAACCTAAATATGACACCTTCTCATTTGGAAATCCATGTAGTTCGCATTTCATGTAGATCTAGAGAATTAATATGATAAGAATGACCCAACAATTAGGAAAATGGCCTTTTCAACTCATATAACATGTTTTCAGGACCAAATTTTGCATTTTTAAAGTAACTTGTGATGAGTTGTAAGATTTTTTCAAGATCATTTATCTTTTATTGGTGAATCTCTTTTTATATTGTATAAACACTTTATTTGGATGTTATATATGCTAAATTTATTAGGATCTCTCTTACTTGACATTGTTTTAGTGAAAAGAGTTATTTTCCCAAATATGGCATCAAGCTATGTTATTTTATTATGATCCAACTAGATAGAATGCATGGGTAAAATACAACATCTTGATTCATTCTTATTTTGCTCTTTCATCGTACATGGGTACCTCATTAGACATAGTTTTTAGGACCCATACTTAAGATCTTGAGAATTATTCTCTTTTACAAAATCACCTAGGTTGATCTTCAAGGGGGTGTTGGTGTGTGTCATGTTCACACTAGTTGTGAAGTGCACTTTAAGTATTGTTGTTACCAAGGTATGATTTAATATGTGCACACAATTTTTAAATTCAAATTTAATGTGGTAGTTATCCTTATATGTTTGAGAATGGTTAGGCACAACCTAGGGAATAATCCTGCTTTTCACTCCTCCAATGAACATCTCTCACACACCTCTTAATTTTCTTATATAAGGATATTTTGTGTCCGTGAGAAGTAATGAATCTTAGAGTCATTTATCCATAGTTAGTGTAGATATAGTCTCTTAGGAGATCATGTGTTGGTGGAACCATTATTTATTGCAAGCATACATTGTATATTACATTTAATTAATGTAGTGTGTCTTTTATTGGTGAATCTCTCTTTATATTTTCTAAATACATTATGTGGATGGTGTCTATGCTAAAGTTTTTATGCTTTATCTTTCTTTACATGGTTTTAGTGATAAGATTTTTTTTCCCTAATATGGTATTAAAAACTATTTCTAATATGGTATCAAAAATGAGAGATCAAATTCATTCTTCATAGATAGGTATTGTGGATTTCTATAGTTTTTCAACAAGCTCAACATTCCCACAAAACTCCTCCAACCCATCTACAAGTTTTTGAGCCATCATTATTTATGGGTGGTTTTAAAATTTAGAACAATGTTTCTGAGCCATTCTTCTTATGAGTGATTTCAAAACATAGAACAACTTCCTCTTTGGTGGTTTCAAAATTCAAAACAAACATGTTTTTGATCCAAATTTTTTTGGGTAGGTTTTATAATTCATAACATAGGGTCTTTTTTATGGAGGAAGTTCTATTGTGTGAGAATTTCTTCACAAGTATCATCTCTTATTTATTCATATATGGTTTCTTCCTTCAGTTAGATTCTTGTACCAGTTGTAAATCTACGTATAGATACGTTCCATTGAATATATTTTACCCTTTTTTCATCTATGTATTTTTTGGTGTGTACTATACATTCCCATTGCATTTACTATCCCAAAGAAAGTCATTTTTATCTTTTGTTTCATTTGAATCTGACAATGTGAGCTCATTTTTGAAGTCATACAGATCATGTTCCATGTAGTTCTGGGGAATTCACAAGGGTAAGAATAAACCAATGGGAAATAAAATGGCATTTTTTCAGCTCACTTAGCATGTTTTTAGGACCAAATTACTTTTTTTTTTCAGTTACGTGTGACAAGCTATTAGCTTTTATATTTAGTTATAGATTGGATCTAATATCATTTAAAGGGTGTTATTTTTTCACCTTAACTTTTCTTTTTAGATATACATAATGGCGAGGTAATTTTTGCATTTTTATAACCCATATTTTCATAATTTGTAGTTTCTTACTTACTTTCTTGGCCATTTCATGTATTTTGGACCTTTCAGATGCCATAACTTTTGACTGGTGAATCAGATTTGCATGTTTTTTAAAGTGCATGGTTTTTTATGCTCTTCATAGATGCAACATCTATTTATTTTGATGTTGACTATGATATGAAGTTTTTCAAATTATTACCTTACTTATAAACTATAAATCATATTTCTTTGCACTAAGTTTAGGTTCCATCTCATTTTCAAAGTCAATCACTCTTTAGTGTTTTATATTTCTTTTGGGTGGGTTTTTTAAATGTATTTTGTAATTGCACTAATTTATTAAATGGCATGGATGGTTTTATATCTTTTTATACCTTCATGTGTGTGTAATCAATTTTTTACACTCTTTTTTCACATATCAATTGTTGTTACATTTCAATTCTTCACCAAGAAAACTTGTTAGATTATCTGTAGATATCTATAGTTGACAAATTTAGATTTGGTTATTTGTAACTAAGTTGTGAGATATATGTTGTTATGGGCAGTAGGATATTTCTTAGGTTACATGATCATCCTTATATGAGTTAGCTAAAAGTAAATGTTTAATTTATGATCATGTTGATTTTTCATTTTAGCTATATTTTATGATGAATATATCATGATTATTATGCTCTAACTACCTGCTTTGTTGTGAGGTTGGTGGAGGGGAACCTATTCCTCAGAGTGTGACAAAGGGAGAGCATCATCAGAGAGGGTGACGTAGATTGATATGTTAAAGGATGATATCAAAATTGACTAGTACCCTGCACATACCACCTTAGTTAGCACATGTAGAACATATAATAAGTGGTTAGCATAGTGTGAATGATGTTGCTTGTAATAGATAATTATTTGCTCATGATTTGTTAGCATTAACATGTTTTTCATAATTGATGCATTTAGATAATTGATTAAGCATGTTAGATGTGTGTATGTCATGTTATTGTGTTCAAGACCAGTAATGGATGCAATAATGTTAATCTGTGAGAATAAATATAGTAATAATGTGACATCCATGTTGGTGATTGGTTTAACAAGTGGATCAAAGGGATATAACTAATCTACATTAGTTTAATATCTATAAGTCATTACTATTAATTATTTATAATAAATAATTACTTATTATTAAATTATTGAAAAATATTAAAATAAGAGATAAAGCAAGAATGAAGTTGATTTTTATTAAATTAGAAAAATCTATAAATAAAATATAAAATCATTAAAAAAAATAAGAAAGAAAAAAAAAAATAGAAAATCTCAAAAAAAAAGTACCATATCTTTAAAATAGAAGTGTGGCACAGTAGAGGAGGGGAAGATATTTATTCAAAAATATATATACTATAAGTCGAAGCAGGGAATGCAAGGAAGAAGGAAGGAGGAATTTTGGACTGGCATGAATTCTTTCAGATACCCTGGACAAGTAGGTACTACAGTTTAATTTATAAATGGTAATTTGTAATTTATCTAAACTATATGTGGTATGCAATGATATGCATTAAAATAATATCTCAAGATATTTAAATTCTTTTATGTTGAAATGATATATTCAAGAATTATATATATATATATATATATATATATATATATATTCTATGAAATAAATATATCTTTTATGTAAGATTCTCAGTTGGTGTTTTACTTGTCCATTGAGCATGGCATCTTATCTGTAAGTGAATTTAACCAAATATCCATATATATACTGGTATCTATGTAGTCTATTAGGTATGACATCTTATATTATGGTGTATTATATTAAGTATGGTATTTGGATACTTTTACTTATCATAATTACTTGAAGTGCGCCATTAAATCATAGAAATCATAGTATCTAGTTGTTTACCTAGTAGACAGATCTATTTTAATAGTGTTACATCTACATTGCTCAAAACATATACACAAGTAACATAGTTATTTAGTGACTAGTATTTTGGTCTATGTGTTTGATATAATAGTCAGATCTATATTTTAACCACAGTATTATCTGATCTATATTTATGTGTTTGATATAATGATTGGATCTATATTTAATCAACATTTACACTCATAGATACCAATTTTAACAACCAATAAAATCATAGTATTAATCTGATTTAATACATCTCCCTCCCTCTATGTTTACATAGAGCTGACTCATGATATTAATAAATCATTATAGGTATACTTTAAATTAGTTAGTTATGATGAAAAATTGAATAGTGAAGTGATGAATTGAAAAAATAGTGATGAACTGCATGTATTTTTGTCTCTTACTGGCAAGTTGAGCACTCTTCCAATTATGGGTATGCCAACCAAGATAGTTTCATCAACTCATCAGCCATCTCATCATGTGACATCTATAGAATCACTATTCATAGCTATCTCTATAGATAGTCAGGGAAAACTTTAGGGATCTATATATCCCCATTATGGACTAATCTATATCACTAAAATCCTCTATTCACTAGTAGTTCATTTAAGATAGGGAATATTAAAGACCTTTATCTTAGGGCATCACTACCATATTATTCTTACAATGGAAATGAACTATTTGTCTATCCATCTATATTTATATAATTTGGAAAAGACTAGTCATGGCATCGATTTATGTAAAATGAATCTAAATACCAGATATTGCTTGGCTTTCCATATCCCAAAATCACCCATGTTCATATATAAGCATTTCCTTTGAGTGTAGTGATTTATAAAATAAGAACAACCACTTAATTAATAATTGTAATGATTCCATGTATATTTTATAGCTTGTATACATTTAATAAGATATCTTTTAGTGGTTATATTTTAGGTATAAGAAACATGATGTTATGATTTTAATACAATGATAACTTTTATTGGATAGTGTTATAGGGTTAACTAGATAATACATATCTAGTGATGATATATGTGAGCAATGGTCACTTGGTGTAATTATAGTGTTATAACTGGTATGTTTTTATATATCTTAATAATGTTGTATGGGTATAACTAATCGACTATATAGGTATTAGATCATTTGGATCAAAGACTAAATTAAATAACATTTTGGTTATGCCCTCTTAGTTGTTATGTGATATGATTTATTATCACTTAACCATATGGAATTATTTTTATATATCATGTCAACAATATTATATTGATTGAGGTCTTAACTAAGAATCATAAAGGCTAATAATATCATTTATATTTTGGAATATATTTATGCATAAAGGAAATAATGTACCTAAGGGTTGAAAGTAACTTAAAGGGTTTAATGAATATGGGTGTATTGGGTAGTACATCTCTAAATTTGATAACAAACATAAAAATAAAAAAAATTGGTCATAGAACCCCGAGAATGGAGAAATAGTGTCAACATAAATATAAACTTCCAACCAAGTGTAAGGTCATGTTCATGCGAAACATAGTTAGGTATATGGGAGATTCTTGATTAAGACATGTAAGTGAACATTGACATGGTATTTATATATCTTTGGAGTACTCGCATATGTTGCATGTTATGACGAATAATTACTCATATATAAGAACTATACTTACAGTTAAATAAATGGTTAAAATGAGTCATAAAGAGTTCAGAGAACCTAGACTTCAACCATACTAAAATAGTCTTCCCTAGATGGTACATACTGTAATTGTTATGCCTACACTCATATCTACATTAATTGATTATATGTATGTGTGTTAATTATTACTATGATTAGTATGTTTTGTGATAGTTAGTAGGACTTTATGTATGCATGCATATAGTCTAAAGAATTTAACAAATATTATGATAGTATATTATTGTGTTCCATGGGAATTGTGATTTTTTCATTATATCCAGTTGCTTGAATAGAAGCTTGTGTTTTCATGTAGTTATGACTACTTTATTATGATTGATTTGTGGAAAACTATTAGTTATGTCTTAGAATACTATTCTATAGTAATATGGGTTATCATAGGGTGTGGTATGGAAAACAAATTATGCTATTTAAATATGGAAGTTGAATGTTTATTTATTTGGATGGTATAAATGGTAGTCATTATTTCTAGCATGGGATAGAAATTAATGTAAGATTCATTCATACATTTGATGAAATAAATGTATGCTTTGGTTACTCCTATGTTTAGCATGTTATATATGTGTTTTACTTGTAGGATGTAAATTAAATAAATCTTGTGGTTGAATTATATTTGACCAATCTATATTGCTGATATAGAGTAAGGAGTGAGATGGACTTCACTGGATTACTAGTATCACAATGCTAGATGAAGGCAGTCCGATCAAGTGGTGTGTATGAATTTGATTGATATATAGATCATTATTATTTTATTCATAAAACTTTGGGCCAAAGTATGTTTAGTGAGACATTATCATTTCATGAGTATGATTTACATGTTTGTGTGATATCTTTTAATAGAATGGTTTTCTATGATATACTGTATGTTTAGTTTAGAAATCATACAACACACAAGGGTACTTGTTTGTCTCTATAAATACCTACACTGTCACTATTTACTCATACATGAAGGGAGGGCCATTTCCTGATGGGATTAGTGCAAGGTATCATTGGTCCCTAGTTGGTGTAAAAAAGCACTTGGATGATATTATCCCTCCCCACAATAGTATAACTTATCAAGGTGATACTTGAGATTGCCACAAATACTTGAGTTCAAGAACTATGCTTTAAGGGAGCCATTTATCTTATATGTACATTATATAATATTTTACTTATTATTGAATATACTTATTATTGTATATTAATAGTAGTGGCTATAGACTTGTATCAATTGTGGTTGAGTTAATATATTTACTTACTATGTTTGAATTTTGATGTGCTCTCATGATATTAAAGATCAATAATATGTGATATATTATGCTTGTTATTATTATCATGCTTTATGTATTTCATTTGATCTCTGTAGATTATCATGGTGTAATCTATTTATGATATATGAGTTTAATTAAAAGAAAAAAAATCATGTATTTCTAGTTGACCCCAGTAGGGTTGTTACATGTGGTATCAAAGTTGTGGATTGAACTCTAGGACTTAATGAGTCCATTATCATTTTCATGTCTTTATATTAATTGGAGTGAACCTAGAGACATGAAGTTTTTCACTAGTATTTTGGATTTATATTACCATAATAGGGATCCATGTTACACTATGATTGGAGTTTTGTGACATTCATGTAATGTGTGTGGGAAACATTGTGTGTACCCTTAGGAGCACTTATACCTTTTTGATTTGTTTAAGGTTTTGTTTATTGCGTGTCTTAATGATTATGGTTGTATACTAGGTTTGGGTAGGTGAGTATATAGTGTAGTTCATGAGTTATGAACAAGATATCTCTACTATGGTTCGGTCACTTAGATCGAACACCTCGAGTATGATTACATCCTTCTTGGTAATCAAGTCATTCACAATTTGTGTTTTGTGTTGTGAGTGTTTATTAAGCATGAGATGCTTCTCACTTATAAGACTATTTTTAGTTTGGTACCACCTAGTGCGGTAGGAATTTTCTTGTACTAGAGTGTTGTTGTCTTGGTTGGGAATTCCTATGTGTTAGGATTTTGTTTAAGGAATGACACCCTTAAGTTATGTGGTTTAGGAAGGAGTGTCATCTATCTTAGTTCACTGAGAGGTGAGTTTTTATTATCTCATTCTCCTTTGACATCATTATAAGCTACCAAGAGGATTCAAATTTTCATGATGTTGACCTAGTGTTATCTTAAACGGGAACTTATTTTTGAAATGTTATTTTGACTATATTTGTTGGAGTACATAAGACAAATGTCTTTTACTACTTGTTGAGAGAGAAGTTGTTAGATTGGATGGAATTATACATCCTTGTGGTTAATATTTTTCCTTCAATTTGTGGAAGCAGGTTATGATACTAATCTTACAAATTTAATAAGTATATTTCTCTCCCAGTTATGGAAATAGATTATGATACTATAATTACCGATTTGGTAGGTAGGTAGTGATTTGTCAAAGTTGAGTTACAGTGTTTTATTTTTACCTTGTAAGGGTATGAAGGAGTTTGAGGTGATATTTTTATACTTTTCACGTATGACTCTTTAAGGTCACTAATTTATTTAATTTTATGTACTTAGACCATGTGGAGTGGCAAACCTATAATTATATATTAAACTCTTGATTAATAATTATAAGTTGATTATAATCAGTATGATATTATACACCATTGATTAGATTTATATTGTTCTCCTTTGCTTAAAGCATGATGTTTTGAAGAGTTATTTTTGTACCTCTCACAGGAAGCGAGAAGGGTATAGGATGTGTGGAACATCTTGTCAATTAGGAGTTGAGATAAACTTTTAATTTGTTACATTCTAGTTGAGAAAATAGGTAAATATTGTCTTACTTGTTCTTTTGTAAGGTTGTAAGGATGGTGTGATCCTTGACCTTTGTATGTTATATTAATTTTAACATTATTTCTTCTTAACTATGAAATATAACTCTATAGGTTAAGTTGGGAAATATGATACTAGTTATATTTATCTAGTGGAGAATTAATACAATTATAGATTGCTTATATGATTTCTCTTGTATGTATGTTGATACATTTAGAATTATTTGCTATATAGCATTGCTTATTAAGATCTGTTAGTATGTATTTGTGGTTCATTGAACCTTGTATATTTTTGGAGATCATTAGGTAATGAAGACCTAAGGTAAGAGTGGTGAATTAGAAACGTGAGTACTAAGTGATAGGAGTGGATCCTACTTAGACTCACATTGACTTGGTAGTTACTGAGTTTGGATCTGATAAACAAACTTATCGAATCTAAGATTTGATAGATGAACTTGTTGAATTTGGTCATATGGCCATATGCATGTTTGTGGTGGAACATTTATTCCTTAATCTTGTATACATTGGAATATAGTATTTTTAGTTCCTATTCATCCTCATACTTGTTAAGACATCCATGGAGTAGTGGAAGCATTGACATGTTATACTTATTAGGAGATACATGGGGTAGCAAAAGTATTAACTTATGCACATCATACCTATCAAGTTCCTTAAATACTTTTCTTTGGAATGAGAAAAACACTCTCTGGGTTAGAGAGATGTGTAAAGGGGATGGAAGTTTTTGTGGAACTCTCTTTGGTCATTTGTTTTTGGATTTTATGATGATATTTTGTGCTCTTAGAAAGTCAGTAAAACTTTTACTAAGATATGTGGGACCCTTCAAGGAAATAGAATTGGTTAGTCCTATAGTATATAGGCTTGTCTTGATAGTTTTGGACCCTGGGGTGGTCATGATAGAACCAAATTAAATAAGTAATACTTGCAACCTTTTTTGCATAATAGGGATATGTCATTGATCAGGTTCTTATGGGACCAATACTCTGGGAATAATACAACTTGAAGGAACTATGATGAGTTCTACAAGTAATAACCCATGTATTTGCTTAATTTGCTATTATATACCATGTTATTGCCTTTCTAAATAATGTATTTACTTCAAAACTTATATTTGAATAAGGATAATCAAGGAAGATGACTAGATTTAGAGGGGAAGGATGTTACATCCTGATTCCTCACTGGGCAAACTTGATAGATTATCCATGGATATCTATAGTTGACAAATTTAGATTTGGTTATTTTTAACTAAGCTATAAGATATATTTGTTATGGGGTAGTAGGATATTGCTTAGGTTACATGATCATCCTGCTATGAGTTAGCTATAATTAAATGTTTACTTTATGATCATGTTAATTTATCATTTTATCTATATTTTATGATGAATATATATCATAAATTTTATGGTCTAACTACCTACTTTGATGTGAAGTTGATGCAGGAGAACCTATTCTTTTGAGTCTGATGGAAGGAGAGCATCATCAGAAATAGTGACATAGATTGAGATGCCAGAGGATGATAGAGAAACCAACTTATACCCTACACACATCACTTTAGTTAGTACACGTAGAACATATAATAAGTGGTTAGCATAGTGTGTGTGATGTTGCTCATAATAGATAGTTATCTACTCATGATTTGTTAGTATTAACATGTTTTTTATAATTGATATATTTAGATAATTGATTAAACATGTTAATTGTGTGTATGTCATATTATTATGTTCAAGACTAGTAATGGATGTGGTATTGTTAATCTACAAGAATAAGGATAGTAATAACATGACGCCCATGTTGGTGATTGGTTTAATGTGTAGATCAAAGGGATATAACTAACTCTACATTTGTTTTAATTTCTCTAAGTCATTACTATTAATTATTTGTACTAAATAATTGCTTATTATTAAATTATTAAAAAATATGAAAATAGGAGATAAAACATGATAAAGTGAGAATGAATTTTATTATTATTAGATTAGAAAAATCTATAAATAAAATAGAAAATCATTAAAAAAAATAAGAAAGGGAAAAAGAAAAAGGGAAAAGTTAAAAAAAAAGCACCATATCTTTAAAATAGAAGTGTGGCACAATAGAGGAGGGGAAGAGATTTATTCAAAACTATATATACTATAAGGCATAATAGGGAATACAAGGAAGAAGGAAGAAGGAGTTTTGGACTAACATGAATTCTTTCAGATACCCTAGATAAGTAGGTACTACAGTTTAAATTATAAATGGTAATTTATAATTTATCTAAACTATATGTGGTATGCAATGATCTGCATTAAAATAATATTCTAAGACATTTAAATTCTTTTATGTTGAAATGATATATTCAAAAATTAAATGTATATATTCTCTATGAAATAAATATGATTTTTATGTAAGATTCTTTGCTAGTTTTTTAGTTGTTATTTGTTGAACATGGAGTCTTATCTACTAGTGAATTTTACCAAATATCTATATATATACTAGTTTTTTGCGTAGTCTATTAGGTATGATGTCTTATATTATGGTGTATTATATTAAGTATGGTATTTGGTTGCTTTTAATTATCATAATTCCTAGAGTATGCCATTAAATTATAGAAAATTATAGTGTTTCATTATTTACCTGGCAAACAGATCTGTTTTAACAGCATTACATCTACATCGCTCAAAACATATACACAAGTAACATAATCATTTGGGGACTAGTATTTTGGTCTATGTGTTTGATATAATAGTCAGATCTATATTTTAATCATAGTATTATCTGATCTATATTTATGTGCTTGACATAATATTTAGATATATATTTTAATCAACATATACACTCACAGATATCAATTTTAGTAACCAATAAAATTATAACATTAATTAGATTTAATATATCTCCCTCCCTCTGTGTTTGCATAGAGTTGACTCGTGATATTAATAAATCATTGTATGCATACTTTAAATTAGTTAGTTATGATGGTGAATCAAATAGTGAAGTGATGAATCAAATGAATAACAATGAACCACATGCATTTTTGTCTCTTACCGACAAGTTGAGTGTTCTTTCGATTATGGGCGTGCCAACTAAGATAGTTTCGTTAACTCATCAGCCATCTCATCATGTGATGTTTATAGAATCACTATCCATATTTATCTCTATGGATAGTTAGGGGTGACTTCAGGGATCTATATAGCCCCATCATGGACTACTTTTTATCATTGAAATCCTCTATTCATTGGTATTGCATTTAATATAGGGAATATTGAAGACCTTTGTTTTAGGGCATCATTACCATATTATTCTTACAATAGCAATGAACTATTTATCTAGCCATCTATATTTATATAATTTTGATATAATTTGGAAAAGACTAGCCATGGAAGTGATTTATGTAACATGAATCTAAATACAAGATATTGATTGGCTTTCCATATCCCAAAATTTCCCATGCTCATATATACGTGTTTCCTTTGAGTGCAATAATTTCTATAATAAGAAAAACCACTTAATTAATAATTGTAGTGACTCGGTGTATATTATATAGCTTGTATGAATTTAAGAAGATATCTTTTAGTGGTTATATTTTGGGTATAAGGAACACAATGTTATGATTTTAATACAATTATAACTTATACTAGATAGTGTTATAAGGTTAACTAGATAATACATATCTAGCAATGATATATGTGAGCATTGGTCACTCGATATACTTATAGTGCTATAACCGGTATATTTCTATATATCTTAATAATGTTGTATGGGTATAACTAATCTACTATATGGGTATTGGATCATTTGGATCAACGACTAAGCTAAATAACATTTTGGTTGTGCCCTCTTAGTTGTTATGCGATATGATTTATTATCCCTTAATAATATGGAATTATTTTTATATAGTATGTCAATAAAATTATATTGATCAAGCTCTTAACTAAGAATCGTAAAGGCTAATAATATCATTTATATTGTGGATTATATTTATGCATAAAGGAAATAATGTACCCTAGGGTTAGAAGTAATTTAAAGTGTTTAACAAATATGGGTGTATCAAGTGGTACGCCTATAAATTTGATAACAAACATAAAATAATTAGTCACATAACCCTAGGAATGGAGAAACTGTGTCAACATAAATATAAACTTACAACCAAGTGTAAGGTCATGTTCATGTGAAACATAGTTAAGTATATAGGAGACTCTTGATTAAGACATGTAATTGAACATTGACATAATATTTACATATCTTTGGAATACTCGCATATGTAGCATGTTATGATGACTAAGTACTCATATATAGGAACTATACCTATAGTTAAATAAATGGTTAAAATGAGTCATAAAGTGTCTGGGGGACCTAGACTTCAACCATATGAAAATAATCTTCCAGAATGAAATTAAGTTGCTTAAATTAAATATTATGGTATAACCTTTTTATAAGTTATCTAACTCCTTGAGAATAGCATGACAAATTGTATCTATTATGAGTAGATTAAAATATGAACAAGTATTTATATAAATTTAGAAAATAATGGTGCATCATGATGTGTGCTTTTAAGCTATATTTCTTTGAATGCTAGTATGTAGTTTTAGCTTAGGGTATATCCAGGTGGTATAATCCCATACTTATCTGATTTTTATTATATATGTGGGTCGTTTAATTCTTGATATCATAAGTTTTATTATGTGTATGTATGTGGTTGTGAACTATTATAGTATGAGATATCATAGAGTATTACATTATAAATGTATACCTAGATGGTACATATTGTAAATGTTATGTTTAGACTCACACCTACATTTGACTATTTAAACATATGCATGTTGGTTAATAATATGAAAAGTATGTTTTGTGATAGTTAGTAGGACCTTATGTATGTGTGCATACAATTTGGAGAGTTTAGAAAATATTGTGATAGTATATTATTGTGTTTCATGAGAACTATGATTTTCTTCATTATATCTAGTTGCTTGAATATAAGTTTGTGTTTTCGTGTAGTTATGACTAGTTTATTATGATTGATTATGGAAAACTAGTAGTTATGTCTTATAATACTAGACTATGTAAATATGGGTTATCATAGGGTGTAGTATGTTTGAAAACTAATTGTGGTAGTGAAAATCTGTAGTTAAATGTGTATTTATCTAGATGGTATAAACTATAGTCATTATTTCTAGTATGGGATAGAAATTAATGTAAGATTCATTCATACATTTGACAAAATAAATGTATGTTTCGGTTACTCCTATGTTTGGCATGTTACATAATGTGTTTGCTTGAAGGATGTAAATTAAATGAATATTGTGGTTTAATTGTATTTTATCAATCTACATTGTTGATATAGAGTAAGGAGTGAGATAGACTTCACTGGATTATTAGTGTCACAATGACATATGAAGGTAGTCTGATCAAGTGGTGTGTATGAATTTTATTGATCTACAGATCATTATTATTTATTATTCATAAAACTTAGGTCCAAAGTATGTTTAATGAGACATTATCATTTTATGAGTATGGTTTACATGTTTGTGTGATATCTTGCAATAGATCAGTTTTCTATGATACACTACATGTTTAGTTTAGAAATCATACAACACACGGGTACTTGATTATCTCTTTGGATTCCTGCACTGTCACTATCTAATCATCCATGAAAGGAGGGTCATTTTTTGATGGGATTAGTGTAGGGGATTTTTGGTTCATAGTTGGTGTGGAAAAGTTCTCAGATGATTCTCTCCCTCCCCATAGCAGTATTACTTATCGACACGACACTTGAGATTGCCACAGATACTTGAGTTTGAGAACTATGCTCTAAGGGAGCCATGTATCTTATATGTACATTGTATTATATTCTACTTATTATTGAATGTTGTCATGAGAGTTGTAATTACTTATTATTGTATATTGATAGTAGTGGTTGTATACTTGTATCAAATGTGGTTGAGTTAATATAGTTACTTGTTATATTTGCATTTTGACGTGCTCTCATGATATTAGAGATCAGTAATATGTGATGTATTATGCTTGTTAATATTATCATGCTTTATGTATTTCATATGATATCTGTATATTCTCATGGCGTAATCTATTTATGATATAAGAGTTTAATTAAAAGATAAAAAAATTGTGTGTTTCTAGTTGACCCCAGTGAAGTTGTTACAGTCTTTGATCATCATGTGGCATATTGGGCACTCTTAATGGAGGATTTTTATTTTATTTTTTAGACACCTAGCACTTGAAACTTTTGGATATATTGAGTCACTTTGTCTTCACCTTTTAGTCAAAATTATGGGGGGTTATTGTGTATTGTTAATGTTTCCCTAGTTGTTTGAGTATGTTATGTACTTTTTGTTTTGTTCTTGTAAAATGTGGATGCATAGGCTATTATCAAATTTTGCAATAGTTTATGAACCATATTTATCAGTATCAAAATATATAACATCATTTCTTAGCAAACATTCTTTGCTAGTATCATAATTCAAAAAAAAATTATAAGCCAACATTATTTGGTGATGTCAAAATTTAGAACAATTTTTTAGCCAACATTTTTTGGTGGTTTCAAAATTCATAACTGTTTATGATCCAAACCTATTTGGTGTATTTTATCTATGTATTCTTATCAAATAGAGCATGTATATAGTAACTCTTATTCACACAACTAGATTCATGGAAGTTACTTTTGATTCATTCCTTTTGAGGCTTCATCAAATTTAACAATCATCCACTACAATAGTTTCATTATTCTTTTCACTCTATCATTGTACATAAATACCTCATCAGGTCTAATTATTGGAACCCATAATTATGAGCTGAAGACTTCTTATCTTTTAGCACACCTAACTTGATCTTCAAGGGTGTTATTGGTGTGTGTGTTTTATTTACACTTTTTCTAAAGTCCACATTAGGTAGTATTGTTACTAAGGTGAGATTTAATATGTGGGAAGCATTGTTTAATGCACATTTAATGTTTTTAGCTATCCTCATATGTGTGAGAAGGGTTAAATATAACTTGGGGAATTGTTTTGGCTTTCACTCCACTAATAATTATCTTCCACTCACCTTTTTATTTTCCTATATAGGTAACATTTGTATCTTTGTTTAGAGTGAAGGTTGGAGTCAGTTATCTATAGTTGGTGGAGTTGTAGTCTCTTATGAGATTTTATGTTGGTGAAACCTTTGTTGGTTGCACATATACATTTAATATTAAATTAAATTAATACAATGTATTTTATTAGTGAATCTCTCTTTATATTATTTGAATACTTTACGTGGAAGGTGTTTATGCTAACTTTCCTCAACTTTCTCTTTCAAACATGATTTCAATGATAAGATTTATGTCCTCCAATATGGTTATTATGGATTTTCATAGTCTTATATGATAATTTCATCTCTTATTTTTTTTATTTAGTTCATTTCTTTAGTTGGATTCATGTAACGGTTGCAAATCTACTTATGGAGGAGTTTCATTAAAAATATAAAGTTACTTTCTATTTATATTGTTTGAATACTTTATGTGGATGGTTTTTATGTTGAAGTTCCTAGGATTTATATTTTAAACATGATTTCAATGATAAGATTTATTTCACATAATATGGCCATTATGGATTTTCATAGTCTTCTATGAGAATTTATCTACATGTACCATCTCTTATTTGTTCATATCCTATTCATTTATTCAATTGGATTTATGTATTAGTTTTGGATCTACAAATTCTATTAAAAATATTTATGTTTTTTTTTTTTGAGTGTTTTTGGTGTGTATCATACATTCCCATTGTATTTAGAATGCCAGATAAAGTCATATTTAACTTATTGATTTATTTGAATCTAAAACTATGAGCTCATTTGACAAGCCATGTAGATTTCATTCCATGCTGATATGGAGTTCACAAGGGTAAGAATGACCCATTGGATCTAGGTCCATTAAAAGGGTGTTTTATCACCTTTCCTATTTTTTATATATCTACAAAGTGGTCAGGTCATTTTTGCATTTTGATAACCAATTTTCTAGAATTTATAATTTCTTGCTTATTTTGTTAGCCAGTTCTTACTTTTGGACCTTTTAAATGACATAACTTTTGATTAGTAACTTGAATTTACATTTTTTTTTAAGTGTGTATTTTTTTGTCATAAATAGATATAAAATCTATTTATTCTAATGTTGACTCAAGTTTGGATATTTCATCTTAGTGTACCTCCTATAAATCATTTTATTTTGAACTAAGTATAGGTGCCACCTCTTTTTCATAGGGGATCACTCTTCAATGTTATATGCAACTTTTGGGTGGATTTTTCAGATCTATTTTTTAATTGTGTAGATTTATAAAGTTTTGTGGAGCTTTATAACCTTGTTTACCTTTATGTGTATGTGATTTTTTTCACTCCCTTTTAACATTTCAGTTGTTGAGTTCTTCATGTGGCATATTGGGCACTCTTACTTGAATATTTTTTTATGATTTTTTATACACCTACTGCATTGAAATTTTGGAGATATTGAACTATTTTGTCTTCACTTCCTAGTTAGAATTACGGGGAGTGTTATGTATTGTGAATGCTTACTTGTTTATTTGAGTATATTATGTGTTTTATATTTTTTATTGTTATTTAGATGTAGAGGATGGCTTCAAATTTTGAAATAGTTTATAAGCCATATTTTTTGTGAACATCACTTCTAAACCAAAATTATTTGTTGATATCAAAATTTAGAATGTTTGTGAGCCAAAATGCTTTCATGGTATCAAACTTTAGAAAAAATTTTGAGCCAACCCTCTTTGGTGTATTTCACCCATGCACTCTAATCAAATGTAGAACACGTCTATAGTCACTCTTGTTCACACAACTAAATTTATGGAAGTTACATTTGGTTCATTATTTTAGAGGATTAATTAAATTTAATAGTCATCTACAATAATTTGATTCATTATTATCTTAATCTTTCATTGTGCATGGGTACCCCATAAGGCCTAGTTTCTAGCATTAATATTTATGAGATTTATAATTATGTTTTACCACATCACTTAAGCTAATATTCAGGGGGGGTGTTGGTGTATGTCATGTTCACACTTTTTGTGCATTCCACCTTAGGTAGTGTTGATAAAAAGGTGAGATTTAATATGTGCATAGCATTATTTAATACACATTTAATATTGGTAGTTATCCTCAAATGTGTGAAAAGGGATAGGTGTAGTTTGGGGAATGATTCCACATTTCACTCTACCAATAAAATTATTCCACTCACATCTTATTTGTCTTATATGAGAAACCTTTATATCCTTTTTTATAATGGATCTTAGATTTAGTTCCCATAGGTGGTGGAGATGTAGTCTCTTATTATATTTTATGTTGATGCAACCATTATTGGTTACACGTATACATTATATATTATGTTTAGTTAATATAGTGTCTTTTATTAATGAATCTCTCTTTATATTATCTAAATAATTTATTTGGATGGTGTCTATGTTTAATTTCATGGGATTTCTCTTTCCTAACATGTTTTTAGTGAAAAGAGTAATTTTACCCAATATGACATCTAACATGTTGTTTCAATATACTAAAGTGCCTGTGAAGAAAGATATGTCATCTTTTTACTGCCATTTATCAACTAATTTATCTCTTGATCAACATGTTGTTATATGAACTCAATATTTACATAGTGTAATATTTTAGGATATTAGATGATGATGCAAGGACCCCCATAAATAATAACATGCTTAAACCTAGTCTTCTCTTTTTCCTATTTTACCTTTCTAGACCTCACCAAGTATCATTTTTTTTAAATTTGAGGCTAACCTTATAAAATTTTGGGTTTTCAAAGTGCATGAAAAAAATACCATGATGGTTCACACATCTACCCCTATAATCCCAAACCACCCTAAAAGTGTCGATAACCATCACAATAGTTGTGTAGTTACCTTTTGTATATAGCAATGGTTTTGCCATCATTGCATGCATTTTTAACTCTCTTCTTGGGACATAAGTTTTAACACATTTTGCATGTTTGAACATTTTTTTTATTCATATTTTTCTATGATAGATTCCCCAACATTAAAGTTCCCTCAAGGTCATTTCCAAGCCATTTTTATCTAATCTAAGTCAAATCTAATAGGTTATTAGCTAGATATTGTTAAATCCTACATGTAACATCCATTATTTTCTTTCAAATAAATCTTTATACCATAAAATTTAGATCTAAAAAATACATGGGTATACAAGTTTTAAAATATATATAGTCTAATTTTCGTACCTTCCTTGAAAATCAACCCAAATCTTACAACAACCTTTTACCCATTGTAGTAAATTAGAGGAGGAAGTTCATGAATTTTAAACAAAACACTTTGTTGTTTGTGAGAACCAATCATATTCTAGCTACCCCTTCTCTTCATTTTATCATTTAAATTTTTCATTTCCTCTTACATCCCTCTTTTTATAGAATCTTTAGATGATCACTAAGCAAAAACCAAGGAGATAACAACTTGAGGATAAGAATAATTCCAATTCAATCAAGTTTTTCTCCACATGTGTCCTCTACTTTGGTCAAGTTGAAGGATTTTGTTTTCTTTTTTGTTTTAATTATATTTTTCATTAGACTAGATATTTTTAATTAATTTTAGCTATATATTAGGAAATAACACAAAAAATAATAAAATAAGTCACTTTCTATACTCCTTTATCTGCATATTAGAAAATAACACAAAAAAAAGTAACCAAGTAAAATTTTAATACTTGTTGGGAAATTCACCATTTGTTGGTTTTCAACTCTTCTTGAGCAAATTGTAAAGCTTATGTTTCAGCTCATTTGGTGACATAATATGTGCACACCAAGATGTACTCATTTCACTATGATAATGGGATCAATAGGTCCAATGAAATTCAATATTCATTTATAAAAGGGTTCCAAAACCACTTGAGGATGGAGAGGCATTTCATTAGAGAGTGTGGTTTTACCCATCCTTTGACATTATTCATATTGTATTACATATGTATTTACATCTCCATGAAGTGATGGCCAATTAGACCTTGCACCTAGAACCTTATGAATGGTTCTTTGGGTTGAATAATGATGTCCTTATGGTTCATTGTGAAAAAACCTTACGATGTCACAAACTTCATCTTTATGCACATACCTATGTAACACAAAATCAAGTCCACATTTAAACAAAATACCATTAATCCATCTAAAACTTGAGCTATCTTGAATTAAACATTTCTTGTACTCAATATTGAAATCAAATAGAAACCTCCTTGTAGCTAGATAACTTTCCATGTTTGCAAACTAAAATGAGTATGTTGAAATTACAAATATTTTTTCATCTAGAAATTTATCTTAACCTAGCTAATTTTCTCTTGTAGTGTTTAGTCTAGACAATAAATCTACAACCACATTAGATTTTCCATGATTTTTAAATATTTTTAAATTAAATTCTTTTAAAATGAACAACCATCTAATGATTTGACCACTTATTATCGATTATATTATTTAGTACCTAATAAATGCATGATCTATATGTATAAATACTTGGTATCCATTAATATAATGAATAAAGTTATTGATAGCATAAAAAATAGAAAGAAAATCTTTCCCAGTGGTTGTATAATTATTGTAAGTTGGAGTCAAATTCTTACTAACATAGTAAATAATATACATATTACCAATGTTCTCATTTTTTCCAAGTACTACTACCATTATAGTGTTAGAGTGTGAATGTGAAAGTTAAGTTTCTAATTTGGTCCTCTTAGTATTGGGGCTTACATAATTTTCTCCTTTATTGCCTCAAATGATTATTGGCATTTATATGTCCATAAGAATTCATAATCTTTTGTAAGTAAAGAGAACATAGGTGCTACAATTTTACTAAAATCTTTAATGAATTTTCTATAGTATCATGTGTGTCCTAAGAAACTTTTAATGTTTGTTTTATTTTTTGGTGGAGGTGAGTTTGAGATGACTTCAATTTTCTTAGGATCCATTTGTAATCCTTCAACTAAAAAATAATGGCCTAACACAATGCCTTGATCCATCATCATTAGACATTTTTTGTGGCTTAAGGACAACTAATATTTTTCACATCTAGTGACAACTTTGTCTAGATTTTAGAGAGATTATTTAAAATATTATCCATATATGGTGAAATCATGCATATATACTTCAACACATTCATTTTTTAATTCAACAAATATTTCAAGTATTTCTCTTTGGAAACTAGTAGGTGCGTTATGTGGTCCAAAAGGTATGACTATATATGTAAATGTTCCCCAAGGAAAATTGAATGTAGTATTATCTTTGTACTTTGGTGATACTTGTATTTGGTTGTATCCACTAAATCCATCTAAGAAGGAGAAATATTTCTTTCCTACTAGATTATCTAAGACTAGGTCAATGAATGGTAAACAAAAATAGTCTCTCCACGTAGTTTTGTTAAGTTCTCTATAGTCTACACAAAGACTAAATTTACCATTTTTCTTAGGTGTTATGACTAATGGATAAACTCATTGAATATCTAAAATTGGGTATGTAAATATAAATTGTAACATTTTTTCAATTTCATTTTTACTGCATCTCTTAGTGTAGGGTTTATTCTCCTTTGGGGTTGTCTTACCAACCTTACATTCTCTATGTAGATATGATGAGTGAAAATTTTGGGAAAAAATTTTTTCATATTAATATATTCCCATGAAAATTATTTTGAATATGTATGTAATATGTCAAATAATTTTGACTCTTGTTCATCTGATAACCAACTATTTATATTCAACATCTTGCTTGGTTGAATTATAATTTATTTAGTGTTTTGATAAATTGACTGGATTTTCTTGTATTCACTCATCAATGAATTCATAGGATAAGCATGAGGTTGTAACATGTGGAAAGTTGTAACATATTTAAATAAATACTCACACCAAGGAATGACTCTTTTAAAAGGGCAATGAAATGTTGTTATAAAGTGTTATTGATTGTTTTGTGCCCACTTGACAACACTTTGTTGGATAATTATTTAATGATAAATTTTTTCCTCATAGTTATTGAAACCATTTATTAATTCATTTGCATGTTTTTTAAATAATATTATTTCCAAGGAAGAAAGGTTCTTTGTATCATAAATTATGTTTGGTCCATCCACCCATAGATGATCATGAGAATCTAGAGGTCTTATGGGTGGGTATAAGGAAATATTCTTAGCATTGAGTCCATTTGATATTGTCATAAATCCTTATTTTTTAGTTTATGAGTGCACTAGTATAGAAGACCAAGTGATTCTGAGGATCAATGGATACCCATGTTTTTGATATTTTAGTTGAAGTGCCATGAAGTTTATAAAGTACTCCCATGATTCTAATATAACCATAACATATTCTATGACACCCTAATGTTCTATAATTGATTTATCATCCATTTATAACATAGTGGATGTTATTTGGACACCAGATAGAGACAATGATTTCAATGTGTCAATTGTCATTGCATTCATGACAACACCCAAATATACCAAAACATTGAATATATTTGTTTTTCTAATTGTTATTATTATCACTAGACTCCTTGGGTATCCTTACTTTTATGGAATAAGTTTCCCTACGAGGAGATCAACGAACTTACCATCTACCCGAATATTTTTAGGATATTTTTTCTTTTGTCTTGGTGTTTTGACACATAATTATTTGATGACTTGATTATTTTCAGGGACATCTCTTATAAATCGTAATAATGGAATCTCAATGCTAAAATGTTTGAGTTCTTGTATTAATTTAGACTCAACCCTATATGAAATTTCATGGAATAAAGTATCCTTAAGTCTTTATATAAATGGAACTAACGGGGGGTGTTCTCTTCTAGAGGATTTGCATCCTCTTATAGTTATTCAATAGGATAATCTTGTTCTTCTTCCTTGTTAGAGATCTCTATAATAGTTGGAAATGAGGGTTCTAATAGGCTTTTCTTTGAATAAATTTGAATGTCATCATAATCCATGGAATTTAGCTTGATTGTTTCTCCTTGGTTCACATTGTAGGCAAGGGCTACCTACTTATTCTTTAGATTTTATATGGTTTGAACATGTAATTATGGTTAACTTAATTACTCATTGTGTTGGGGTATGTTAGGAAGATGAGGTAACAAATATTTCTATGTAATTTTGGTTGACTTAATTACTCATTATGTTGGGGTGTGTTGGGAGGACAAGGTAACAAATCTTGTTTCTAATCTGTAAACCTTTTTCTTGATTAAATGTTGGTTGAGGTGCCCATTATTGTTGAGGAACCCATTATATTTGGATTTGTTTAGGAATCTATGGTTTTTAAGGTATCCACTCTTATGGAGGCCATATTTTTGGTCCCCATTATTATGGAGGTTTTGGAATAGGCCATGGTGTTGATGCCTGAAAGTGTATCATAGATGGTTCAGAGTGTTCAAGAAACACTTCTCATTTTTGGACTCAGAGAGTCCATTGCATGAGTTTCCTATTGTGATAATCCTACTATCTTTGGTGGAATAGAGGAAAAGTAAATTAACTATTTCATAAATTTATAATGTTTGGTTGTTGGGAGAAATCATGCCCTATAGCTGATCTATGGAATTTGAAGATAATGTGTGTTAATTAGAGTGAATTATGATAAAAATTAAATCTAAATATAAGCTATCATGAATATATATAATGAAGTTAAACTAAAGTGAATTAATAAAAAAGAGCAAAAGGAAGAGTAAGGCAGAGAAGAGATATGTTGTTGGTCTTTAATACAGATATTATGACAAAGTTTAAATGTCATCCAAATATGCACTTAAAACCAATGTATAGCATGAAATAACATAAGTTCAAATATTACTACACATTATTCAAGCATCTAAGAAAATGAAAGAATGTAGATAAATACTCGGTTCGCTTTAAAGATTTACCCTACAAGTAAACATCATAAGCACATTCACATGAAAGGCAAAGATAATGAAATGAACTTAATAATCTTTAGCCAACCTAGAATTAGCACAAGTTAACAACTCTGCATTTAAAAAAGTGCACATCAAGAATCAATAAGAACTATTCAAATCTGAATTGTAAAACAAACAAATGAGAGAAAAGCCATGATAGTAATTCACACAAAAAAATCTAGACAAACTTTACAGAAATCCTTACTTATATTAATTGCCAAAAACTTACAAATAGTTTTTTGGCTCAAAAACTCTCTTTTATAAATGGTGATACCCATTTTATAGAATACAAAGGAGGTATACCGGTTAGTCTTGTCAAATTATAATTGTACATGTGTATAGGATAGTTTTCCTTTTTATAACTTTCTAGAACAAATGACACCTTTAATAAACTGACATATAGTAAATGTGCTTTACAAATTGTACATACCCTTATAAAAAGAATATTCTATTTTAAAATATTATAAAATGTTCCTATAGAATATTCTAAGTCAACTAGATTGACTTTGGGACCCTTGTTTTATTACAGTCCCCTATTTTTGCTATAGGATCTTCATTGATCTTTCATGTTACTCATCAATTAGCTTCAAATTGACCACATGATTCATGAATATTTTATCTTCTTGGTCTGCCAAGCCTCTGAAATCCTTGTCATCTCTTACTAAAGCCTCATTGATGCACCTAGATTCACTGATATTTTCTTCTACTACTTTAATCATGTCCATGATCCTACTATTATCCAATCCAATATTTCCTAGGCTCTTACTTCTCACTTATTACATGACCAAGATGGCTTTGAGCTTAAACTCCTCATCAATGATGAGACCCATAGAACTTAGTGTGGATGGATCAGTGATCATGGTCCTGAGTATATTCTCTATCCTGTTCTCCAACTACTTTCCATCCTCAAGAAGGCTTTCTAGGTTCTTGGACCATATGATTAAACCTTTGATCTTGTCCACTAACAATCCCATGACTATGTTCAGATGGGCCAGGATGATTGTCTTGAAATCAAGAACTTAATCCTAAATCAAGATATTGATCAAATCCCTTATTTTACCCCTTGAGCTCTATCATTGGTGAATTAGGCTCTTAGTTTTTGCATCCTACTGGCTCAATACACTTTGTCTAGACTTCATTGACTTTAAATAATTGAGCATGTCTAATAAAGCTTCTTCAAATATTTTGACCATGGCATCTAGGACTAATAATACAACTTATTTCTCCAAGTTTTCATTATGTTGTTGCATGCCTTTGAGGGTAGCTTATAATTATTTTTCTTGTGCTTGGACTAATTCAAGCACATTATTATTAAATATCTAATTCTAAATAGGCTTTTATCATCCCATTAGATTCAAATTGGTCAAGGGTTTTAATTTTTGGAAGGTGATCTCTTCTCCACCAACCATGACTTTCTTCTTAGTTACCCTCTATAATCCAACTATCTTGGGGTTAAATTTGACACCAACTGATGATTAAGTTACTTTTTGTGCAAGGATCTCCATCTATGTTCCACTTGACTCTCTTAGAGTATCCATCCTTTTTTCATCTTCCTTTTGTAGAGCCAAAATCCATGGTTTGATCTCTTCATAAATAGGGATATTGATGGCCTTCATTATTTCCCAAGGGTGTTGTGCAGTAGGTACCTTTTATAATTTGGGTCTATAAATAAACCACTCTAGAATGGATGGCCCATAAATCAAATTCTCTTCACTAAAGAGGTTAAATTTAATCAAAGGAGGAATGAAAATCACCTTGGGTTTCTTGGCCTTCACTGGAACAATGGCCAATTTAGCTTTTCTTTTTGGGGGATCTATAAGAACTAAGTCCAATGCAATCTCTTTCCCCTTCTCTTTCTCTATCTCTTTAGCTTGAGTTTCTTCATTATTTGACTCATAATATAGTGATAACATTTTCAAATCATATTCAATTATCTCACCAAGGTCTAATGCTACTATATGAACCTCCTCCACTAGTGATCCTTGTTCCTATACTTGGGCTAAAGAAGATGCAATCTCATCAAGCCTTCTCTCCTCTAGACTATGTTCAACTTGTGTCTTTATTTGGGCACTAACTGTTTGAGCTGGTGGAGGTCTAGAAAGTGTGTCACTCAATAAATGGTACTACCTTGTCCCCAATTTCCATCTGTCATCTCCTTTTTTATTTCCATCTAGGCTAGATTAAGGGCTGAGGTTATGTTCTTTTAATCTCCTGGCGACCTCAGAGAATGAAGATGTTTTTGTGTACATAGGGTCAAAATCACTAGGTTGATGATCATAAGGTACATTAATCCTTTTAACCTTAAAATGTTACTTAAATCTTAAACAAGGGTCCCTTTACCTCAGCTCATCATTTTTTAGTTTAAATGATGTTTTATGTCTAGATGTTTCTTTTATGTTCTCCCATTGCTTGAATGTAGTCCTTATAATAGCTATTGGGAGGTTGTGGAGGATCCATTTCTTCTTGGTTTTGTATAATCCATCAATTCCATGAAATAATTGATATGCTACCTCTTGTTTTGGTAACTTAATGGTTACATTGATGGGTAGCCTGAGAGGTTGGCTTTGAGTCCCTTCAATTCGAATGATTATATAATCTAGGTATAACCATATATCACCCATAGCTTCAACATATTTCCTTACCAATGGGTTGACCCTTTCCATGTGATGACCATCTATAGCCTCACTAAGTGTCAGATAAACATAGTCATAGATAAATTGGATGTGATCTCTTTAATTGAATATGTACAATTTGGAATAATATTATGAAACCATTTGTGTTCCAATGGGTGACCATTCCTTTAGGTTGGGAATCTTGGTTTTATCAAAAAGGGAATCTAGAAGGTATGACATCATATGAAATTGGGTTTTCTTCTTCTTTACAACTAAAATATTTGTCTACTCAAAGCAATGCTAATTACTTCACCTAGAGGAGGGGTGATCTATTTTTCAACCATGAAATAGACTAAGGGAACCTAAATTTTATCTACATATGTAGTGGTTGAATTCCCACATAACCTATTTTTCATTGTCATAATCATCCTTATTCTAGGTCTGAATTGACTAATGAGGATGTTGTTATTGAATTTTGAAAACAATTGGCTCCCAAAATATAGCCATAGAGCAATGATGATCTTTAAATCATTCTCTTTGGCCCAGTTATTAATTAAGGTTAGGTTTATTTGTGGTTTGGGAAAGTTTTAGTAGTTCTCAAAAGTTATGGGAGAAATGTAGGCCATATTATTTTGAGTGTGTCCATTAATTATCATGCCTTTATCTATTCTAACATCCTTAAAAATGGGATCAAGAATGTCTATGCAGTGGAGTTCCTCAAGTTTAGCCATTTCATAGTGTACACCAATCATTTGTATAGTAACTATATCATAGTATAGTCTCTTTATAGACACATTCTTATCCTCCTCTCTTGTAATGGTTGGTTATTCTTCGAAGGTCTAGAAAATCTTAGAACACTTGTTGTCTCTTGTATTCAGGGTGGTGGCATCAAACTCTATGTCCTTGAAAATCCTACCCTCAACATCTACGGTCAAATAAAGTTCCACATCCTCCTTAGAAACACATCTTTGATCTACCATGGTTATGAATTTTATTAAATTACTCACTAGTGGATTGCACTTCATCTCTATATTAAATTAATTTTGCACAGATGATAATTTGCTTCTCCTTGGCTCATTTGTAATGATCATAGGGTTAAATTGGGGCTTTTGTTTATGATAGGGATTTTTTGAAGGTATTTATAGAGCTTTAATGGTGATATCTATTCAAATTATGTGATATTTGTGACTTAGATTTTTCTCAAATTTTTACATTTATACCTTTGCCTTTCTGTGTTCATGAAATATTTTGACTCGATGTGTATTCCAACATGGAATTACCATGTCATTCTATTTATTAATTTTTAAAATGTGACTCTTTCTTCTAGGACACATGTCAACATCTCATTGGGTCTAGACCTTTAGAAATCCACCTAGGATCATACCATTGGATTTGATTACCTGGATGAATGTGGTTCATTGATCTTGATCTAGGAGGTTGAATGCCATTGTCTAATTTTATATATTCCCCATTATTATGACACTTGTCACTTATGTATTCATTCTAAGCTTTGTTTAAATGTCAATGTTGATCTTACACCATTGATCTTTATTTCACAGATCAATCATGCTCTGATGATCTTTATTGGGTTCTTTCTTTCACTCCATGTACCATTAGATATTAGGAAGGGTTCCCATAATGGTGACACTTGTCACCTTCTCACTCATCCCAAATATTTATTGAAGTTTTGACTTAATATGCACCATTGATCAAAATGTGTACTCTCAGTCATGTATCATCAATCTTCAGGGACATGCTTGAGCTTTAACTATCCATTATGATCATTACACTTGACATCTCCATGCTTTCTCATTGGGCCTTGACTTTTCAACCTTTACTATGCATCATTGGATCATCTTTGGTTGATCAATCGCACTTCATCGAATCTCAATTTGGGGAATTTAATGCCATTGGTTGCTCATTGTTCTTTTGGAAAAATTATGAAACTTGTCACCTTCTCGTTTATCTTAGGGCTCTATTGAATTCTTAACTTAATACGCACTATTAGATCAACCTTGATTGAGCAAATGCACATCATTGATCCTATAGATAATAAAATAAAATAAGGCTCAGGATATATATGCAACTTAGACTAAAGTATTAGATTATAGTTTTATCTATGTTTGATAAACATGATAAAACCTTAGGATAAAATTTTAAGCTAAGTTTTAAAATGTAATAAAAGGGGACCCTATATTTAGTTAGTCCATGTGAATAATAAATAATTAAGGGGGTATTGGGACATAAATACTTTAACATTAAAATTTTAGACTAAGGTTTTATTCATGTTAATAAACACAAATAATACCTTAGGATAAAATATAAGCTAAGTATAAAGTGTTCCCATGGTTTTTCAAATAACAAGACCCATGTAAATTTGAACTCAAATTAAAGGGTCTTTGGTTAAAAGACATTCTAAGGTATAAAACTCTAGGTTTTAACATTGTTTATTCATGAATTCAATTAAACACTTAAAAACCAATGACGAATCAAAGGGTCAATTTATCATTAGAGCTCAAAACCCTAGACATTGTTCACAATGTTTAGACTATGTTAAATCTACATCCTATAAACATAAGAGGCAACCATTAGTAACCCTATGAAAAATAAGATAAGGATCAAATAGAAACATGTCAATTAAGCTAAATGAGACCCATGTGTGGATGATCTTCAAATACAACATTCTGATCAAGTGGCATTTTCAATTCAAAGCACAAATTTACAAAATTTTGAAATAAGGGTTCCCATTTTCAAAAATGGGGGTATGTTAACCTCAACAAATGATGACTTTTGAGGTAACATAGCAATATGTTAGAATTTAGAGAGCTTGATTTAAACTAATAACTAGGATACTTATTCCTCATGATCAAGTACTATAAGTAAGATCAAGCCATAATTAAGATAAGTTTCACACATGCAAAATTAGGATCAAACATCAAAACATAGCCATAATGTGTGTGTTATTTGATTCCACTTACTGATTACCATGGGGTTTAGAGAATATCTTCCAAATTCATGACCTTGACCACTAACATTGACTTATGGCATATGTATATGATCATTAAGAATCATGATTTAGCTTAGGGAAGGCTTGGGTATTACTCTACTACCAGCTAGGCATCCATAACCCTGATAGATATACCTTTAGTTCCATTTAAGGCCTTGTTCCACTACTAACCAGGCATCCATATCCCTGATGGAGATTACCAGAATCACATTTGCTTAGAAATTTCTTCAACTCTTCAATAAGGCTCTTATTTTATTTTATTTTAAATCATTTTAACTTTATAGCAAATTTTGGGAACCAGGTTGGCCATGTTTTAGGATTTGGTCAAATGTTTGGTTTTCATACAATCATCCTTGGTTTCAAACTTTATCTTAGGAAATGATGTTTGTTAAGTGAAAACATGACTGTGTTCCAATAATTCAATCTTTCATCCTACATGTGCAATCCTTCTTAGAATCAAGATTAGATAAAAACAAGGCTTAGAATATTAATTAATAATTATCCTACCTATTATTCTTTACTATTTTCTCCAAACTATAACATCAAGCTCATATCTCAAATATATATGGTCAATCAATGTGAAGAAGTCATACCTACAATCTTGACTGGTGAAATTCTTGACAAATTAGGAGTGTTGATTTGAGGACTATCCAAAAGGACTTATTAAAATCAAGGAAAAAAGCATAGAAATCAAACACACCAAACATAAAGTAAACAAATATAAAGTAGAGTAAACAAGCAAACAAATACATACAAACACTATGCACAAGCAAGGAACAAAAAAAATAGCGAAAAAAACTAGTCTAAGCCTACCTACACTAACCCTAACTAGTATTATAGATTACTCCTCATAGATTTGTGGTGGAGCACTAGAAAATTAGTGCTTGAGATATTACCCATTTGTTAGAAATGTGAACTTTGCTCCTTGTAAGCCATTAGGCTTGAAGATGTTATTTCCTAGTATCTCAGCAATATGATAGGGACCAATCCACAAGGGTGTGAATTTTCCATGATTTCCCTTAGGTTTAGATGTTTTGTCCCAAAGAATCAAGTCTCCTTATTTGAACACCTAAATTTTGTAAAGTTTATCAAACCATCTATTCACTGTGGTTTTATGCCTACTGAAGTTAGCAAAAGCTTCCACTCTTGCATCTTCCATTTGAATAATATCAAGTAACCTTGAACTTTTAAACTCATGATCTTCTCCTTATATGTACTCTTGAATAAATTTATAGGTTGGTAGCTTGAGATTGATAGGGAATATAGGTTATTTACCATATATTAGTAAAAATGGTGATGCTTTTAGAGCTTGCTCGACTCTTATCTTATCAACCCAAAGGGCATACTTGAGTAACTTATTCTAGTTTCTTTGTTTTTTAGTAGCAAACTTTATGATAACCTTCATTAAAAAAAAATTGGTTGACTCAAAAGCCCCATTACCTTTGGGGTAATAGTTTGATGAAAACTTGAGAACAATGTTATTGGCATATGCCCACTCAGTCATCTAAATAGATATGAAGGAAGATCCATTATCACAAAATAGAGACACCAGTGTTCCAAATCGTGTACATGTGTTCTCTTCCAAGAAATTTATCATGTCTTTAGTCCTAAATTGTTTGGTTGCTACTTCTTTTATCCACCTCATGTAGTAGTCAGTAGCAGTGAGCACATACTTATGTCCTTTTGAAGAATTTGGGTTGATGACCCCCATAAAATATAATCATCATTGAGCAAAAGGTGTATTAATCATCACTAGATTTAATGGCATGGCTGCTTTGGATTCTTTAGTGTTGAATATTTAGCATTGATGGAATTCCCTCATGTGCTTCTGAGCATCTTTGAAGATAGTAGGCCAATAGTAACCAACCCTTAGGATATTATGTGTATTTGTCCTTCCTAATAGGTGTCCACTTCCAAACATATCATGGAAAGTACTTAGGATCTCATTAGCTTCCTATTTGGAAACACAACTTAGGTATATCCCTTCATAATTCTTCCTAAAAAGTACTTCATCTTTGATCAAGAAATGAGTTTCCTTGAGTTTCAAAGCTCTCCTTCGCTCCCTTATTAGTCCTACAGGACAAGTTCCATTGATTATCAAATGAACAATTGAATCATGCCAATCATTGGGTTGAAAATTTTTCTACTCTACCTGCATGATACTTAACTTGGGATTAGTATTGGAAATTAATTAAATTTAACCTTAGCACCTTACTAGTTTAGTAGTCTTAATTTCCATATCATACTCTTAAAGTATGGACATCCATTTACCTCTCCTTTATCCTAATTCAAAATGGATAAGCATGAGCTTAGTGTCAGGGTATAGTAGTATTGCATACACCTTATTTCTAAGATTATAATGCCTAAATTTCTTCATTGCCTTGACTAAAGCACATGCCTTCTTGTTAATTAGAGAATAGTTCAACTCAGAATTTTTAAAATTGGTACTCATGAAAGCAATAGGATGATCACATCCATCTATCTTCTAAGTTAGTATATCTATAATTATATGGTTAGAATTAAATGAATAAAGATATAAATCCTTTGAAAAATTAGGGCTTATCAATATTGGTGCCTGCATTATTACTTCTTTTATGTCCTTGAAGGCCTTTCTAGTTTCTTCATTCCATATAATCTTGGCTTCTTTCTTTAACATGGCATTTCATAGTCTCATAAAATATATAAAAATAGAAATAAACTTTCTCACAAAATTGGTCTTCCCAAATAAATATTTTAATTCCTTTCTACTATTAGGGGATTCTATCATAGATATAACATATATTATATTAGGGTCTATAGAAATCCCCTTTTTAGTTATAACATGTCCTAATAATTTTCCCTCGATAACACAAAAAATACTTTTCTTTGGGTTGAGACAAAATCCATACCTTATACACATTTCAAATACCTACTGCAAGCACATGATATGATCCTCCCTATTTTTATAAAAGACGGTCAAGACATCAATGTAAATGATAATGTACTTACCTATTAACCCCTGAAAAGCATAGTCCATTGCTCTTTGGAAGGTTACACCTATATTTATCAATCCAAATGGCATCTTTTTGTAGGCAAAAGTACCCCACTTAGTAGTGAATGTAGTCTTTAATATGTCTTCTTTGTTTACAAGCACTTGGTTATAACCTAAAAATCCATCAAGAAAAGACATCATTGCAGAACCATTAACAATTCGGATAACTTGATCAAGAGAAGGCAAAGGATAGTTTGTTGTCTATATGATTGTCATTAATGTAAAAAGAGGCATTATGGATGTCACTAATGTCAAAGGATTAGGCAGGACTGATGTAGAGAATAACATGTTTTACAATTTCACAGTACAAATTTGTCATTATTTTACAAAGACCATTTCTAAAGGATTAAAGAGAAATTGATTGAAGATCTATTATGGGTTTTTTGAGTACTTTCTAGATATATGGTTCATAGGTTTAGATGAAGAGAAATGATCTCAAAATTCATTTATCTTAGCTTTCAAACATTACAAGGTTTCTCAATTAAACCCTAAGGGTTTAATCCATGGTGTTTACAAGCATGATCTATTTTTATGTTGACTAGTTATAGACAGGAACCAGTTACTTAAGTTATAACTTAAGTCTCCCTCATTATTATACAATCAGCCCCTTCAACCTAGTAATTACCACCTCGAATAATGTTTTAAGACTTTATATTTCCTAAGTCCTTGACTTAAGATTTGTCTTAGCTTGATCAATGATTAGAGCTTAATCATACATTAAAGATCCAATGAAGCATAGTAAAGTAAATTTGACAAAGGCACCTATGAGGAAATGTGCTAGTGCCAAGTGTCACAAATGCATGGATTGGCAATGTGCAAAAGGAACATGTGAGTTCCAAGTGTCACAATCATGGGGAATGATAGTAAAGTACTCAAAAAGCATGCACTAGTGCCAAGTGTCACATGTTCATGGATTGGAAATGTACATAAGGAATGTGTGAGTGTCAAATGTCATAAGCATGGGGAATGATACTAAAGTTCTCAAAAGGCACATGCTAGTTCTAAGTGTCACAATAGCAGGAACTGAAAGTAAATGTGTAGAAGGCACATGAGTATGCTAATTATCACATTCATGAGAGCTTGTCAGAGATAAAGTTTGAGCTTGTCAGAAGATCGAATGGTGAGTGTGTGATCATGAAATGAAGATCTAATGGAGTGATTAGATTCAATGAGATCAAGTGCTTAATGTTTAATGACATAGAGGTGATTTAAAGACTAAGCTAGTTTAACAAGATTGATGGAATGTATATATTTCAAAGACTTGGGAAGTAGTGAGATGAGATTAAGATATCAATGTTTAATGTTAGATAGAGGTAAATTTTGTGAAAATTTGAATATCTAATGGCACACAGGAGCTCAAATCAAAAGATCTGATGGATGCATTTTAAAGTTGGAACATTAAATCTTGGAAGTGTACAAGGATCTAATAGAGCACATGAGGCTTTTAGAACTTGATCCAATAAATTCATTTTAAAGTTAAACAATTTGAATGAGGACCATCAGAGCATGGAAAGAAACTTAAGATTAATTGTTAATATTTAAAGATATGTTCATCCCAATGGTCAAGTTGGGGAACATACAGGTAAGTTGTAAATTGTGATACAAATAATGAAATTGACTATAATGATTGATCAAATTTGTAAAATATGGCTTGTGTATCAAAAATAGAGCCTAATATATGCTAAAAATAATAATGAGACCAAGAATCATGGTGGTGAAGCATGATTTCAAGACATGGGAAACTTTTTGTTAAAGACAGGAACCAAAGTCCAAAAGATTAGAGTGTGATGTGTTAGCAAACAAGTGTGAACATAGAAAAGATATGAAACCTAGATCAAATTTGTGTGTGTGTGTGTGTGTGTGTGTGTGTGTGTGTGTGTGTGTGTGTGTGTGTGTGTGTGTGTGTGTGTGTGTGTGTGTGTGTGTGTGTGTGTGTTTTTGTGTGTGTGTGTGTGTGTGTGTGTGTGTGTGTGTTTGTCTATCACCTAGGTTATAGAAAATATTGTTGGATTTGTTGTTACTGAACAAAGTTAAATTAAGAGAGAGAGAGAGAGAGAGATAGAGCTTCTAGAGCTATTGCTACTAAATAGAGTTAAATTGAGAGAGAAGAGAGCTACTGAAGTGGTTAAATTATGTCAAATAGAAAATATAGAGAGATAGAGGAAGAGGGGTAGGGGTAGGATGGAAGAGAAGAGAAGAGAGATGAAAAGTAGAGTTTGAGTAGTTATAGAATATATTTGTAGCAAAGAATTAGAATTGGATTCATTTATGAATCAATATTATAATCTATATTTATAACTCCATATTTTGAATATAGATCTGATTGGTGGGTGCCATTAGATAAGTTGAGTTTGTGATCAATTAAGGAGTTGGTTCTTACTTATAGTAGGTGATCTTAAATCATAAGATTGGTGTTTCCTTAAGGTCAGTGCCCTTAAATGTGGTAACCAGTGGGGTTTTGAATGCAAGGTTGGATTAAAATATAAAATTCTATTAGTTATTCTCATGGTGGTTTTTTCCATACTGGGTTTTCCATGATATATCTAGTGTTATGCATATTTGTGTGTATGTGATCACTGCATATATTTTTAATCTTCATTAAAAAAAATTAAAAGGACCAAGTTAGTCAATCTACTAATTCACCTCCCCTCTTGGTAGATAGTTATGTTTTAAAAATTGGTATCAGATCCCTAGTTCCTTAGAAGAATCTTAATCAACTTAAATAGATCTTAGATGGTGAACACAAATGGCTAGTCAAGAAGGCTCTTCCTCAAATAAAGCACCTCTCTTTGATGGATCAAACTATGTATTTTGGAGCATTAGAATGGAAGCATATTTATTCTCATTAGGGTTTGATGTATGGATATCTATTATAAATATATATACAACCCCTACTACAACTCCTACCAATCAGGATTCAAAGAAGGCATATGAGAGCAATGTTAAGGCAAAGAATGACATTCTATGTGGATTGTCTAATTTAGAGTTTATCAAAGTGATCCATTGTAAAAATGCATAAGATATCTGGAAAAAATTAAAGATCATATATGAAGGTGATGACAAGGTAAAGCAATCTAAGCTACAAACATTCAAAGGCAAGTTTGAAATCCTTAAAATGAATGAAGAAGAGAAAATTATAGACTATCTCCTCTGAGTAAATGAAATAGTCAATGCAATCAGAGGCCTTAGAGAAGAGATGAAAGAATTAGTCATTATCAAAAAGGTCTTAAGATCTTTACCATTTAGGTATGACTCTAAAATATCCACAATAGAGGAAGTAAGAGATCTGGATAAACTCACTATTGATGAGTTGCATGGAACCTTCACTGCCTATGAGATGAGAATGGGAGAAGTAGACACTTTGAAGAGATAAGCTACATATAAAGCATCGACCAGTAAAGGAAGAAGCACCTACATTTAGATATGAGGATACTGATGAAAAAGAATCCAACTTTGTTAGAAGATTAAAAAGAGGGTCTAGAAAGTATAAAGGTAATTTACCCTTTAAATGCTTTAATTATGGTAAAGTAGGACATTTTTCTACTAAATGCCCTTATTAAAAAAAGAATGACTTTGAGAAAGAAGAGGATAGGAAAAAGGTGAAACACCACTATTCCTAGAAGAATAACTTAAAAATTAAGAAGGCATGTATATAAAAGTATATGGTGATTCATTGGATGATTGTGATAGTTCTAATGATAACCATGACTGTGCCTTTATGGATAAAGAAAAATAAGTCCTATTCATGACATTAAGATCAACTTATTTGGATCAAGAAGAAGTTGAAGAATCAAATAAATAAGAATAATGAGAAGTGGATCTAGAGTGTGAACTCATATGTGCTTTAGATGAAATTGACAAGCTAAGAAAAGAGAACTCAAAACAAAAGAAGCTTGGACAAAAGGAGATTGAAAAAGTGTCCAAAAGTCTTGAAAAAATTGATCAGATGGTGGTTATCCTAAAGACACAAGTTGAAGAGGCTAAAATAATGGAATATATAGTCAAAATTGAACTACATTCTAAATCTGATGAGTGTATGAAGTTATAAGTAGAGATAGTGGCTTTGAGAAAGATAAATATCAAATAGATAAAGGTCTAAAGCTGAAAGGAGGATCAAACATTCTTGATGATTTGATAAACTCTCAAAGTCCTTAAAAAGAGAGATCTAGTCTTGGTTATGAAAAATTAAAAAGTTTCATAACCATTACATCTACTAACCTATATGACAACTTCAAAGTAGAAGGAGAATCAAGAATAAAGAAATAGAAAGCTTATAATAATACAAAGATAGACACAAGCACTGTTGATGTGAAGAAAGATGAAGGAGAAAATAATCCCAAAGAAAGGAAGAAGAGAAATGATAAAATCTCTACAAACTCAAGGAAGATGCATAACACAAAGGTGGTTGATGCAGATGGTTACAAAAGAGAGAGAGACTTGAAGAAGCTAGAGCTTAGAAGAGTTCCTCATCCTACAAAAAGAAATGTTATGACTAGGTATTACTCATATTTCTATGGTTATTATTATACCTATAATCAATTTTTTCATAGGGATATTGAATGTAGGGTTGTACCTAAAAGGAGAACAAACTTTTTAAGTAGAAGGTCATTTGCACCCTTGCTAGATACAAATGCAATATGTTATAACTACAATAATTTTGGTCACATAGCTAGCCAATTAGAACAAACTTTATAAGATCAAAAACACAAAGTAAGAAGAAAGGCATGCCTCCTAGTGTGAACAAAAGTTCACAAGTCTCTAAAAATGAGAAAAAGAAGCCAAATAAGAAACCTAAGGATATGTGGAAAGTGAAAGATCAATCCATGATTGTTCAAACTACAGTCCATGCCAAGGAACAAAATTTATGGGTAATAGATAGTGGTTACTCAAAATATATGACTGGTGACAAGAGCAAGTTCATCAAATTGAGAAAATATAAGGATCTTTTAGCTTGGGAGATAACACTTTAGTAAAGCTCTGAGGTAAAGGAACCTTGAACATAGATGAAAAACTACCTATAAATGATGTCCTTTATGTTGAAGGATTGAAACATAATCTACTAAGTGTCAGCCAAATGTGTGACAATGGATATAAGGTCACATTTAATGTAGAAGGTTTCAAGTTAAAGAGATCTAGAAGACTATTTATAGAAGGGAAAATAACTAAAAGTAATATCTGTAATATTGTTGAAGTGAATGACAATAGTTGTTTGATAGGAAAGATTGATGAGAGTTAGCTATGGCATAAAAGAATGGGCCATGTCAATTTTGACAACCTGATAAAGGTGAGATCAAATAAGTGTGTTAGACATATGCCTAAGATAACCAACCCTACAAATATTACTTACAAGGAATGTCAACAAGGCAAGCAGACAAGGGTCATATTTTAAACAAATGAGTATATAACTACAAAGCCTCTAGAATTAGTTCATACTGATCTTTATGGTCTTAATAAGATAAGAAGATCTAAAGGAGAGAGATACTTCATTTTATTTGTATATGATTAATCAATAATGACATGGGTAACCTTTTTGAAGGACAAGTCTCAAGCATTTTAAAGATTCAAGATCTTTAGGGCCATGGTAGAGAATGAGATTGGATGAAAAATCAAATGCTTAAGATTTGATAGAGGTGGATAATTCACCTTAAATGAGTTCATAGAGTATATTGAGAAGCATGGAATCAAAAGACATTACTCTGTAGCAAGGATTCCATATCAAAAACCAGTTGTTGAAAGAAAGAATATGACAGTCAAAGAGATGGTAGGAATAATGTTAAAAGAGGCCAAGTTACTTTAAGGCTACCTGAGAGAAGAAGTCCAAATAGTAGTATATATCTTGGATAAAGTTCAACTAAGGGTAAACAATGATAAAACTCCCTATAAACTATGGTATGGAAAACCTTCCTTTGTGAAATATTTCAAAGTGTTTGGCAGCAAATGCTACATCAAGAGAAAATAAGACAAATTAGGAAGCTTTAAATCAAGATGTGATGAAGTAATATTCTTGGTTATTCCACCCAAATAAAATCCTACATATGTTACAACAAAAGGATACACAAGATTGTAGAGAGCATCAATGTCAAGGTTGAAGAAGGCTTGAAATAAGTTAAACCTGATAGAGAAATATGTATTGAAGAATTAAATTTTGAATAAGAAGCACCTAATGAAGAGCATGATGAAGTAAATGAAAAGGCACCTGTAAGATTTGTTCAAAAGGATCATCATATAGATCAGATCATTGGCAATAAGAATGAAAGAGTTCAGACAAGGAGAAGAGTTTCAATGAACAAGGAGCAAGTAAGTTTTGCTCTAATGTCTGAAATTGAGCCTAAGAGCTATGTTGAAGCTAACAAGGATAAGAATTGGCTAAGAGCCATGGATGAGGAATTAAGCCAAATTGAAAAAAACAAAACTTGGGAATTAGTTCCAAGACCTAAAAATAATGATGTAATAGGTACAAAGTGGGTCTTTAGAAATAAGCTCAATGAGGATGGAGTTGTTATAAGGAATAAGGTCAGATTGGTGTGCAAAGGATATACACAAGTTGAAGGTATAGATTTTGAGGAAACATTTGCTCTAGTTCCAAGATTGGAAGCTATAAAAATGTTTCTAGCATTCTCTATTTACAAGAAGTTTAAATTATATCAAATGGATGTTAAGTTTGCTTTCTTGAATGAGAACCTAGAAGAGGAAGTCTACATAGAATAACCTAAATGTTCTTAGATATCAAAGGAAGAAGATTATGTGTGCATGCTGAAGAAATCTTTGTATGGTGTAAAATAGGCACTTAGAGCATGGTATTCAAAATTAGACCAGTACCTGTAATAACAAGGATTCAATAAAGGATGTGCATAAGGCTAGAATATGTTGATTATTGTTATTTATGTTGGTGACATCATTTTTGGCGGTAACAATAATATAATGTGCAAAGAATTTTCTACTCAAATGTAAAATGAGTTTGAGATGTCTATGCTTGGAGAAATTTTTTTCTTCCTTGGTATATAAATAGCACAAATTGATGAAGGGATATTTATATCTCAAACCAAGTATGCTAAGGAAATGCTCAAGAAGTTTGGAATGGAAGATAGAAAACTAGTTAGTACTCCCATGATAACTGGATGTAAGTTGAGCAAAGAGGATGATTCCCTCAATTCAAATCAGATTATGTACATATCTATGATAGGTAGCTTGTTATACCTAACTGCATCAAGAAATTATATCATGCAATTAGTGTACATGGTTGCAATATTTTAAGCTTTTCCTAAAGAGTCACATGTCAATGCAGTGAAAAGAATCTTTAGATATATCAAGAGAAAAATTTACTATGGCCTATGGTATCCTAAAAGTGAAGACTTTATTTTGATAGCATATACAAATATTGATTGGGCAAGAAGTGTTGATGATAGAATAAGCACCAGTGGTGGTGCATTTTTCCTTGGAAATAGACTTGTTTCATGGTTGAGCAAAAATCAAGAGCCAATTACTCTTTCTATAGCAAAAGTAGAGTATGTGGCAGTAGTGGCATGTTACACTCAATTATTATGGTTGCACTCAAGTATTGTGGATGAATAAAACACTCAAATACATCAAGGTGTAGTACACATCACCTATCTCTATTCTTTGTGATAATTCAAGTGTTATTAACATATCAAATAATCCACTGATGCATTCCAAAACTAAGCACATATCAATAAAGTATCACTTCTTAAGAGAAAATGTTGTAGATCAAGAGGTCACAATGGAATATATGCAAACTCAAGATCAAATTAAAGACATATTCACCAAACCTATTCCCAAGGAATAATTTGAGTATCTGAGACATAAATTAGGAGTGGTGGCTTTTACATCACATCACTAGATCCTAGTGATAGAGCATGAATCCAGGGGAGGATCATAGAGATTTGTTAATCCCTAGAAAAAGAGATAAAAGACAACTCAAGTATGCATATTTTTTTTAATTTCTAATGATTTGTTGGTTTTATATTCTTGGATAAACTCCTTTATCTGATAAAGGGGGAGAAAAAATTGGACAAACTATGAGAAAATTGAAGTCCCTTTGCCATTGATGACAAAGGGGGAGAAAAAGTGAAAATGTTCTCTATAAAAATTTGAAAGAGAAGAGCATGTGTCTAAGTTTATTTTAGTAAAATTTTTGATTGCCTAAGTGGCAGCAAGTTTGGTATGAACAATTTTATCTCAAGTTCATCAAAAGCCAATGCAAACAATGCTAGAGAAGGAGCAAAGTATTATAAGATCAGACCATTTAGTTTGCCATCAATGCCAAAGGGGGAGATTGTTGGCAATATGATTGTCATTGATGTCAAAAGGGGAATTATGGATGTCATTGATGTCAAAGTATTAGGCAATATTGATGGAGACAAGTGCATGTCTTACAATTGCACAGTGCAAAATTATCATGCTTTTATAGATACCATTTCTAGAGGATTCAATAACAATTAATTGAATATCTATTATGGGTTTTTTTAGTGCATTATAGATATATGGTTCTTAGGTTTAGATGAAGATAAATGATATTAGAATTGATTTATCTTAACTCTCAGGCATTATAGAGTTTATTAGTTAAACCCTAAGGGTTTAAGCCATGACATTCATAGGCTTGATCTATTTTCATGTTGACTGGCTATAGATAGGAATCGGTTACTTAAGTTATAACTTAAGTCTTCCTCATCATTGTGAAACCAACCCCTTTGACCTAGTAATTACCAACTTGATCAATGTTCTAAGACTTTATATTTATTAAGTCTTTGACTTAAGATTTATCCTAGCTCAATTAACAGTTAGTATTTTATCATACATTGAAGATCTAATGAAGTGTAGCAAAGTCAATTTGACAAAGGCACCTAAGAGTAAATGTGCTAGTGCCAAGTGTCAAAAAAGTAGGGACTGTAAATGTACAGAAAGAACGCATGGGTGCCAAGTGTCACAAGTATAGGGACTAAAAGTAAAGTGCTTACAAGGCACATGCTAGTGTCAAGTGTCACAATAGCAACAAATGACATCAAATGTGCAAAAAACATGCAAGGATACCAAGTGTCACATTCATAAGAGCTTTTCAGATATAAATTTCAAGCTTATTAAAAGATATAATGATGAGTGTGTGATTATGCAATGAATATCTAACAGAGTGAGTGGACTCAATAGGATCAAGTGCTCGATGTTTAACAACATAGAGGCAAGTTAAATATTGATCTAGTTTGATGAGATCGATGGACATATTCAATCCAAAGACTTAGGAAATAATGAGATGAGATTAAGAGATTGATGTTTAACATTATATAGAGGTAAATTTTGTGAAACTTTGAAGATCTAATGACACATAGGATCTCAAATGAAAAGATTCAATGGATGTGTTTTAAAGTTGGAACATTATAGCTCAAAATCATATAAGGATCTAAGGAAGTGTGTGATCCTATAAGAACTTGATCCAATGGATTCATTTTAAATTTGATTTATTTGAATGAGGACCATCAGATCATGGCATGAAAATTAAGATCAATGGTCAATATTTAAAGATATGATCATCCCAAATGTCAAGTGGAAGAACATGCAGGTAAGCCATAAATTATGATACAGATAACAAAATTGATTGTGGTGATTGATAAAATTTATATAATATGGCTTGTGCATAAAAACCAAAGCCCAAATTTTGCTTAAAATAGTAATGAGACCAAGAATCATGGTGACGAAGCATGAGTTCAAGATGCAGGAAACTTGTTGGTAAAGATAGGAACTAAAGTCCAATAGATTAGAGCATGATGTGTTAGCAAAAAAGTGTGAACATAGAAAAGATATGAACCCCATATAAAATTCTTGTGTGTGTGTGTGTCATCTACATTAAAAAATATGTTGTTGGAGTTGTTACTACTGAACAGAGTCAAATTGAGAGAGAGAGAGAGAGAGAGAGAGAGAGAGAGAGAGAGAGAGAGAGAGAGAGAGAGAGAGAGAGAGAGAGAGAGAGTAGAGCTATTGGAGTTGGTGTTGTTAAATAGAGTCAAATTGAGAGAGAAAGAGAGAGGTAGAGATGCTGAAGGGGTTGAATTATGTCAAATATAAAATATAGAGACATGAAGAAAGAGGGGTAGAGTGAAATAGAAGAGAGAGATGAAGAGCAGAGTTTGAGTAGTTATAGAATAGACTTATAACAAAGAACTAGAATTAGATTAATTTATGAATCAATATTGTAATCTAGAGTTGTAACTCCATATTTTAAATATAGATCTGATTAGTGGGTGCCATCATATAAGTTGATTTTGTGCTCAGTTAGGGTGTTGGTGCTCCCTTAGAGTATGTGCTCTTAAATTAGGGGATTGGTGTCTCCTTAGGGTCGGTGCCCTTAAATTTTGTAACCAATGAGGTTTTGACTATGAGGCTAGATTAAAACAATAGATTCTAGTAGCTATTCTCATGGTGGTTTTTCCCATAATGGGTTTTCCATGGTATATCTAGTGTTATGCATATTTATGTGTATGTGATCTTTGCATATATTTTTAATCTGCATTAAAAAAATTTAAAAGGACTAAGTCAATCTACTGATTCAGCCCCCCCTTAATAGGTAGTTGTGTTCCAACATAGTTATCCTTTTCAGATGCACTATTTATATTTTTAAAGTCTATACACAATCTGATTTCCCGATTTTTATTCTTAACTATCACTAAATTAGCTACCCAAGTGGAGTGCCTGATGGGAAACACTATCTTTACATCTAGCAGCTTCTTGACCTCCTTGTATATCAAAGGAACTAAGATAGGGTTAATTGGTCTCATTTTTTACCTAAAAGGCTTGAAATCTTATTTTAGTGGTATGGTATGAGTTATGAATCTAGTATTAAATATCTTTAACTCCTCATATGACCATGCTATAACATCTCTATACTTGGTCAATAGCTCTTTGGCTTTTCTTAACTCTTCATTAGTGGTGGTTGTAGAAATATTGACTAGTTAGGGTTGACCTTGTGTTCCTAAGTCAACTGATTTATAATATTTCCCATTCACCTTAGGAATCTTGGCATGTTTATCTAGTTTGTCTATGTCAAATAATCTTTCTAGGGCAATCATGCCCTTGGAAATCTTAATGTCACTTAGCTGCATAATTTTATCATCATTGTTGTCTTTATCAAGAGAATTTTTGTTAGCTTCATCAATGATATGGGCCTCAAATACTCTTGAGCTATTCATAAATTCTAAAATCTATTGGTCATTACTAAATACATACAAATGGTTGATGTTATTAGGGACTGAGGGATAAGAAACCAATTCAACACTAAGGCTTCCTTATTTAGAATCTTGGTTGGGCATAAGATTAGCTGCAGCTGATGCTAGCTCATTAGTAAGATTTTTTATTTCCAAGGAATGGAGACAATATTAAAAGAATCAAAATACTCTATTAGGTCCCAAACCCTAAACTTATATTTATTAAGGTTAGATAATTTACATTGATACTTACTTTTGACATAATTAACTATAGTTTAGAATCACCATAAACTAATAGTTTGTTGACCTTATGTTTAATAGCAAATTACAATCCCAGAATAAGTGATTCATACTCTACCAAATTATAATTGAATGGGAAATAAAGTTTGTAAGAGGAATTTTAATCTTTCCCAATGGGATTATTTAACACCACTCCTACTCCAGAACCTGATTTTTACATCTAACACTGTCAAATTATAACTTCTATAATCTAGGCATAGCATGATAAGTTTTAGAGTTGCATACCTTTGGGGTGTCAAGAGTGTAAGATCTTAATTCAAATTTGGCCATGTTGACCCTTTCATTTATAGCATTGTACTCAGTCATCATATGTTTCATCTTGGGCTCTTTTTCAATTTTGATCTAATTTGGTACTCCCTTCCATATGGGAACAATCAGTGGACCTGTAACCATTCAAGGACCTAGTTCAGTCTCTACTTAGTATCATTCCATATGCATCAGGAATATCCACCAATTGGATGTTAATAAACTATTGTATCCTTGGCTCAACTACAAGATGCATGTGGACATTCAACAATTCTCTAATTACTTTCACCCTAGATTTATCTAATTGAGTAACAATCCTATGAGATTTAATCTGAGTCAAACCTAGTTGTTCACAAATACCTTTAGCCACGATGTTAGTAGAAGCACCTAAATCTAACAAATAATTATGTAAATTCTTACCAAAGATCTTGACTGTAAGCAAGAAAGGTGGAACATCTGCTTTGTTTTTATATATAGCAACATTAGCATTTGCAGCTTTGGGTGACTTACCAGACTTCTTAGATAGAGATTCAAGTAACAAATATCTTTGCTCAGTTATTTGAGTCAGCTCATTTAGTTTGATGTTAGCCTTAATCTTCTTTATGTCCTCAACTATATTGTACCCACATTTAGTGAAAGTGTTATATGAATCAACATGAGACTTAGAAGTACTTTCCTTTGGAGGATCAAGTTTGTTATTAGCTATGAGATATGGAGAAGTGTCAAAATTATTTGGTGGAGTAGATGTGGTCAATGGTTGTTTCTGATCTCTATTCCTTAGAGGATAGGTCTTATTTAGATACTATTTAAAATCATGCACCTCTTCAGGAGTATCCTTAGGCTCACTCTCTTCTTGGAATGGGAAGTCAAATGTCTCCACCATTAGGATTATATTTGCATATTTAGATGACTTGGAATATCTAGATGTACCTACAGAAATATCTCTATTAGATTCATTTTCAAGTGTATTTAACTCATCTTAAAACAACTCAAAAGCATTACAAAATTCAATGCAGTCCAACTCACCATGCTTTGAAGTATTATGAACCCTACAATATTCAATTAGTGCAACATCACAAATATTAATTTCAAGGTTATTCTTGCTTGAAGATGACTCATTATTGTTAATATTATTATCATTGTTACCATTTTGAAACTAGTTTTTAGGCTCATTGAACCTTTGATAAGAGTAATTTCTATTGGATTTTTCCCCAGTATTTCCTACTTACTTTTATAATTGAAGGAAGTTAGTACTTAGCTTTCGAACCATTTAAAGTAAAAATTTATTCTCATTCTTTGGTACCTCTAAATTTTGAACTTGATTGTTATTACTATTTATTGGCATCAAAGCTCTATGGTCCTGTGGATGAAATCGATTTGTAGTATTATTTAAGAATCCCAAATTTTGGCCAAGATGAGCATGGCTTAAGGGAAATTGGTTTAAGACTAGTGTCTAATTTAAGGTAGGCACATTTTGATTAGCATTATAAATGGCATTCAATGCTAGGAAAGTGGGATTAACATTAGGAATGGTGTATACAAGTTGACCTTGAGGCTGCATTTGATCATTGATTGTTATAGCTTCAGCATAAACCAATGCGAAGGTTTTTATGACTCCAATAGACCTTTTAAGAAACATAAAAGTCATGGGGTCCAAAACATCCTTGTATATTTCTAGATCTAAGTCCTCATTAGGTCTGTAGGGAGCTATGGTCCTACTGAACATCTTCTGGAATCTAGCATTGAAGGCTCTAATGGTCTCACTAGAATCTCTCTTAATTGTGGTGAATTATTGATACAGGATGCAAGGACTAATGATTTTGCCAAATTGATCAATAAAGATTCTGTTAAAATCATTTTAATTAGTGATATAATTCTCTATAAGGTTAATGAAACATTCATATGCAGCATATTTGAAATTAAATGGGAACAATTTACATGCTACATCTTCATGAACTACATTCATCAATCTTAAAGCAGCTTTGAAAGATTTAATGTGTTCTTCAGCTATGATAATTCCATTAGGACTAAAAGATGGTAGTTATTTTAAAGGATTTTGAGGTAGGTCATATACCACACTTGGCACATTAATTGAATAACCACCTATCCAATCCATACCTTCATAGGGATTGAACATAGGAGTACCCTAAACTAGTGAATCTAGTTGAGACTTTAAAAGTATACGCTTACCTTTGTCTCAACAAGTTGTCTTCTGAAATTCTAATGAAAGAAGGGGAATCCTTGTCTCATAATGTGACCTGGTCCTTATCCTTGGCAATTTCATCTTGAGAGCTTTGAATCCTATTTGAAATACGATGTGTAAATCTTATCTTTACAAATAACAATGATCATGCTTGCACATTAAGCAAATTTTGCATAGATATGTATAAATAACAACAAAGGGCATGAATATTTAACTAAATTATCTCAAAGATATGCCCAAACACATAAATATGAATGATATTTACATGTCTAAGTTTAAATAAACTTAGATTTTCAAGATTCGATCAATATTTGAATGAAATAGATACTACTAACCTCAAACTCATTGGATTCATAGATATCAAGCTATCTTTACCATAATTACTCATGAATCCTCAAATAATATCTATATTTATCTAAATAAGCACAAAGACTAGTCTGAAACCATAAATATCGATGATCTTTACATAATTTAGTCCAAATAAATACAAATATGCAAAGAATATATTGATGTTTGAATATAACACTAAAATAATCAAAGATGTTTCAAATTTAAAAATATCTAACTAAGGCCCTCCTTCTAGTGTCAATGAAGCCATTCCCTGTTCATGCCTAAAATTGTATCACATGTGGTTTAGAGTTTTCAAGAAACACTTCTCATTTTTGGACTCAGAGAGTTCATTGCATGAATTACCTCTTGTGATAATCCTGCTATCTTTGGTGGAATGGAGACAAAGCAATGAACTGTTTCACAAATTTATAATGTTTGGTTGTTGGGAACAATTATGGCCCATAGCCGATCTATGGATTGAAGATAATATGTGTTAATTAGATTGAATTATGATCAAACTTAAGTCTAAATATAAACTATCATGAATATATATAATGAAGTTAAACTAAACTTAATTGATAAAAAGGAGAAAAAGGAAGGGTAAGGTAGAGAAGAGATATGTTGTTAGTCTTCAATACATATATTATGTCAAATTTCAAAAGTCATCCAAATATGCACTTAAAACCAATGTATAGCATGAAACAGCATAATCTCAAAGCTTACTAAACATTAGGCAAACATCTAAGGAAATGAAAGAATGTAGATAAAGACTTGGTTTAATTTAAAGATTTACCATGTAAGTAAATATCATAATCAGATTCACATGAAAGGCAAATAAAATGAAATGAACTTAAGAATATTTAGCTAACATAGCATTAGCACAAGTTAACAATTGAGAGAGAAGCCATGATATCAATTCGCACAAATAAATCTGGATAAACATTGCAAAACTCCTTGCTTATATTAATTGCTTAAAAGTTACAAATGGTTTTTTGGCTCAAAAACTCTCTCTCTTTTAAAAATTTTAATACCCCATTTATATAATGCAAAGGAGGTATACCGGTTAGTCTTATCAAATTATAATTTTACATGTGTATAGGATAGTTATCCTATCTATAACTTTCTAGAACAAATGACACCTTTTAATAGACCAACCTATAGGCAATGTGATTTACAAATTGTACATGCCCTTATAAAAAGAATATTATATTTTAAAATATTATACAATGTTCTTATAGAATATTCTAAGTCAACTAGATTGACTTTAGGACCCTTCTGTTGTTACAGTCCCATGTTTATGTTGTAGGATCTTCATTGTTCTTTCATGCTGCTCATCAATTAGCTTAAAATTGACCATAGGATCCATGAAGAGTTCATACTATTGGTCTATTAAGCCTCTAAAATCCTTGTCATCTCTTCCTAAAACCTCATTAATTCTCCTAGCTTCATTGATATTTTCTTTTGTTGTTAGAATCATGTCCATGATCCTACTATTTTCCAATCCAGTCTTTCCTTGGCTCTTACTTCTCATTTATTGCATGACCAGTGTGGTTCTGAGATTCAACTCCTCATCAATGATGAGACCCAAGGAACTTAGTGTGGATGGCTCAGTGATCATGGTCCTAAGTATATTCTTTATCTTATCCTCCAACTATTTTCCATCCACAAGAAGAATTTCTAGGTTCTTGGACCATATGCTTAAACCTTTGATCTTGTCCACTAACAATCCCATGATTGTGTTTAGATGGGCCAAGTTGATTGTCTTGAAATCAAGAATTTGATCCTCAGTCAAGATATTGATCAAATCCCTTATTTTTCCCCTTGAGCTCTACCATTGGTGAATTAGGCTCTTGGTTGTTGCATCTTACTAGCTCAATACACTTTGTCTGGACTTTATTGACTTCAAAGAATTAAACATCTCGAATAAAGCCTCTTCAAACATTTTTACCATGGCATCTGGGACTAATAATATAACTTATTTCTCCAAGTTTTCCTTCTATGGGTGCATGCCTTTAAGGGTAGCTTGTAATTGTTCTACTTGTGTTTGGGCTAATTCAAGCGAATTCTCCTCAAATATATGATTCCAACTAGGCTTTTTTCCTCCCATTAGAGTTAAATTGGTCAAGGGTTATACTTTTAGGAAGGTAATCTCTTCTCCACCAACCATGAATTTCTTCTTAATTACCCTCTACAATCCAGTTGTCTTGAGGTCAAACTTTAAACCAACTAATGATTGAGTTACTTGTGGTGCAAAGATCTCCATATGTGTTCCACTTGACTCTCCTAGAGTAGCCATCCTTTTTCATCTTCCTTTTATAGAGCCACAATCCATGGATTAATATCTTCATGAACAGGGATATTGATGGCCTTCATTATTGCCTAAGGTTGTTATCTAGTAGGTACCCTTTGTAATTTGGGTTCATAAACAAACCACTCTAGAATGGTTAGCCCATAAATCAAATTATCTTCACTAAAGAGGTTAACTTAACTCAAAGGAGGAGTGAAAGTCACTTTGTGTTTATTGGCCTTCACTAGAATAATGGCCAATTTAGCTTTTCTTTTTGGGGGATCCACAGGAACTAAGTCTAATGCAATCTCTTTCTTTGTCTCTTCAAATTGAGCTTCTTCATTATCTGACTCATAAGCCAATGATAGAATTTTGAAAGCATCTTCAACTATCTCAATAGGATCTAATGCTACCATATGAACCTCCTCCACTGGTGATCCTTGTTCCTCTACTTGGGTTAAAGAAGATGTAATCTAATCAGGCCTTCTCTCTTATGGCATGTGTTTAATTTGTGTCTTTGTTTTGGCACTAATTTATTGAGTTAGTGGAGGTCTATAAGGTGTACCACTTAGTAAATGGTACTACCTTGGCCCTAATTGACATATATCATCTCCTTTTTTATTTCCATCTAGCCTAGATTTAGGCTTGAGGTTATGCTTTCAATCTCCTAATGACCTCAAAGAATGACGATGATTTTGTGTACACAAGGTCAAAATCACTTGTTTGATGATCATAAGCTACATTAATCCCTTTAATCTTTAAATGTTCCTCAACCCTTAGACAAGGGTCCCACTATCTCAACTCATCTATTTATAGTTTAAAGGATGTTCTATGCCTAGATGTTACTTCTATATTCTCCCATTGCTTAAATGTATTCCTTCCAATAGTTATTGGGAGGTTTTGGAGGATCCCTTTCTTCTTGGTTCTACATAAGCCATCAATGCCATGGAATAATTGATATGTTACCTCCTACTTTCCAAGCTTATTAGGTACATGGATGGGTAGCCTGAGAGTTTGGCTCTGAGTCCCCTCAATTCTAATGATTGTACAATTTAGGTATAACTAGATGTCACCCATAGCTTCAACATATTTCCTAACTAGTGGGCTGACCCTTTCCATGGAATAACCAGCTATAGCCTCACTAAGTGTGAGATAAACATAGTCACAGATAAATTGGATGTGATGTTTATACTTGAATATGTATAGTTTGGAATAATATTGTGAAATGATTTATGTTCCACTAGGAGACCACTCCCTTAGGTTGGGAATTTTGGTTGTAGCAAGGAGGGCATATAGAAGGTATGACATCATATGAAATTGGGTTTACTTCTTCTTTACAACTACAAATATATGTCTACTCAAATCAATGCTAATTGCTTCACCTAGAGGAGGGGTGATCTACTTTTCAACCATGAAATAGACTAAGGGCACCTAAATTTTATCTACATATGTAGTGCTTGAATTCCCACAAAACCTATTCATCATTTTCATAATCATCATTATTTTAGGTCCAAATTGACTAAAGGGGATGTTATTGAAGTCTATAAACACTTGGCTCCTAAAATATCCATAGGGGAAGGATGATCTTTAAATCATTCTCTTCGGCCCAGTTGATTGAGGTTAGGTTTATTTATGGTTTGGACAATTTGTAGTAGTTCTCAAAAGCTATGGGAGAAATGTAGGCCATCTTATTTTGAGTATGTCCATTAATTAGCATGCTTTTATTTATCCTATCATTCTTAAAAATGGGAGAAATAATGTCTGTGTAGTGGAGTACCTTGTGTTTAGCCATAGTGTAGTGTAGACCAATCATTTATATAGCAACTATGTCATAGTATAGTCTCTTTGCAGACATGTTCTTCTCCTCCTCTCTTGTAATGGCTAGTTGTTCTTTGATGGTCCAAAAAATCTTAGACCAATTTTTGACTCTTATATTCAGGGTTGTGGCATCCAAATTCTATGTCCTTGAAAATCCTACCCTCAACATCTATAGTCAAATAAATCTCCACATCCTCTTTGGAAACACCTCTTCGAGCTACCATGGCTATGAATTTTGTTAAATTACTCACTAGTGGATTTCACTTCAGCTCTGTATTGAATTAATTTTTCACAAATGATAATTTACTTCTCCTTGGATCATTTGCAATGATCACAGGGTCAAATTAGGGCTTTTGTTAATGCTAAGGCTTTACTAAAGGTCTTTAAATATCTTTAATGGTGGTATCAATTTGAATTATGTGAGCTTTGTGACTTATATTTTTCTCAAATTTGCACATTTATATCTTTGCCTTTCTAGGTACACAAAATATTTTGACTTGATGTGTATGCCAATGTGTAATTATCATATCACTCTATTTATTAATTTTTGAAATTTGATCATTGCCTCTAGGACACATGTCAACATCTCATTGGGTCTAGACCTTTGAAAAGTACACCTAGGCTCATATCATTGGATTTGATTACCTAGATCAGTGTGGTCCATTGATTTTGATCTAGGAGGTTGAATGCCATTGGTTGCTTTGCTATATTCCTCATGGTTGTGACACTTATCACTTCCACATTCATTTTGAGCTTTGTTGAAATGTTAACATTGATCTCACACCATTGATCTCGATTGCATGAATCAATCATGCTCCATCAATATTTACCCACTAGGTTCTTTTCTTCACTCCATGTACCATTGGATCTTTGGCAGGGTTCCCACGGTGGTGAGACTTGTCACCTTCTCACTCATCCCAGAGTTTTTTTAAATTTTTGACTTAATATGTACCATTGATTAAAATGTGTACACTCAGTCATCTACCATTGATATTTGGGGACATTCTGGAGCTTTAACTATCTATTTTGGTCATGACACTTGGCATCTCCATTCTTTCTCACTTGGCCTTGACTTTTCAACCTTCACTATGCATTATTAGATTATCTTTGGTTGATCAATCACGCTTTACTAGATCTCAATCTTGGGAATTGAATGCCATTGGTTTCTCATTATTCTTTTGCTAAAATTGTAACACTTGTCACCTTCTCACTTGTCTTAGGGCTCCATTGAAGTCTCGACCTAACACACATCATTAGATAGACCTTGCCCAACCAAATGTGCATTGTCGATCTTGTAGATAATAAAATAAAATAAGGCTCAAGGCATATATGCAACTTAGACTAAAATTTTATACTATGGTTTTATTCATGATTGATAAATGCAATAAAACCTTAGGATAAAATTTTAACATAAGTTTTAAAACATAATAAAATGAGACCCTGCATTTAATTAGTCCATAAAAATAATAAATAATTAAGGGGGTCTTGGGACATAAACAATTTTAGACTAAGGTTTTATTTGTTTTAATAAACATCAATAAGACCTTAATATAAAATCTAAGCTAAGTATAAAGCATTTTTTCATTTTTTCAAATAATAAGACCTGCATAAATTTGAATTTAAATTAAAAGGTCTTAGGTTAAAAGACATTCTAAGGTATAAAACCCTAGGTTTTAACATTATTTACTCATGAATTCAATTAGATGGTTTAAAATGAATGACTAATCAAAGGGTTAATTTATCATTAGAGCTCAAAACCCTAGACCTTATTCACAATGTTGAGACACCATTAAATCTATAGGTAAAACAAGATAAGGATCAAATAAAAACATGTCAATTAAGCTAAATGAGAATGATGTGTGGATTATCTTCAAATACAACATTCTGATCAAGTGGAATTTTCAATTCAAAGAACAAATTTACAAAATTTTAAAACAAGGGTCCCTATTTTTAGAAATTGGGGTATGTTGACCTCAACACATGGCATAGCCTATTCATTAACATTCCAATTTATAAGATCTCTTTGGGTAAACTAATTTAGATATTTATTATAGGAAAATTTGTTTCCTTGTCTTTGTGAAACATAATTAATCTCCTCTTCTGATTGGGTATTTTTTATGAGATTATTCTTAATGGCTTGGAGTAAATCACATTTTTCAATAAAATGATTCTTTTTAAAAATTCCACAAATATCATTTTTATCAAGAAGAGAGTCTTGAAGTGGATGCTTATCTTTACACTTAGGGAAATATATGGGTAAAGGTTCACTTATTTTACCTTTGCATGAATTCCATCTAATGTGATATTTAGATGTATGGAGGTGTTTATATTTATATTTACAAATTATTCCATGAGTTGAGTGACCTCACTCTATCCTTTTCTTGATTTAAGATTTATAATCCCAGTCCTAGTCCATGAGAAATTCCTACAAAGTTCAATAATATCTATAAAATCAAATTTATTTACATCTCCCTTTCCCATGAGGTTTATGGATTCTCAAGAATCATATTATAATCCTCTAAAAAATGATTATTTTACTTAGTTCCTCATCTATCCCATTTCCACATATTTATGGACAAAAAGAATTGATCAAGATAATCTTCCATGTTTTCATCTTCTTTTTACTTCATTCAGAAGAGTTCTTATTTTTTATCTCTTACCCTAAAATAATTTTGTTATTTATCCAATAATTTATATTCTATTTCAGCTTAAGTGTGGATGGAATTTGGTTGAAAGACCATAAACTATCTCATGGATAAATCCTTAAGTGTGGAAGGAAATAATTTTAACTTTTTCTTATATTCTTGCAATTATATGTTTGAAAAAGTATTTAAATTCAAATAATAATTGATCAAAATCCTCTAAGCTATACCCCTATAAGTAGGTAATATAGATGGGGGTATATTTTTTGTATTAACATCCTCATCTGGGTCTAATGCAATGGGATAAGTAAAGGTTCTTCCTGCAAAAACATTTTCTCCTTGTGGATTTAAAATAGTGCCATGTTTGTCTCCCATATCTTCCCACTAGATGTTATAAATGGTTTTTCTAGGAGGTGTGGATTCATCTAAAATAGGTGGAAGGTTACTTGATTAGAATCTAGTTTCAAGGCTATGTTATATAATTTTTTGGATCCTAGATCACTTTCCTTGAAAGGATTTGCTTTTCTATGGAAATGAGTCCCAATGGGATAATTGTAGAATCTTGTGTACAAATTCTCCTATCCTAACTTTATGTTGTGGGTTTTAACTAGTTGTGGTGGTGGGGGTTGGGGGTGGTGTGGGGGGTTTGATGGATAAATCTTCCTTTTGGATCTCTTTGCCTATTCATACATTTAAATCCTTAATCTAAAAATCAAATGCCTAATAAATTGTTGACTATATATTCTTAAAGGTAAAATTTATATCTATTGGAAGAGTTACTATCAGGGTTCACTTAATCTAATTGGCCCTATAGGCTCATTTGTTGTCACTCCAAATATCCTTTTTAATTTTTAACAAATTTAGGAAATATAAATTCTAATGAAATTTTACTAGGAACTTATCAAAGAGGCCAATTTTGAACAATCATTCCCTAATAACACCAATTGAGTCCCCAACAATGATGCCAAAAATCATGAGGGTTGTTGAACCTCCTTATATAATTAATAATAGCAATCTAGGGTAGTGTCCAAAATCTATATGTGATAGGGAAATAAACTTTTGATTAATAATATGATCTATTAAAAATGGCATTCATAAAACTAACTTAAACTAATATCTTTTACTAAAATCCAATCAATCACAAATTGCTCACATTAAATCAAAACAAATAAAAAACTTCTAATTGTTTATATCAAATCAAAACTAAATGATAAACTATCTTATCAAGTCAAAAACCGATATTATGAGAAATGAGTAAATTGAAATAAATGTAAATTCTATAAATGAAACTAAATAAAGAATTTTTTGTAAATCTCAATGCACCACACATACACACTTGTAGGTCCTATAAAGAAAGCAATAATAATTAAATAGATGTAAAAAATTGGAAATGAAATGTAAATACATCTAGTATAGAAATACCACATAATTTTGTATAGAAATACCACACAATTTCATCCTTCTTACTTGGGTAGAGTGGGCCATTGCTCTAATTTTTTAATAGGACAAGAAACATTCAATCAAGAAACTTTGATACTTGCTCAAACACTTCAGATCATCATTGATAGAACAAAAGTGCCTTACAAAAGCTTCAACAATGAAATATTGAGAAAAACGCTTTTGAAAAAATAATTTTAACTATGAATATTGAACTGGAATGTTGTATTTATAATACAACATTTACAACCAATTCCTTGAACTAGATCAAGTTCCTAAAAAAATTTGTTCATAACTTACATTTGTATTGTTGGCATAACAACAAGGTCTCCACTTTATTAGGAGAAAATAGTGGAGAATACTAAATTACAATATTATATTTTGTTTGTTGAGAATTAGGTATGAATGTAGTAATTTAGATTTTTTTTATTTTCCTCCTAATATCTTAATAACTTAGAGCAAAGATAGCCATAATAAACTAGAACACTATAAATGTCTTGCCTATTTTTGGAAATCTCTATTTTTGCGAATACTATTAATGTAACCTTGAAAAATGATCTCAAAAATAGTTCTTCAATCTTATTTGAATCTGCATGTGCACACATTATCAACTTTTGGACTTCATAGCAAATTTTTTGGATACCCCTAAGCTAGTTTTTGAAGGACTCTAGAGCTATTGTTGATCTTCAGAGCTAGTTTCTATTGGTCACCAAAGATATTGTAGATATCAAGAACTAGAGTTGTATGGGACTCTGGAGTTGTTGTAGGACTCTAGAGCTCTTCAAAATAATTTTTTATTTGGTATGTTTGGTGCTCTAATTATTTTATCTTAATTGATTATTCATTCCAACATGTATATTAAAAAAGTGACATACATTTCCTAGAATTTGTTAGATTTTATCAACAAAATAGAGAACAATAGATTATAAAGAATAGACAAGAATTATACCTTATTTTCCACTTCAAATAAACTATGAGTTACAATAAATACATCTAAATCCACATTTAGGGATGACATAAGGAGGGGGAAATGGGTTACTTCTTGTCTATGATGAGGCATACTATACCCTCATCATTTTATATCTTTATAAAGCTAGAAAATCATAAGAAGAAAAATAGAATTCATATAGTTTAGTTATGATTTTAAATTCATTGGCATTCATATATTATATCTTTAAAAAAAGAATAAAAATAAGTTTAATTTATTTATTTTCATAACTTTTCCTTTTAATAGTAGTGGCAGTTTATTTAATCATTTTCAAAACATTAGTCTCCAAACAAGCAACAAATTTATTTAGCCAAACATTAAGTCACTTAAGTAATAAAATTAATAATATATTTTAGAAAACAACACAAAACACTCATATAATATTTTTATAAAATCTCAACAGTAATTAAAACAAGACATCAAAACCTTAAACAAATGTTTTTCCTCGCTCTTGGATGATTCTTCCTAAACAAATGCATTTACATAGAGTAGGAATGTTTCTTCAAGTATCATCCCCCATCCCGACATAAAATATCTAGAGTGATATAGACTTTGAGCTTTGGCAGTAAGTCTTCCACTCCACACCTTTGCCCAATTTAATAATTAGTCATCTAAATTCTCTAAATGAACAAACTAGATTGACCAAAGCCCAATTAGCTAAACAAATTCACCTCTTAGCCTGCCAATCTTGAAACCTCAAAATTGGATTTCTTCTTTTATCCTCAGGGAGAAACCTTGTATAATTTCATTTTATTTTTATATGACACTATCCGAGCAAGCTTAGATTGATAGCATTGATTGAATACCTCAAGTAACCTAACCTAACTTTATCCCATTCATGTTAAGTATTATAAAACAAGAGTTACACTACCTAGCTCTTCAAGAATCATGACATTCTTGGTATCTTATTACATCATAGTTTCCTACCCTCAATAAGCACTTTGACATGGTTGAGTTATTTTAGTACAAAAATAAGCACCCACTACCACACATTGCTCAAAACCCCATGCAAGTAGCACATCCAAATCAACCAGACCTTCAGCTCAACCTATTCAACCACCTCAACCAAACCAACTATATCAAAGGCTCAATTATCATATCATTCCTCATCCACCATCTTAGCCTAACCTCTAGAGGTTTAGTGCATAAGGTTAGCATGTTAATTTTCTTGTGTATATATCTAGTGAACTTGACATGAAAAGATTATCATTTTGCATCTATCCTTTCTATTATTTCATCCATATTTTCTCCTCTTCCATTTATTCTATGGGTGTTCACATACTCTTTGAATATGTATAGGGAGTAATTTGATAGGTCTTATGACCTTGATGGTTACATAATAAGTATTCAATCTCAAAATAAACCTTCTTTCTTTGGTTGGACTAACACCCAAAGTCAAAACAATGAGAACTAGTATCCATCTTATAGTTTCTCTCCATCCATACCACAAGTAAAGTATCATTTTCTAATTCAAGAGTAATGGGATCCTCAGAGGTTACTAATAAATACCATGAATTTAATTACATGACCTAATCCACATATTGTAACTAGACCCAAAGTCAGCTTAATAATTCATGATACTAAAAGCATGATATGATTCCATAAGTATGTTAACATAACTTATATTTTAGAATATTGGTTAAATAGACTACAATTGATTTTGTCACCTCTTAGTACTACCTAATATTTCTTTACACCACTTAAACATCCAATGATGACTCCTTTAGAGACATCAAACAAAAACTAGTTCATCTTGGGTTGTCGCCCTCTTCTCCTAATTCCTCTTATAAGAGAGGCCCTCAATCCCACTACTAATGATACTCTAAATGATCTCATATCCACCTTGGTGGGATGCATTCAAGACCAATTATGTCTTTAAACCATTCCTTCTAACCAAATAATGACTTCAAAATTTGACAAAAAAAATCATTCCTCTCCTATTTCAATTACAACATCATCTTACCAACCTCTACAGTATCAACTCACTTCCCTTACAACCAGTTTTACACTTACCCAAAATTTGAGAAACCTTCTTACTGTTGGTGTTCCTGGTCATGTGAAAATAAGAATGCCCCCACCCAGTCAACTTCCCTCTCATATTCTAGTTGGTGTTCCTTTCTCCTACACTACAAAAAATATGGCAGTGAATATGTGCCACCCATTATCCTTCCCAATTACATACCTACTAGTATGCCACCCACATATGCTTCACCTAGGCAAATGCAAATTGAAGCACCTCCTTTAAACTCCTTACTACCCCATTATCACATTTTATCCAAATTGACATAGTTGGATAGCTATTTTTTAAAATATTCTACTCTACCTAGTATAGGGATGGCATTCTCCCCTAGTTATTTTATGCCTACTTCCTATTTGACTCCTCTTCCCTGAGCCTAACTTGATATTCATTTAATAGACTTTGGTACCATGGGAACATATGTTGTATATCTCAAAGAACCTCTTGATCACACCATTTGAAGGGTCTTCTTTCCATGATAATTTATTGAACTCTCCAAATATAAATGGTAAGGGGGTCCAAACACACATGTCAAGGCCTATGCCAAGACAATTAGAGAGTTGTTATCCTGGGGTGGAGTAGTTGTGAAAATTTTCTATAAAACACTCAAGGGAATAATATTACACTAGTATTACCACCTCCCTAAATCTTTGATCCATTATTTCTACTAACTTATGGAAAAATTCATAAAGGCATTTGATATGAACAAGTTACTTCAGACTAACATAGAAGAATTTTTACACATTAAACAAAAATCCAAAGATCTTGTTGCCCAATTTATTGTGAGGTGGAAGCATGTACTTTATTCCTTTTCTAGTTCCCCACACATGGATTAAAGAGAGTTGTGTAACCTTTTCCTCCACTCCCTAAATAAGGAAACTAGGGAAGATGTTAGAAATTACCGTAATGATCATATGAAGAAGCACTAGAGAGTACACATAAAACTAACCAAGAGGTTGTAGATAGTGGTCACAAGATATATGGATCAAATGGATGAATTATTACTCTCAATGAAAATAGTGAGGGTTATCATAAAATTGATTAGAATAACCAAAATAACCAAGGGCCTGAGGTCCTAAATTATAATTATAGTGTTACCAAAACCATACGACATCTCAACCCTAATCGACTTAGTGGGACCAGGACCAAGTGTGTGGGGGACAACAAAGTTTGGTTGTGTAGAGTGAATGCACAGAGTATTGAAATAGAACAATCAAACATACATTCAATAGAGTATAAGTCTTACTTGTATAAAATTTAACTTCTATTCAAAACTCAAATAATAGGAAAAATAGATTACAATGTCTACAATGCATGTATATAGTGTAGATGTATGGAGCAAGCTAACTATGTTAAGACTATGTATTACATTGGCCTTGACTATCTTTGGAAAAATATGTATGTTACATATTTAAAATACATAATACAAGAGAATTCATAATTATCATATAGATACCAAAGAGGATCTTGATAGGTATTTTGATCTCATATTATATGTAGTAGTTGGTCATGGTCTGAATAGTTAATGTCTAGGCTATCTTCAATTATCTCCAATCTTATGATTCTTGATTGGTAGCTAACAACTAGTCAGGCCACATTTTTAATAATGTAGTCGGGGCAAGTTGACACATGATTTCACTAAGTTGGGACCTAAAGGATTTGAAAATTATGTGAATATATACCCATGAAGTACATAAGGTTGAATAGTATAGAGTGCACAAGCTATGATTTGAGGTGAACATTATATGAAAGTCTACGAGTAGGAATGACACTTATCTGTAAGGTTGTTAACAAACTATAGGAAAAGGAGTGCACATTATTGAATGAGAGGTGTGATCTCTACATAGTAAAATAAATGAAGAGTGTATTTAGATAAGAAGTAATAGTGTACAGACCATTCACCCTTTCTTGAAGAGTAGTGGTCTTCATTATGTCAATGTGTAACTGAGGAAACTACACTCAAAATTATTGTTAAGTGTACCACTTAACTTGATCAGTGTATTATCTAACCTTGATCACTCAAAAAAATTGATGTGTGTCATAATGGATGCATGTTTATAACTTTGATGATCTGGTCCTTTTCTATAAGGTGTAAGTGCTCAGGATCTAAATCAAAAATATATTATGTCACTATTGGCTCAATAAGTAGTGGAGTGTAAAGATTGATAAGTTCCATATTGAATATTATGTGTATGCCCAGTTAGGGAGGTAAATAAATAACAAAGGCATTCTCACTAGTTATACATAAAATGGTGTAAGGACCATAGTGCAGAGGCTTAATATTTTGGTGTGGACCTTTGAAGCATTACTTCTAAAGGTGCAGCCAAAATTTATCATCAATTTAGAATGCATGATGTGCATAATGTGCATCATGGCACTTCTTTTTCTTATGTTCAAGATACGATCTTTTGAACCTGCTAATAAACAAACTGGATGTGTTGCAAAAACTTCTCAACTTTATCTAATTCCCATTATTGTGTACGTCACTCAGTGTAGGATATGTTGACCATTTTTTGGCCAACCGAGCAAAATAAATTGGTCCCCTTCTACCCCTTACTATTTTAGGCCATTTCTTTTGATTTTGCACAGGTCTTGTAAAATCTACGGACTCTGCAGGGATATTTTCTAAGGATTCAGCAGTTCCCTACAGACTTCATGTTTCTACAGACTCAACTAGTTAGTCTTTTGGCGTAAGGAGGATCAGTTCAGATAATGCTAGGGTTTTCAAGGCTTTTTAGGCTCTTATTTGATGAATTTCACCCTAGTTTAAGCCTTAGTTCAATCTTCAAGACCATCGCTCCTGGTTCAATCACTAGTTTAATCGGCACTTGGTTCACCCATCTGCAGTTCAAACAACCTTGTTTCAAGCTTTGGTTCATTTAGATGGTTCAGTCATTTGGTTCAACTGGATGGTTTAGCAGCTTCAAGTTCATCAGCTTTGATTTACTTAGCATTGGCACACAATGGTTGAATCGCTTGAACCGTTGAACCATTTTGGTTCAACGGCTTGGTTCAAAGGTATGTCCAGATGGCTAAAGGGCAGCTCAAAGTCTAAAAGCCCTTGCAAAGGGTAGGGGACATTTCAAAGATAGCCACAAAAGGGTAAGGTTTCAAAATTTTGGCTTAAAGCAGGCAAAGACAAATTTTTAGACTTTTGTCCAAAGGAATTCATTCAGACAAAAAGTCTAAAGAAATTTGGAGGCAAGAAAGGGGCCTCAAAAAAATAAAAGCATCAATTCCCATGGAATTTTTATCCACGGGAAAAAAGTCTGAAACAAAAGGAAAGGGCCCAAAGAAATTTGAAGGGGCCATGCCAAGAAACTCAGTGAGAATTCTTGTGGACTTTTGTCCGCGGGAAAATGACTGCAGACAAAAGCCCACAAAAAATGTCTGAAGTAAAGGAAAGACCCAAGAAAAATGTCTAAAAAAAATCTTGAAGCACAAAAGCCCACAAAAGGGACCTAATAGGATTTTTCCAAGGACGATGACGTCCCAAAAGCCATCAAATTTAAGAAAGTGAATTAGCTGTTGGTTTTCAAAGCGATGACGACCGCGTGAATGTCAAAATTAACACAATGAAATAGCCATTTGATTTCAAACTAAAGGGACACCAACCATGAAAAGAGGCCCAAAAATGCATCGACCTACAAGAAGATCACCCCTGAGGGCTGAAGGAGCTAGAAGAGACAAGATAGGGAAAAGACAAAGTGCCAAGCATGGAGCAGGCAGATAGTCCAAGTGGTGAAGTGAAGCACCAATTTGAGAAGTTACTCCAGTAGGTGAAATAGTAGCTGAAAATTAACCATTAGAAGACATGAATGGCTAACCATGCGATCCTTTTTTCCTCATTTCATATTTATGATCAGACAAACTGCATAGGTGCCTTCAAAAAGTAGCCTCAGTTAATGAGGAAACAACGCGGCCATGTCAAAAAATGCCTAAAGTCAAAGCCAGGGCTGACACAGCATTTATTTTTTAGGCAGCCTGCTCTTCCCAATGCTCGTAAGGCACATGGGTCACTTGTAAAATGGGTGCCAAAAGGCCTCCTTTCTTCTCCTATATATTGAGGACTTGTCATTTGAGAAATCATCTTCCACATTTTGTAAGGCGTAGCCCTGGAAAAATTTCACTTGAATCAATAAAATGCATTTTTTACCTCTATCTTGGATAGGTATATTCGTGTATATCTTGAGTGTTAGTTTGTGTTTAGTCCTTATTTCTTGATGGTTTCACAGGTCCAACACTAACATATATGTTGTCTACAAGGTGCCATTGATGCCGCTGACAAGGAGAGCTGTATTTGGAAGTGCAAAAATAGAAGAAATTACTTACAGTGTGGGTTTCACAGCACCTTGATGAATCTCTATTTTTTTTTGTATTTTCATTAAAGCCTCCTTGAAGAGTTTCTTGTACCCTGGTCCTTCTGCCAAGTCTGAAGTGTATATATGTATTTGTCTAATTTTAAGTGTGAATGTGAGAAGGTCATTTTTATTTTGGTGCATCACCTCCTTAGAGTAGTTTGTTTTCCTGTAATCTTTATCCCTTTTCATCCTCCCCATTATATATCTATATATATGTGTGTGTGTTAGAACTTACTAGAACAAATTAGATGCATCAAAGGGAGCTAGCCCTTACCTAGAGACTCTCCCCTCTAGCTTCACTGGTCCCACAAGCAAGAGGGGAGTTTCCATAATTGCGTGAAGAAGGTAGGAGCTCGGCCTCCTGCCAAGGGTGCAATCTTCTGTATCAATAGTTTTGGCACACCTGGTGGGACCAACTAGGACAAGTGTCCAAAGAGTTGAATAATTTTTGGTGTGTTCTTCAACTGACCAGCCTTTGGAGGCTTTTGCATCAAACACCGATGGAAACTCTGAGTTGAATCTATTGGTTAAGCAACCTGGTGCCATCAAAAATCTCACTTTTATATGTATAATTATTTTGCACAGAATCATGGACCTTGTATTCCTTCATATGACTATGATCAGACTCAATATTTTTAGAGAATCACCCCAAGCAGCCCTCCTAGTTGCCATGCAACATTAAGGGAAATGGCACTAGAATTTGAGAGGTAGACAATGGAGATTAACAGACTGGAGGAGTAGTATGGGTATCAGTAGGAGCTGATGTATAAAGAGGAGTGTTTTTTTAGGCAAGCACAAGCCTTGCAATCCATGGAGGAGGAGGTATAAAAATGGAGAAATCCATTTATTCAAGGTAGTCAGCCTTGTGTGCCCCTTCCTATTCTAAAGAAAGCCCCCTCTTTTGCACTAAATCCTTTCTATCAAATAGCACTCACCCACTCCAACTCATCTAACACATCTGCTCTCAATCTCGTGCACCTGGCTTTCCATCATCAAAGGGAACTAGAGTAACCCCCCATGGAGATCAATCTTCTCAACTCTTTAGATCGTGAATCTTCCATTGGGGGGAATACCACCAGCCAGCACATCCCTCTTCTAAAGACTCCTCCAGTGCATCAACAACCTCTTCCTTGCATTCCCTAACCTCCCCGAGTCTTTCAATGTGATGTGCAGATTCCAAGTTGGAGGAAGGAATGCCAGGAACCAGCCCAAAGCTTTGAAGAGGATGATGCTAGTGACCTCCAAGAAAGACTCTTTCAGGATAATCTAGCCAAGCAAATTAAAGATTTATAGACTAGGATGAGACTGCTTCTTGAAAGAGAGTTAGAACTTCCAGACCTTGTAAAAGAACCCCGAGACCTTGGAGAAAACAAAGTTGTTGCCTATTCATAAGAGCAAATTTTCCATTCTAAGTTCCTGAACTAGGGAAAAATAGTAGAATCATGGGGCAGGAAGGAGGAAAAGAAAGGTTTTTTTTCAAAACTTTGAAGAAGCTGAAGCTACTCCTACTCATGATAATGTTGATGACCTCCAGGAAAAACTCTTCTAAGAGGATCTAGCCAGGAGAATTGTAGAGTTGGAATCTAGAGAGAGATTCCTCAGCCAATGTGTGATGGACGGTTCAGACCAAATAGCACATCTCATGTCTGAACACACCCCACCTACACATTTCCAAGAGAGATATCAGGCTGCACCTGATATAGATGAAGTGTTGACCAAGTGGAAGGAGGAGAATCATTCGATTCTAGCTCAAGGACTGCCTCTTCTTCCACATGCTTGTCTCACTTCACCCCTTCTTAAGGAAGAACCCATTTTGTAGGAGGTGAGTGAGGAGAAAAAGATCCAATCTATAGTTCTTCAAGAGGCTGTCTTGAGTGACAATGAAGAAGAAATCATCATCAATGCTCCTTGTGAAGACCTTATCAGCAATAGAGAAAATGCAAGTGTTGTATATAAGCAGATGTTCCAGTAATACGAGGAGGAAAAAAAGCATGGTGAGCTCTCTTCCCCTCTATTTGATGAACTTCCTTACTATTTTGATGATGAGGATGACTATGCTAAGGATATCGAGTTGGAGGCAGATCAGGAGGATATCTTTGAACATCTAGAGATCCTAATCTTTGAGGAGGAAAAGGAGAGGTTTGTCTTCCTTGAGGAAAACTTTGAAGAAGAAAGTTTTGAACAGAGAGGTGATGTTCTATGGGATGAGCAATCTTTTTGTGAATCCATTTTAGACATCACCACAGTCACCCTCCTTCAAGAAGGCCAAGAGGAAGAAGAGGATGAGTCTGATAGGATCTTCAATGAGGCAGAAGGAAATGGGTTAGACCATGATACATTGCAAAGGGAATGTGCAGATAAAAGGGCTTATGGTGATGAGCCAGTAGCCATTGATTTCTTGGTGAAGAGCACCAATATGATGAACCAGCATTCAACAAGCTTCCAATAACAAATAGAGTACACATATGTTGGGAGCATGTTTGAATTTGATTCACTCAGATACCAACTAACTCAGGTGACAGGCAAGAGGAGCAAGTCGCCAAATCTCCTTTTCATTCAGCTACTTGCCTGGCACCATAAGTCTTCTTGCTAGGAAGGGGACTTAAGAATTTTTCCCTTTGATCTAGGAGGGAGGTGAATATTCTTGGTTAGTTGTATATAGTAGTTTGCTTTCAATTTGTTTTCCTGCTTTCCCTAAGTGCAGTTGCACAGGTAGTGTTTTTTAGCCTTGTGTGTTTCCCTTTGCGTGTGGGGTAAAAGGCTTTGTGTTTGATTCTTGGATCTTTTGGGGATGTTGCTAACCTTTGTTCAAGCTACAATCTGACCTCGTGCCCAATGGATTTTCAAGGCAACTAGCTTCTAAGCATAGCAGGCATGCTTCCCCTGGGAGTCGCCAATTTGTTGAAAATTTGTTGGCCAACTAAGCAAAAGAAATCGGTCCCCTTCTACCCCTTGCTATTTTAGGCCATTTCTTTTGATTTTGCATAGGTCCTATAAAATCTATGGACTCTGCAAGGATATTTTCTAAGGATTCAGTAGTTCTTGATGGAAGCCTGCCTGCTCTGATACCAAATGATGAAACTGTCCTTACACTACTCTTGAATTCCTCTGATACCAAAATGGTGCAAGGCTACTCCTCAAACTACAATTCATCTTCATATATAACTCAAAATGATGACCTGATATCTTCATTAGACTGATATTCAAAACATAAAATCATAATGATATAAACATCACCCTACAAAGTCTGTAAAATCTGGAAAGCTTTAAGAAATGGAGAATTTGAATGCACTGGACATCAGATTCCAATAGGCTAAACTATTTTTCAAGGTTCTACAATAAAAATCATTTGATCAACTACCTAGCTGTGATCCCACAGTTCTTCAAATAGCAACACTAGAGCCTACAATGCCAAATTCTATCTCTTGCTATGTGACATGCTTTATCTCTAAATCATGCAAACAACTATTTGATTCATAATCAAATTCAACCCCAACTCGGTGCCCAACCAATCCAAGACAGTCAAATTCCCGTCTATGCACACGGCCAAATCTCTTAATTTTGTCATAAATTCCAGACAGTCGAACGAATGCCCCAGATAACCATAACCCTCAAAATTTCTTCAAATTGTACGCTAGACAACTCAAATTTAAGATTTAAAGTAAATCACATCAAATTGGACCAATTTTATCCACAAAAAGACAAAATGCCATGAATTTCTATAGCGTGACCAACTGACTTCCCTGAACAGAATACTACAGCTTTAATTATTGTTTGACTCGCCATAAGGCAATACTATCCAGATGGTTTTATTATCTGAGAAGCATTGTTACCTTAAATATGCCTATGCCAATTCGCTCTGCTTCAGCTTCCGCTTACCTTATTTCAGCTTCCTCTCGAGCCTAAAGATTTTTGATGTCAATATAAGCATTTGTCATGTCAAGTGGATCCTATTCTTGACCCAATAAAGTGAACTCCTTGATGGCTCGGGTCTCTACAATGGAACTATCAACACAAACTATGTAAATGTTGATTCTGTGTAAACACATTCTCCTCGGGAATAGAGATCCATTTGAAATGGCAAGCCTTTACCAATAAGCTATCAAAGTCAACATTAAAATAGAAGAAAACATAAAAATTCAACTCAGGCTATCAAAGGCACCTGTAACTATATCTCCAACGTTAAAAATTGTGTAACAACCTCACCATTCACGTGCATGAGCACATCCGCTGGCTCTAAATGCTTATGAGCAGGACCACCAGGAATAACCAAATTGACAACAAGCATTTAAGTCTCGTCGCATGAGAAGCCTGTCTCACAATTTGCTTAGTCTTACATTGAAGCCCCTAGACGACGAGTTTCATCAAATCCCTTGTGAAAAAGGGTCATCTCAAACATAATAAGAGTCAACTCAATAATTTGCTCTACAACAGAAGCATTTCTTTTTCCTACTACCCCCATTTCACTAGCACCTGGAATGTTACTTGAGGCTCTATTTTCATCCAAACCACTTTCTCTCTGCTCAAGTATATTGTTTGATGCCACAAGTTCATCATCTGCAACTTCCAGAAGCAGCCATCCTTTTTTTTATTATTGACTCAGATCTACCAACATTTTTAGAATTTGAAAGACAAATCTGGGAATCAGAGAGGTTCATGTCACCATTTATGTCAGTGCTATCAAATCACCATCGGTTTTTTTTTTATTCTCCTTCCACTTGACCAACATGTCCATTTACTGGTTCCTGTGGTTTTGGTGCTACAGTTTTCTCAGCTTCCAATGCACTACTTTCCTTCTTTTTCCTCTTCATTATATTCTCTTCTTACTCTTGACTGAATTTTCTTTTTTCTATATTTTTTTTTTAATAACCTCCTCTCTAACTTCTACGCCCAATCTTGGGCTCAAGACAAAACACAGTTTTTAATATCTAACAACATACCCAGGTTGAAATATTTTCAACCACTCCTCCTTTATTCCCTCAAAAACCCCAACAATTTACTTTTTACCTTTATTTTATTTACAATAACTCCTCATTTGGAGGGAAAATAAAAATTATTGAATTTGAATTTAATCATGACCATGTCTTCATGTAGCTGTTGTAGATGCTCCTACAGAATACTCTCCCTCTAGAAAGGATTGAACCTTAGTTCAAATGAACTGCTGCCTCCATGTATTAGTCTTCATTATATGCCTGGATCCCAAGGTCTTGTTGTGAATACCAATGCTTGTGTTTATTTTTGGTGGTCTTTGTCTTTCATCTTGTTGTTCTTCCTCTTCTGGTATGTTCTTCTCCTCATCTCTTTCTCAGCTGTCATCTCCAGCTTCCATGCTTCTTCATCTTCATACACGTCTTCTAGATCTTCTTGTTGTTCTTCCTGGTTCATAAGCTTCTCCAATGACTCATGTATGTCATTCACTTTAGCAACCTTCATACCTACATACAAAACATTCAAAGCCACCTTAGAATCAAAATCTTTAGGCCATGAAGCCTCTTGGTTGTCTCCATGCTCTTATTCCTTGACCAAAACTGCCTTTGCCTCTTTGCTTTGCTCTTGTCTTGTTTCACTCTTTCCAATGGTGTCTTCACCATGGCTTATACCTTCATTCATCTTTCTTGAATAACCAAACAGCTCCTCCAACATTCTCAACTCTTTCTTTAGTGAGATCTCATCTATCTCACCATTCTCTTCATCAAACTTGGGTCCTTCTTTCTTAAGGATTACTTGCCCTTCATCTCTTATCTCATCTTTTCTTAGCTCTTGCCTCAATTCATTTCCCATCTAGTCAATGGTGTCACCATGTTGATATGTGCCGCTATACAACTCTTTTGGAGGATTCAACAAGTCTTCTATCCTCTTTAACTCTTCACTCAACACAAGCTCATCCCAATCTTCATGTCCTATATCAAACTTAGGACCAAATTATCTTTCATTCTTTATAAATGCATTCATCCACTTTGTGGTTTCTTCAGACAAATCAGCTTCTTCATCATCACCATTATACTTATCAAAAATAATTAAAACACCATTACCTTGTGTCTCCTTACTATCTTCAATTGCTGCCTGAAGCCATCTTGTTTGTTCTGCTACATACTTTCTCCTTTCCTCATCATCCATCCTCTTGGAACTCTCTCCTTGCTGCATATTAGTCCACACAGCCACTTTCCATCTTTCCTTTCTCATGAAAATATCATTGAAAGTTTCAAAAACATCATCACAAACAATTTGTTTACCTTTCATCTTTGCATTCTCATACTCTACCTCATTATTCTTTGAGAAGTTTTCTTTCTCATCTTCATTCTCTTGGCTACTTGAATCACCTTCAATCCTCTTCCATTGACTTCTTAGTGTTGTTAACTCAACACTCACATCTTTTCTTTTTGCCTTCTTAGGCACCCACATCCGATTCTTCTTCTTATCATTTGACTTCACAAGCCATTTAGGCCTCCTGCATTTATGCTTTTGTACCAACACCTCTTGTTGCTTGGGAGTTTGCTTCTTCCACCATTTAGGCATCAGATACCCATGCTTAAATTCTCTTTTTGAGGGCTCTATCATCTTCCTTAACTCTTGCACCTGTACATTAGCAGCTTCATGCTCATAATAACAATCAAAATCAGGTCTTAACACTTCATTTACCTCTTTGATAGCTTGGTCTATGTAGCAATCTTTCTCTTCCTTTATGCTTGGCTGCTCTCTTTCTTCCTCTTGGCATTCAATGGCATCATGGAATTCAGCTTCATCTTCTACCTCTTCTCTTACTTGTATGGGTTCTTCAACACCTTCCTCATGCATTAACCTATGCATCTCTTCTTCTTTATCAACAGAAGCAAACTTACTTCTCTTTCTTACACATTCATTTGTGCACTTGGTGTCTCTTCTTGCACCCATCTCTTCACTCTTCAAGGCCATTCTCTTGACCTTCACAAGGCTGATCATACCTACAATTACCCATTCAAAGACAACATTAGAAATAAAAACAAGAGACCATAATGTCTCCATGAGTGTCCTCTTCATCAACACTCTCATCTTTTCAAGTGTTCTTCCTGGCACTTCATCTTTTCTTTCTTCTCTCTTGTTCTCCTCAATGAGAACCTTCTTCACAACTTCTTCCTCTTGCTGCTCACTTGGCAACCTTCTTATCTTCTTCAAGCCTCTATGGGCTTCTCTCTTCTTGGCAATCTCATTTTGCCTTCTTCTCTTTTTCAATAGGAGATCTATAGGCCACTTCAACTTTTTCCTCATTGGCCACACCCATGCTTGCTTATCCATCTACATCTAAGACTCATATTCATCTTTAATCTTAGCTAACTCTCTCTTCAAACTAGCAATTTCTTTATCAATTTCAATACTGTCCATACCTTTGATGCTTGCTTTCCTCTTGGTGCCCTCATGTACCTTGCTACTCTGCAGTGACTTCAACAATACTTCCATCTCTGAGATCTTCACCCAAGTCTTTTCCACCTTAGTCTCTTGATCCCTTGTCTCACCCAAGTCTTTCTTCTTGACTCGTCTTTTGACAATCTCCTTGATCTCACCTAGGCCTTTTGCATCCTAGTCTTTTGATCCCCTTCTCAATCCTGCAGCAACTCTTTATACAACATTTCATCAAACTCAAATCACAAATCCAAGTTTACTTTACCTTGAGTCTTTCTCTTGAGCATTCACTTGCTTTTCTTCTAGAGCTTCTCTTGGCTCTTCACTAAGCCTTCCTTGGCTTCTTCTCTTCTTAAGCCTCAATGGCTTGGCTGCCTTGAACCTGTAACTTCTTCACTTGATTGCTTCTCAACCCAATAAACTTAACTCAAATAGCAAAGATTACTCATACCTTTTCTCCCCAGGGTATTCTAGTGCTTTGTCCTACTGATCCTCTTGCCAAATCCTGTAACAACTCATTAGAAATCACAACCATCAACAAATTTCCAATTCCCAAGAGCTTCAAACTCTGATACCAAATGATGGAAGCCTGCCTGCTCTGATACCAAATGATGAAACTATCCTTACACTACTCTTGAACTGCTTTGATACCAAAATGGTGCAAGGCTGCTCCTCAAACTATAATTCATCTTCATATATAACTCAAAATGATGACCTGATATCTTCCTTAGACTGATATTCAAAACATAAAATCATAATGATATAAACATGACCCTGAAAAGTCCTTAGAATCCAGAAAGCTTTAAGAAATGGAGAATTTGAATGCACTGGACATCAGATTCCAATAGGGTAAACTATTTGTCAAGGTTCTACAATAAAAATCATTTAATCGACTACCTAGCTGTGATCCCACAGTTCTTCAAATAGTAACACTAGAGCCTACAATGCCAAATTCTATCTCTTGCTATGTGACGTGCTTTATCTCTAAATCATGCAAACAACTATTCGATTCATAATCGAATTCAACCCCAACTATGTCCCCAACTGATTCAAGACAGTCAGATTCCCATCTATGAACACGGCCAAATCTCTTAATTTCATTATAAATTCTAGACAGCCGAATGGACGCCCCAAATAACCATAACCCTCTCAAAATTTCTTTGAATTGTACGCTAGATAGCTCAAATTGAAGATTTAAAGTAAATCATGTCAAATTGGACCAATTTTATCCACAAAATGACAAAATGCCACGAATTTCTATAGCATGACCAACTGACCTCTATGAACAGAATACTATGGCTTTAATTATTGTTTGCCTCACCATAAGGCAATACTATCCAAATGGTTTTATTATCTGAGAAGCATTGTTACCTTAAATATGCCTATGCCAATTCGCTCTGCTTCAGCTTCTGCTTACCTTATTTCAGCTTCCTCTCGAGCCTAAATATTGTTGATGTCAATATAAGCATTTGTCATGTCAAGTGGATCCTCTTCTTGACCCAATAAATTGAACTCCTTGATGGTTCAGGTCTCTACAATGGAACTATCAACACAAACTATGTAAACGTTGATTCTGTGTAAACACATTCTCCTCGGGAATAGAGATCCATTTGAAATGGCGAGCCTTTACCAACAGGATATCAAAGTCAACATTAAAATAGAAGAAAACATAAAAATTCAACTCAGGCTATCAAAGGCACCTGTAACTATATCTCCAACATTAAAAATTGTGTAACAACCTCACCATTCACGCACATGAGCACATCCCCTGGCTCTAAATGCTTATGAGTAGGACCACCAGGCATAACCAAATCGACAACAAGCATTTAAGTCTCATCGCATGAGAAGCCTATCTCACAATTTGCTCAGTCTTATGTTGAAGCCCCTAGACGATGAGTTTCATCAAATCCCTTGTGAAAAAGGGTCATCTCAAACATAACAAGAGTCAACTCAATAATTTTCTCTGCAATAGAAGCATTTCTTTTTCCTACTACCCCCAGTTCACCAGTGCCTAGAATGTTACTTGAGGCTCTATTTTCATCCAAACCACTTTCTATCTGCTCAAGTATATTGTTTGATGCCACAAGTTCATCATCTGCAACTTCCAAAAGCAGTCGTCCTTTTTTTTTTTATTGATCAAATCTACCAACATTTGTAGAATTTGAAAGACAAATCTGGGAATCAGAGAGGTTCACATCACCATTTATGTCAGTGCTATCAAATCACCATCGGTTTTTTTTTAATTCTCCTTCCACTTGACCAATATCTCCATTTGCTAGTTCCTGTGGTTTTGGTGCTACAGTTTTCTCAGCTTCCAATGCACTACTTTCCTTCTTTTTCCTCTTCATTATATTCTCTTCTTACTCTTGACTAAATTTTCTTTTTGCTATATTTTGTTCTTAATAACCTCCTCTCTAACTTCTATGCCCAATCTTGGGCTCAAGACAAAACACAGTTTTTAATTTCTAACAACATACCCAAATTGAAATATTTTCAACCACTCCTCCTTTATTCCCTCAACAGCCCCAACAATTTACTTTTTACCTTTATTTTATTTACAATTACTCCTCATTTGGAGGGAAAATACAAATTATTGAATTTGAATTTAATCATGACCATGTCTTCATGTAGCTATTGTAGATGCTCCTGCATCAGTTCCCTATAGACTTCATGTTTCTACAGACTCAATTGGTTAGTATTTTGGTGCAGGGAGGATTAGTTCAGAGAATGATGGGGTTTTCAAGGCTTTTTAGGCTCTTATCTAATGAATTCGGCCCTAGTTAAAGCCTCAGTTCAATCTTCAAGACCATCGCTCCTGGTTTAATCACTAGTTCAATCGACACTTGGTTCACCCATCTGCAGTTCAAATAGCCTTGTTTCAAGATTTGGTTCATTCAGATGGTTTAGTCATTCAGTTCAACTGGATGGTTTAGCATCTTCAAGTTCATTGGCTTTGATTCACTTGGTATTGGCATGCAATGGTTGAATCGCTTGAATCATTGAACCATTTTGGTTCAACAGCTTGGTTCAGAGGTATGCCTAGATGGCTAAAGGGTAGCTCAAAGTCTAGAAGCCCTTGCAAAGGGTAGGGGACATTTCAAAGATAGCTGCAAGAGGGTAAGGTTTCAAAATTTTGGCTTAAAGCAAGCAAAGACAAATTTTTGGAATTTTTTTATGGAATTCCTTTGGACAAAAAGTCTGAAGAAATTTGGAGGCAGGAAAGGGGCCTAAGAAAAATCAAAGCATCAATTCCCACAGACTTTTTGTCCATGGGAAAAAAGTCCAAAACAAAAGGAAAGGGCTCAAAGGAATTTGAAGGGGCCATGCCAAGAAACTCAGTGTGAATTCTTGCAGACTTTTGTCCATGGGAAAATGTCCACGAACAAAAGCCCATGGAAAATGTCTGAAGCAAAGGAAAGACCCAGGAAAAATGTTTGAAACAAAAGCTGTGAAGCACAAAAGCCCACAGAAGGGACCCGATGGGCTTTTGCCGAGGATGATGACTTCCCAAAAGCTGTCAAATTTAAGAAAGTGAATTAGCTATTAGTTTTCAAAGCAATGACGGCCACATGAATGTCAAAATTAACACAATGAAATAGCCATTTGCTTTCAAACTAAAGGGATGCCAACCATGAAAGGAGGCCCAGAAATACAGTGACCAACCAGAAGATCACCCTTGAGGGCCGAAGGAGCCAGAAGAGACAATATAGGGAAAAGACAAAGTGCCAAGCATGGAGCAAGCAGATAGTCCAAGTGGCGAAGTGAAGCACCAATTGGAGAAGTTACTCCATCAGGTGAAATAATGGATGCATATTAACCATTAAAAGACATGAACGGCCAACCATGCGATCCTTTTTTCCTCATTTCATATTTATGATCAAACAAACTGCGTAGGTGCCTTCAAAAAGTAGCCTCAGTTAATGAGGAAACAACGTGGCCATGTCAAAAATTTCCTAAAGTCAAAGCCAGGGCCAACACATCATTTATTTTTTAGGCAGCCTGCTCTTCCCAATGCTCGTAAGGCACATGGGTCACTTTTAAAAGGGGCACCAAAAGGCCTCCTTTCTTCTCCTATATATTGAGGACTTATCATTTGAGAAATCATCTTCCACATTTTATAAGGCGTAGCCCTGGCAAAATTTCACCTGAATCAATAAAATGCATTTTTTACCTCTATCTTGGATAGATATATTTGTGTATGTCTTGAGTGTTAGTTTGTGTTTAGTCATTGTTTTTTTATGCTTTCACAGGTCCAACACCAACATATATGTTGTCTACAAGGTGCCATTTCTACCACTGACAAGGAGAGTTGTATTTGGAAGTGCAGAAATAGAAGAAATTACTTGCAGTGTGCATTTCACAACACCTTGGTGAATCTCTATTTTTTTTTGTATTTTCATTAAAGCCTCCTTGCCGAGTTTCTTGCAGCCTCATCCTTCTGCCAAGTCTGAAGTGTATGTATGTATTTGTCTGATTTTAAGTGTGAATGTGAGAAGGTCATTTTTATTTTGGTGCATCACCTCCTTAGAGTAGTTTGTTTTCCTGCAATCTTTCTCCCTTTTCATCCCCCCATTATATATCTGTGTGTGTGTGTGTGTGTGTGTGTGTGTGTGTGTGTGTGTGTGTGTGTGTGTGTGTGTGTGTTAGCACTTACTAGAACAAATTAGATGCATCAAAGGGAGCTAGCCCTTACCTAGAGACTCTCCCCTCTAGGTTCGTCGATCCCACAGGCGAGAGGGAAGTTTCCATAGTTGCGTGAAGAAGGCAGGAGCTCGACCTCCTGCCAAGGGTGCAATCTTCTGTGTCAACAGGATAGTGCATGGTAGGAAATGTCTAGAGGTGTCAAAGGTCAAAACCCAAGACATGTCTAGAATAGACTATGACCCATAAAGCTATGCAGGGCTTTGTTGTAGGCATATTGAATGTATAATATATTGTCATACCAAGTGTGAACATGTACATAATTATACATTTGTAAAATATGAAAAAGTGTGTGATTTACCACCTTAGTTTTCCCATTTATCTATGGCTGAAAAATCTATCGACTGACCCAATTGCATACCCAGTAAGTCCCATGATGCTTGCCAAAAGTTACTTTAAAATCCTAAAATCTCGATCAAAGATGATGGATGTTGGAAGACCAAAATGAACATGGTATCACATAGGATTGTACCTATCTTGATTCTATATCTTCTTGTGAAAGTGCCTAATAAAACAATGGAAAAACACCCAAAGTCATTGGACTTTGGTAATTTTGAGGTTAATCTCTAAAGAAGGCCAGCTTCCTCTCACTAAAATCTGATGCAAACTGATCAATCTTATGAAAATCTCAGTCTTTATTGCTTTTTGGATCCTTAATTAGGGTTCTAATAGGAAAAAGGGTTGAAGAATTGAAATTTACATAAAACTAGAAATAAGGTGATTGCACCAAATTTATATAGTGGATCTAGATGCGTACTTGAAAATCACAATAGGGAAGAAACTAGATTGAGTTTATGTTAAGCACACACTTATGCAAATTTGAAAATCAGAGGCAATTTTTTAGTTAATCTTCAATAAAGGGAAAAGATATTTATTTTAAACAATATAATCAAGAGGACAAATATACCACAAATTATTTATCTTGAAACTAAAATAAAATATAAAAACTTACACAAAAAATTAAATAACTTGTATGACACAAAGATTCCCAAAGATAAGAAAGGCAAAACTCAACTTTATTTCTCTCTAAAGGCTATAGCTTGTAGAAAATACATTTAAAATGCAAAAAACAATTACCAATAGCAAAAGATAAATTGGACCACAGGGTCTACCCATTTTTATACAAAATATCTCATAAATGAAATGTAGTTAATAGAACATGAATACCCAATTGAAGGAGATCATGCAAATCTGAAACCCTCATGCAAAGGGGGAAAGTTCCTCTTCTTCTAGTGCTTCTAAACTTGTGGAATGGATGGAAAATGGCATGCATGAGTTTTGTGTTGATTTGGAAGTGGTCTTGGTATAGCTAGAGATATTCATGCAAGTCTTCCTAGATGATAGCTCGAAACAGCTCTCCCTGTAAGAAGCAGTGCTAAAGAAGAACTTGGTCTTTAAAAAGAAAAGATAATTTTGAAAATAAATTATCAAATCTCTTTTGCATACAAACCCTATCATGCAAAATTAAAGTTATACTTTTCAACATTCAAGCCTTAATCACTTTTTACAAAAAATGGGGGGCGTGCATTTTGCTTCTATGACTTTGCACTTTTTCATTTCACATTAATCAAAATAGAAAGCGCAATTTGCAACTTACACATTTAAAAGATATAAAGTGAAAAATACATGTTTTCTCTTTCTTTAAAATAGTTACAAAAAATACATAGATGTACTTTGTAATTACAAATTACAATTAAAATGTCTTCAAAATAAAACTACACATGATAGCAAGAATTTAAAATATCCGAAAGAGAGGGAAACTTTAATCAGTCTTTAGGCTATCAGCTTTCTTGACACTTTCTACTCATTGCTTCTTTGAGTAGGCATCAAAGGCCTTGAATATTTCCTGTATTCATTCTTCATCTAGGTCATAGGAGTAAATATTAAAAGCTACATAGTTTTCTTGTACATCAAATAACTCTATTTAGAAGGCCCTGATACCCTGCATTTTGATTCTCATTTGATAAATTACCTTCTCATAGTTTATGCACCTATGAATTGAACTTAAGACAAAGACTATGTCCTTTCCAAACTCTTTTTCAACTATTCCCTTAAAATTTTCCTTAACCTATTCTACCTGGTAGAGATTGTCAGTATCATCCAGTGGCTGGCATGACAATAAATTCATCATGCCATCAATTTCATATAGTACATCAGTAACTTTATCATGAGCCTCCTTGGTTATAGACTCAGTCAATATTCATATCTAGAATTAGGTAGCCCTATTTAATTCACCATGCTCAGTAGAGTTCTTCAATATATTTTTAGCAATGAGGGTATTCATATCAATTGACTTCATGGATGTCAACTTAGGATAATACATGTTCAGAGTTTGGATCTCCTCTTCACAACTATTAATCTATTATTTTAGAATTTCCTTCCTCTCTCTGATGTCATAGTGCTTTGGCATTGCTTTGAGGGCCTTATTTCCACTTGTAATCAATTCATCAGACCATTTTTTAGTATCGCTTCTCATATGAGCAATCTCTTATTTAGAATCAAATATATCTTGATCAAGACTGATTGACTGCACTACGTGTGCTTACTATAATGTTTCACTAGGATTTAAAAATTAGTTGAATGCTTTGATCAATTGATCAACCTTCCTTTTGAGTTCATCCTTTGTGGTTTTATCATGGTCAATTCTCTAGAAGAGAGAGTTGATACCTGACTGCACATCATGTTTGAGTCCTCTCATTTGCTGACCAAGGTGTATTTGAGAGACCTAATAATATACCACCACAAGATCTCCTTTTAGTTTGTCTGGTATGAAAACTACAATCTCCACATATATCTCTCCTTTGTTATCAGTGAATGTTCTCAAGAGGGTCTTGGAAATATATTTTGTCTTCTTCTTGACTTCCACCATTCCAAAGTCCAAGGTGTAGGGGTCAATCATTATCTTCCTCTTTTTTCCTACTGATTGGGCTAACCAACTAAGGGTAGCCTTCTACATATTTAGCATGGTCACCAAAGAATATATAGCTGATGTAACTACACTAACTGATAATATGACCAATGAAGACTCCTGGGAAGATAAAATTATATGCTTCTCAAGATGTGTTTGTGCAGGCTTTTCCTTACCAATATCTTATAAACCCATTGTTGCACCAAGTGTTTGAGTTGATCCAATCTCAATTGATGACATGAATTAAATAATGGAAATGGGGGAGAATGGTGCAATGAAAGTAGGGATTGTGAATTTAGGAACTGGTGGAAGGGTGGAAGCCAAGACAATGAATGTGTTGACTAGGTGCATAGGGCCACTCAGGGTTGGTGAGGTGAAAATGGTGGGTTGAGAGGAGGAGGGAATAATACTCACTCTAGAGGTTGAAATGGACTATTGTATGGTATTCAAAATAATTAACTCTAAGGAAATGTACTTTTGAGTGGTGTTGGGAATCAATGGTGATGAATAAAAATGAATTCTAAATGGAATAGAAAGTGGGAGTGAATCAAATGGGAAAGGAGAGGTGAGTGGAAGGGAAGATGGAGTAGGAATTTAGACTCCTACTGTAGGGGACCCTGAGTGCTCATGGGACTTATTTGTACTATTTGTAGTTGGCTAATTAAGGTGAATGAAGTGGTATACGAAGTGGGAATGAGTGGAAGGAGAGGAGATACAACTTGTGATACAATGGGAACCTGGGGTGCTTGAGGAGAGGTAGCTGGTATAAGTGTTGAAGCCTCTTAAACTATAGGAGTAGGAGAAGAGGGAACAATGGCTATAAGATCCACTGTTATAAGATCTAAAGTAGTAGAACCTTATGATGTTGGCGATGTCTCTTCTATTGAAATATCTATGGGTTCACCTAAAACTTCTCCTTCCCTCCTTGACTCTCCTTTCTTAGCCTTAGTCTTAGTTTTCTTTTTCTTCTTCTAGTCAAGTCCCATTGATGACTCATTAAGGCCTCCACTATTGGTGTTAAACCCTCATTTTTCAATTTCAATAGTTTTCCTTGACTCTTATGTTCTCTCTTAAGATTTATACCCCTTTACTTCTTAAAAAATTAATATTCATATTGATGATATGGGTTGTCCTATCAAACAAGGAAAAAGATTCGAGAATTGACCACCTAAATGGTGGTAGGGCTTTCACAATGACTTGGGTGAGGTATAGCGGATCCACTCTATAAGTATCATCTTCCAAATTATTGGGAACCAATGCCAGGGCAAAATATTTTTTCTACTGTAAGTAAATTCTTGAATAGTCCCTCATCCTGACCATTTCTTCATCATCACAATCCTCAAATAGTATGCATAGTATGGCACATGTTCATATGATACAAAATCTAATGCATGGGTGATTTTACCATAAGGGTCAAAGTATGGCCTAGACTCTAGGGTCTTTAATGTTACTTGGCTCATCTCTACTTCTACACATTTGGCCTTCAAAAGAGTTTGGCATGTATAAGGCTAATAGAAGTAGGGAAGTGGATCCCTACCTTATGTCTATCTGAGAGGAGCTTATGGGCCTCCACTAGCTACCTCATCAATTCCAACAATGCCCACTTAAAACTTGCATAATGGGTAAGTGTGTAAGGATAGCCACTGAAGCCTACTACCCTAATGTAAGAATATGTGATGAATTGTATAAATAATGATCCCCATTTAGTAATTTCCTCTTTTGCTTCTCTGGAAAACCTTTCTTTCGTAATCTCTAGATCAAACATGGTAATGATGATGTAGATGAAAGCATCATTAAATCTTTTGAATTGTTGTTTATTAGCCTAAAGGGTGAGGTAAAGGTAGTAGTTGTACACTCTTCTTATTTCTTCAGGTACTACATTCAGGCCTAGGAACAATCTCCCTTTAGCCAAGATGTAAATAACATATGATGTCATGAGTTCATAGCATAAATAGTATATACCTTTTATTATGCTTTAAGGATGTTGAGTTCCTAGCAAAAGTGGAAGGTGCTTGAGACACATCCACTATGCACGGTGTAATGGGAAGCTGTAAGGTTTGAGGGTGTTTAGAACACATCCAGTGTCTACAAGGACACTGGAAGGAAAAAGAGTCTTAGAGGAATATTCTCTATGTCTTGGATGGGAAATATGTGCTTAGAAATACTTGTTTGGATCAGATGAAACCTTGAACATTTGATTACAAAAAACAAGAGGGTAAAATGCAAAGTCTATGATGAAAACACCTTCGTAAAGCTTTAAAAACCTTGGATTACTTTAGGTTGCCCTAGTCAAGCAAAATTATCTTCTACAATAGACAAAACCTAACCCCAATAGTAAATACACAAAATGACACCTATCCCAAACTAGACTTTTCAAATGAAAACCAATAAAATGAGAAAACCAAAAGGACTCAAATATTTTTATGAAAAAGGGAGCTTGAAGAAAAAATTGATTCAAAGAGGTACCATTTTACTCGTGTATGTGACGTGGCTTTGAGTTTGTAGTCACTATTTCTTGAGGTATAGTTTGTATGCATGAAGCTTGAGGTTTAGCTACGAGGGTGAAAGCAACCATAGCTCAAACACACTTAGAAATTTAAATAATGATAATTCCTTACAAATCCCTTAGTTTTTATAGCAAAACCCTATAATTAATGTGGTTAATGGTGCTAGGTGGCAGATGTTAGACCTGCTTAGAGTAGGTCCACTCCCAATGGCTTAAGATGGCTCGATAGGAGGTAGGGTTTGTCATGCACTTTACACATTATGAAATATGCAATGTGTGTTTTGATCTCTACATCCCATGGAAGGGTTTTTAATTGGCTTGGCAGAGGTTGGACATGCTTGGAGTGGGTCCATTCTCTGTGCATGGTTTTAATGAATTGGTAGAGAATGGAGCTCAACGTGCACTTTTCACATTATAAAAACATGCAATGTGCACTCTAGGCGCTACTTCCCATGGTAAAGGTTAAGGTGGGTTAGTAGAGGTTGGCCCTATTTGGGGTAGGTCCACCCTCCATGAGGTGACTTAGTGGTTGGTGGGATCTGGAGTTTAGTGTGCACTTTGCACATTGTAAAAATGTGCAATGTGCACTCCAAGTTCTAGATTCTATTGAATGGGTGCATGGTAATATTAAGAACCCACCGTGAATTTTTCATGTTCAAGAACATGCAAAGTGTATGGGGAGTTTTGGTTTCTATAGACTTTGGGTTTTGGTGCCTCACGAGACCTGAAACCCATAAAGTAATTTATAATCATGCAAATTACATCTAGAGTTTTATATTATATGAGGCAAAAGAAAAATGGATCCATGGAGGTTCAAGGGCTTGTTTTTAAAAAATAAAGGGGGTCTCCCTTAGGGCTATGAGTTTAATGAGGTTTTGGGACAAATATCTCAACACAACCCAAACATGTGTTGAATAAATCTTACATAGTGCTAGTTACATCAATATTTTCTAGAAGTGACCATGATAACCAACCTAGAAAACCTATCCATTACAAAAAAACATAGTGTAATGTTGGCATCTCATCCTAGGCAACCTAGTCATGAAATCCATGCTAATAGATTCCCATGGTTTGGACAGAACCAATAGAGATGTGAAAAGTATTAGATTCTTGTTCATGGGTTTAGTGATATATTTATGCACATGTGTGGCTGGTAGAAGTGTGAATGCAATATAGCTAGAGACTTTTTCACCTTGAAGTGTCTTGAGGTCTTGACATAGTGCACATCCTAGATTATTCATTGGTGAGGTGCACCATTAGAAACATATATATGTTTGAGCTTGTAGAGAAGCAGGTTGGACAAGTAGAACTATTGAAATTGTTTACCTTGAGTTAAGCTAGTGTAAGTTGTTGTGAAGTCTTGGTCAACCAAGTAGAGAGATACCCAATCTATGAATTTTTAGCCACACGTGTCCAACACCATGATGATTGCATGAATTGGTGATTAACTATGGGAATATTTTGCCTTGTTATCCTTCCCTTTCTTATGCTTGATCACAAGATGGAACTGATATAGGTAAGTTATCCATTTCATGTGTCAGATATTATCTAACTTATTATATGTCTATAGGAACTGAAGTGGCTTGTGGTATGAATAAATAACTATCTCCTTTTATAGAATGTAATGTTTCCATTATTTGATTGATTGAAAAATAGCATACAGTTCCATTTCATAGGTGGAGTACCTTTACACCATATCATTGAACATCTTTGAGTAGTATGCGACCAGATGTCCATGATACATGAGAACTACATCGAGTGAATAGTTAGACACATTAGTGTGAATTTTGAAGTAATTTTCAATGTCAGGTATTGTAATAATGGATGTTGTGCAGAGGCATTATTGTGCATGACTCTAATAAAACTTTATTTTGTACATATTATCTAGCTAAGATCCCAAGAGATGTATGAGAAGCCAAGTAGGAACCTATAGTAGAAAATAAAAAGTCCAACAAAAATCCTCAATTTTAAGAGATTGTGTGGATTAGGCCAATATTGGATTACTTTCATCTTTTTTGGATCTATATTAATGCTTGTGTGATCAAAGATGTAGCCTAAGTATTGGATCTATGCAGTATTGAACGTACACTTTACTAAGTTATATTGCAACTTATGTTGACATAACGTGTCAAAGATGTGTGAGATTTACTTTATGTGTTCCTCCTAAGTCTTGTTGAAGATGAGAATGTCATCCAAGTAGATGATGATGAAGGAGTTGAGCAAAGGCCTGAGTAGATCATCCATTAAGTGCATGAATGTGGTTGATGTATTGGTTAGGGTGAAAGGCATGTCCCATTCATACAATCCCTCCTATGTCTTGAATGGTATTTTTTAAATGTCTTTAGGATGGACTGGGACTTTATTTTAACTTGACTTCAATTCAATCTTGGTGAATTATTGATCACCTCAAAGCTGGTAGAGAATTTACTCAATTCATGGTAGTGGATATCGATTCTTCATTGTTATCTTGTTAAGTGCATGATAGTCTATGTAGAGTTAAAAATACCCATATTTCTTAGGTGTGAGGACTATCAAACTCTTACAAGGTGAAGAGCTAGGCTTTATCTTGCCCTGATAAAGGAACTATTGTATCTGGCTTTAGATTCCATCATTCTCCTAAACTGATATATGATACAGGGGTTATTTAAAAGAGGGGATTTAAGGACTAAATTATTGTAGTGTTTTATAGAGGACCTTAAGAATCTGTGAAGACTTCACTACACTACTCTAGTGTTTAGTTTAGTTTTTTTATGATGTTGCGTGAGAGTTTTACACTACTAGCATGTGCTTTGTCTTTTATTACACAAGTGTGTTAGGGCAAACCATGAGCAACACAAACATTTGTGCATGTGAGAAAAGTTTATGACATTGCTTACCAAAGACCAAGGTGACTTTAGTCATGGGAATTAACTCAAATAGGGTGTATAAATTATCTTGTGCATGGATAATCCAATGTTATGTCTTGGCTTGATATGTAGTATTGTGATTGTATAAATACAATCTTCCTAGCAAGATGGCATATACATCTAGAGGTGTGATGTCACAAGTGATGTTATCCTCTATAGGTTTGACTTTGTATTGAAAATTACACTATCACCAGACTTGTATATCCTTCCCCTATTGTATCCACCCTAGAGAATATAGCATAGGGTGCATAGTACTATTAAGTCTAAGGCATTGAATCATGGATTTCACAATGATTTTTTTATAACTACCATTACTAGTCATGATGTGGAGGTTGACCCTTCACCTAGAACTTGGTGTGGAAGATATGATCACACTCTTCAAAGATGTCAATCATAGTGGTGTTGGAGCTTAGACAAGAGGCATCTAGATTAGTGTTATCCATTGGTGTGGTTCATGATTCATATTGTCCAAGCAAGGATTGTTGCACATAGCATTCAAAGTCATCATAGATGGATGAGTGATGGATATGAAACCACTTATCACCAAACTTCTTAACTTTGTCTAAAATAGAAGGTGTAGTATCCTTTGATTATTGCATAGTCTTTTGAGGTTGCTTATTTTTTCAAAAAGGGTAATGCTTATGTGCAAAGGGATATGATCTAGAGTGTGTAAGGGCTAGGCCTCACACACTATGTTGGATGAATAGGTGGTGCATTTCTTCATCTTTGCCTTGGTTTTGATATTGATGGCATTATGATATTCTTGTCCCAAATCATCAGAAGTCAAAAACTCTAACTTCACATGGATATAGGGTGAGATTCCAATGATGTATTTCAGCACCCTATGATGTTTGTTCAAGTTCTCTTATAGGCATGTAAAGTAGTCATGAAATATGTTAGTTTAATATTTCACTAACTGATCCTTGCACTGGCATAGTTGTTAAAACTTCATGTATTCATCTTCAAAGTGTCAGAGAGGGTATTATTACTCCTTCAATGCATCAACAAAAGTATTCCATGATTTTATTGGAATGCACTCCTATGCACATAACACATTGAAGGTCTCCAATCAATGAACAACCAAAATGGACATCTTTAGTACCATGAAGGTGATCTTCTTAGTAATAAAGAAGTAGTCGATTAAGAAGTATGCCTCAAGTTATCAAATCTTAGCATCCACTACTTTGGCATCAATTTTGCCTTCAATTAGAGGGATGTTAAGATTAAATTATACTTTGAAAGGGCTTTGTTATTGAAACCATTTGGGGGTGTACTATTGATATGGTTTGGAAGGTGTTTGGTTCAGGTGCATCATTAACTCATGGAACTGATCAAAAAATTTGATGTATTGTGCCTTTAGTGTGTCGATGATGAGCCTTCAAACTTTGTGGACTACCTCAAGTTCATTATGGGTGTCAACCATCTTGATTTTACTATGGTATCCTTCTAGAATATCTAAAATAGATTATAATATTAAGCATTCTCTATCATTGCGCTTGTGTGGTAATAATCATAGGAAGAAATAGATCAAATCTCTAATACCTGTGATCTATTTCACAAGGGCTTAGGATCAAATATACAGGGGATAACAGATTTGGTTATGTCAAGTGAATGTGCAAAGAGTATTTAGATGGAACAATAAAACACATATTAATGGATCATAAGTCTTACTTGTATAAAATGTAACTTCTATTCATAAAATAAATAATAGGGAATATAGAGTACAATGTTTATAATGCATGTATACAGAGTAGATGCATGGGGAAAGCTAATTATGTTATGACTATTTATTGCATCAACCTTTCCTTTGGTTATATGTGTATGTTACATATTAAAAATTCATAATACAAGAGTAGTGATAACTATTGCAATCTACCAAGGAGGATCTTGATAGGCATGTTGATCTCCTATTAGATGTGGTAGTTGGTAGGGATTTGAATAATTAATGTCTAGGTTATTTTCATTGATCTCTAATCTCATGATTCTTGATTGGTGGCTAATGGTTAGGCAGGACACATTTTGAATCATTTGGTCAGGTCAAGCTAACATGTGGTTACACTAAGGTGGGACCCAAAGGAACTAGTGAGTTTGTTAGCATATGCCCATGAAGTGCATAGGGATACACAATGTGGAGTGCATAGTCTACAATATGAGGTGAATATTGCATGAAAGTATGAAAGGAGGCATGGGACTTGTGTGTAAGGTTTTTAACAAACTTTAGGAAATGGAATGCACATGATTTCATGGGAGGTGTGAGCTATACATAGTATAACAAATGAGGGGTGTGTTTGGTTGTGAATTGGATACACACAGATCAAACCCAAAAAATACCAATGTTGCGAATAATATCAAATACAATGATGGGGGTATAAGAAATACAAACTCCCCACATACCATTAATTTTATATATTTTAATCATCTTCTACCTTGTGATAACCAATACCAAAACTAATATCAAAATCCTAACCTGAACCAGAATTCCCAAATATTAAAATCAATGTTTTTATCCAAACAATAATTGAAAAAGGTTTAGTCAGTAAAATTAAAACCAATGACCGAAGGATTACAATCCTAATTTTTTATTTATTTTTCCATAGGATCATCAATCATGATACTCATTCCTATAGGAAGTATAAAAAATTTATCTAACGACTCCTTGAGGACCATTTCTAAATATTTGTAAACATGTTTTTTGGAAATGTGAATGCATAACCTTAACCTTCCCAATAGGTTAAATAACACCTCATAATGATAACTTGCACATTTATCAAAACCCACTCCCTAACCACCTCCAAAATAATAATAATAATAATAATAATAATCTACCATAAGAAAACATCACCAACTATCCCATGGACGGGACTCACGATGTTGAATCATCATCCTCTACGTCAAAAAATATCGATGTGGTTTATTACCTAGGCACTTAGGGAAAAACTAGGCTAATATGTATCATATAATTAGAAACTAGTGAGGATGCTAATATCATATCTCTCACAAGGGAGTATCAACCATAGACTCCCCATATCAATAATTCTTTAGAGTCCAACATTTAAGGTAACCCCAAATCCATGGGTAATTATGACCTTGTAATTGATCTCACAAATACCTTCTCTAATATATCGTTAATTGATCTACTTAAGAACTCTCCTCCCTATCATCTATTATTACTCATACCTTAGGTCTTGGTCCTTTGGTCAATGTTACAGCACCTCCAAAATCATAGATCAACCATATAGATCTTGAAATATATCCTTCTTTGAAATATTCCATGGATGTTGAATATTTATTTGACCTTGGGTGCTTACCTCTTGATGCCACCACAAATAGAAAAAGAGATTGTGCCTTGTACCCATAATTTTGGATCTTTAATAATTTTGTTAAAATAATAATGGTTAATGATGGGGTTGTATTCAATAGATTCCCATTATTGTATCTTAAAAATCTTATCTATGGAGAAATTAACTATTATGTGACTAGGAACACCTTTGAGGCTATGATAGCCTCAAATCAACTTTGATTGGGACCATAGTGCAACTAGTCACTTTGGGACCCAAAATAATACTTACTAATTTTTATTACATAGATAAGGACATCGATTACAAGATGATCTTAGGGAGCCCTTGGATCTATATGATGAATGAAATCCCATCCATTTTATGAAATCAAATTCTAACATCTATGGAAGGTTTTTGTTGCCCAAGGAGATCCAAAATTGTTTGATGTCCATCAAAAAAATATCAAAAAAAATAAAGGACTTCATATTGACTACCATTTGCCTAGTAATGGAATTTAAAAACCTTTTCTAACTTCCAAATGAAAAATATCCCATTACAACTATGATGTGTAATCTAAAATCAAGCTGTATAGGTCATAAGGGATCACCAAACAAAAGGTCTAATGAAAATTACCTAGGAATGAAGAATAAATTGAGTAAAAAAATATTAAAACAATACTAATTGTCTTGATAAAGTCAATGAATGAAATTATTGGTGTCATATAGAGGGATAAACCCATTCCACTCCATTTTGATGCATGTGGGGTTAGAACCTATAACCTTTAAGAATCTCAAGGTCTAGAAATGCAAGATGGGGTAGTTATGATACCCAATATTTTCATGGTCGATATTTTTGAAAATAAATAGATACTTATTGAAAAACATAATGATACTTCCCTTTCAAGTGATCAATGGACATTATACAATGGTGGGAAGACATGTCATTCAGGCATAGGGGTAGGATTCATCCTAATTTCCCCTAGAGGAAGGATCATTCCTTTCAAATTTAGACTCAACTTCGAATGCACCAATAATGGGGCATAATATGAAACCATGTAGTTAGGAATGCTCATTGTTAGGAAACTAGTTATTTATAATCTCAAAATTCAAGGTGATGATCATTAACCAGACTCTCTAGGATTCACTTAGAAAAGGTAGAATATCTTTATTTGTATAATAATGCAATGTGTAAAGTCATCAAGGAGTTTAACTTTATTTCTATAGAGGTTATCCTTAGGAATAATAACCAACTAACTAATTTTATGTTCTCTTCCTCTTCTCAATTCTATGCTCATTAAGGAATAAAAAAATCTAAATTTATGGTGCTCATAAGATATGGTCCACTTGTTCCAAAGATGCCAAAGATTTAAATCCTTGCTTGTGTAGAAGAGTAAGGTGACCCTCTTATCATATACTTCAAAGAAAAGGAGGAGGCGATTTTAGAATTCCTAAGAATCTATGATCATCTTCCCCCAATCACACCTAAAAATGGTTTTTATCTCACCTTTTACCCCTCACTTGCCCTCAAAATGGAATATTATGACTCGTATTATAAAATATATGATTGTGACTCTTCTGAGGAAGAGAACAAAGTCTTTGATGTAGTTAATGAAACCTCCAAAATTCCCCTGCCCCATAAGCCTTCAAAAAATATAATATCTCTCTCATAAATTATACCATCAATATTAATGTCAAGATTGAATAAAAACCCAAGATCCTTAAGCTTAGGTCTTCGCTCTCACCTCAGAGAGTAGAAAACCATAAGAATTTGATCACTGAACTCTACAAAGCCTTCACTTTTTATTACTTAGATATGATGGGAATTCAATTTGAAGTGGTAGTCCATAACATAATCACAAAACCTATTGCTAAACTTATTAAAAAATATATGGTTAGTAAAACCAGAAGTGACATTGATGGTGAAAGAAGATGTTATCAAGCTTCTAAAAGTGGGATTCATCAAACCCATGGACTACACTAAATAGTTGTCCAATATTGTCCTCTTCCTTAGAAATAATGGTAAAACCAAGCTATGCATCAAATTTAGAGACATGACTAAGGCATTTCTAAAGGATAATTCCCCAATACCGTCCATTGATGTCATTATGGTTGCAATAACCAAATATGAGTTGTTATCCCTCATGGATGGTTTCTAGGGACATAACCAAATCCACATCTCATAAGAATACTAAAGTAAGACCTCTTTCATAATTTTGTATGGAACCTTATATGATGTTATAATGCCTTTTAGACTCAATTAGTTTTAGGAAATTTATTAGAGGTTCATTAGCCCCATCTTCCATGATCTCATTCATAAAATAATGGAGGTTTGTGTCGACGATCTTCTAGGAAAAGCTAAGAAGAGAGTGAATGATCTTGAGGATTTATGTACCATCCTTTCTTACTTAATATAATATGGTGTTACAATTAACCCAAAGAACTATGTATTTAGATTTAATGGTAGGAAAATCTTAGGTTTTATCATCTTAAAGTGTGGGATTTACATATATCCTACAAAAATTATGTGTTATTTTATAGACAATCCCTTTCTTGGTGAGTCAAGAATATGGTCATTCTTGGGGAAGTTGGGGTAAATTTGAAGGTTTACCCCTAACCTTACACATTATGTCCATCATATCATCCATATTCTTAAGAAGGAGAGTGGTCTGATTTGGAATCAATATTATCAAGACACATTCAAATCAATAAAGTGCTTTCTTGTGGCTTCGTTGACCCTCATGGCACCTAAGTCTTATTGGTCCCTCATACTTTATTTCAAGGAAACTTCAATATCTCTCACTTTAATGTTAGCTTGATAGGATGATGATGGAAAATAAATAGCAATGAATTTCATTAGTTGCACCCTTATCGATTACAAAACTAGGTATACCCATGCAAAAAAGAGTATGTCATATTTTTTATAACTAAATAATTGAGGCATTACAACTCAATCAATAAATTAGGTTCATTGTGAGGTATTAATCCCTTCATACATTCTTAACCCAACTAGCCTTGTCAAGAAAGGTTGGTCATTTCATCACACTTTTGAGCAAGTTTGAATTAATCTACATTAGCCATAATTCCATTAAAGGACAAATAATCGTTGACTAGTTGGTTGATTCCCCATTAGATATTGGTGATATAGTCAACACTAACTTCCTAGATGAATTTATCTACTACATAAAAAAACCCATGATGTGCTGACATAATAAACTATTTGATTGGTTAAAAGTATCTTGAAGGTGCAAATTCCCAACAAAGGCAACATCTTTGAGTCATAATGTCAAAGTATGTAATTCTCAACCAATTCTTATACTGAAATGATTTTGAAAACATTATCTTTACATATATATATGAATAAATTTTGATAAATTATTGATCCAATATCATAGAAATGTTTATTGTGGACACGTTCGTGGTCATCCAACTACCAGAAAGATTCACAAAATGGGTTATTTTTGGGTAATGCTCAAGCATGATGTTGGATAGTATGTGAGAAAAAATATTAAAATTCTAAAAATTCTCTCATGAAATCTATGCCCTTACTCAAGAAATTAATCCCATAGTAACACCTTGTCCCTTCTCTACTTGGGGGATAGACCTAATCAGTAAAATTTCCCCTGCTTCTTTTGATGGCCATCATTTCATCATTATAGCCACTAATTATTTTTCTAAGTGGACATAAGCAATTCCACTAACCACCACCATCACAATATTCATCTTGAACCAAATCATTTGTAGATTCAATATCCCATAAAAAAAAAATTAATAATTCATCCCATTTTATGAACCTCGAGGTGTATGAAATATGTGAGAAGTTATCCATATCTAAACTAATGGTCAAGCTGAGGCTACATACAAAATGTTGAAATTGATATTGGTAAAGATTGTGAACGATAATAAAAGGGATTGGAACCTTCAATTTTATCCCACATTATGGGCATTTAGGATAATTATTTGAATGCCCACTAGGGTAACCCCTTCTCCTCTTCTTTCAATTAAGAAATAATTTTGCCTTTAGAGGTAGAAATTGTAAGTCTTTATGTTTCTCTTCAGGGTATCTTAGATGAAGAAGAATACAGAAAAGTGTGCCTCACCAAGTTAGAAAGTTTAAATGAAATTTGGCTCATAGATACACAAAATCATGTCACCTACATAGATCATATGTGCCACCAATATAATAAGATGTTTGTGAGTGCCTTATCCAAGTTGGTGATCTTATCCTAAGACTCAATAGTATAATTGATCAAAGTAAAGGAGAAGGTCAAAAGTTTAGACCTAACTAGTTAGTCACATATTTTACTACAATTTTTTTTGAAAATGGATATTTTCATTCATGTACCTTAATAGATAAGAATTTTTATGAATATATAAAATATTTACACCTCAAACATTATTTCATATAGATGCCACATTTCACATTTCCCTCTTTGCATTAACATAACTACCAATGTCATTTTTTTTTTGCATTTTGGTTATTTTGATAGAATAACTATATAACTACGAGTTCATGTGACAAAATATGTAATGCAACATATCATTTCATCTTTTCCCATTATTGTTGTAACTTGTATTTTCACCCTTTTAGGATATTTCTTGGCTCTTCTCATCTAAGTCGCACAATGGAAACACCTCTGGGCTTGTGGGTTGCCTATAAATGAGGTGAATCTCTAAATAGGGCTAGCTTCTTTGATGTACCACTTTGGATCACTACTACACCTAAACTTTTTTGGGGGCAAGAGAGAGATAAAATTTAAAATAAACTATCCTAAGGGAGGTGATACACCAAATAAGTTGATGACTTCCAACTAGCTACATGTTACACATGAAACCAAGAGATTAACCAAACATACACTTCTCCAATCTGCATCTTCTTACATCAATGTTACATTCTGAGGTTGTAGATGAATGTTTAGGCTAGGAGGACTAGACAAGAAGCCTTGAATGGAACTATTGAATAGACTAACTCAATCAACCTTTACAATTCTTAGAACACTTCACATGCCATGCAAGAAGAAGCTTTCCAACTAAAAATAGGATGAAAGAATGAGACAACATGCTAAGGAAATCATAGTTATCACAAAGCAAAATCAAGCATCCAAGTAAAACACACTATGAATAGTCATGAAGAGGTAAAAATTAGTAGTATTATTTATTGAATGTTATGCAAATGAGTAGGGCTTATCCATACTCAGGTGGAGCATAAGTCACAATGGCCAAAATGGCTAGTTCTTATAGAACTTGAGAGAGAGGGGAGAAGAGAGAAGTCCAAGGGTCATAAGAACACTTTTAAATATAATAAAATTAGTTAATTATGCATGATAATATGATGTGGGATGAACCATGTAAGGTTAGAAAGAACAAGTGGCTCTCCAAATCATGAAACTCTTGCAAAGTGGCATGAAAGTTCTCATTTTGGCTCAAAAAATTGCCTTCATGATTTGGACCTATTTGAACATCCCAAAGCTGATTAGGTATATTTATGATTATTTGAATAAAGGTAAAGGGTTTCATACATTCCTATTCATGCATTGGTTTCATTCTTAGTCATTTAGAACCTTCCCAAAATGAGTTTTCACCATTTGTAGTTAAAATAACTCTTCTTTCATGCACCCTGCACACTTGGCCTCAAAATTGGCTTAATTTTTCCATGAAAATATGTTTGATTTAGTTCATGACATGTTTCAAGACCCTCCATGTCCTTAGAATCATTAGGCACACCTTGAAAATCCATTCACTCAAAGTTTCCACACTTCTCACTAGCTTGGTCACTATGCTAATTTTGACTGGCTAAGATGATAAATCCTATTGAGGCACTTAGTAATTTTTCTTAGGAATGAAATTAACATGGTTATTTATGAAAATTCTCAATCTCCCTCCTAAATTTGGTTTCATCTCTTGGAACCTCTTAGAACATGCACAATGTAAAAAATGGTCAGAAATACCCTATTTTCCACCCCTAAAGTCCAATAGGATGGGGAGAAGCCTAAGATAGTATTATACAACCTCAAATAACTTTAATTATCAAAATATTCCATTATATCAGCTTTCCATCCTCATTTCTCCAATTGGGTCACTAGCAAGGGTTTTGCACAGTTTGAACTCTTATGCTTTGTTCATAAAGGTTAGATGTTGAAGTTGCCAACCAATTCCATTAGAGACTAGTATAGGACTCGTGATAACTCCTATAGACTTCCCTGACCTCCATGCAAATCCTCATGGAATATGTGAGCAATCAAACCTCTCTTATTGAGCTTGTTTCTCCTTTTCCTACAAGCCTAGTGTTGTTTTTGGGCCAAAAATGGCTTCCTTGTGGTTTATCTACCTTAAAAAAGATTTATCAAATATTTTTTACCCCCATATTAATTATCCAAAATTTTATAATTCATATCTCATGTTATAAGTGTAAATGACCCCCCATTTGGATACTAGGCCTAAACCATGTCCAATAGACCTGCCTGTAACCGTTGTGTTCTAGGCCATAAAATTTGAGTTATTAGAACTTCATAAGATTAAACACCAATATAATTATCCCAAAAAAATGATTTGGTCTATTTGAAACCATTACTAGAGTTAGATATGTCATTGGTCTACCAATCAAAACCTTGCCCAATGGGTTTGACTAAACCTTGGGGTTTTTTAGCACCTTATAAGGTTTATCCATTTTATACACGGTATCTAATGATTTTATATGTTTGTTACATATCCACATAGCTCCTTTAAAGGTTGTATAAACTTATGAGGAGTCCTTTTGAATCATTTTCCAAAACCTGCCAGTTTTGACATAAGGGGAAGTACCCTCTGTCTGAGACAAAATAGAGGGTACTTCCCATATTATATCAAAAAAAATGAAAGTTTTAAAGGATTATATAGGTATTTATTTACCCCTATACAAATTTTAAGTATTTTTTCAAACCATTTTACCTTTTAAAATCTTTGAAAACTAAGACAGACCGTGCAAAAGTGAATTGTGTGCAGGCATTTCTCAAGTGGACTGTATTTTTCATTATGGAGAACCTCCTCATTACTTTATATCTACCATGGTAGTTTCATTATAATATTATTATTATTATATGTATGTCATAATCCTTATTCATCTCTCAAACCTTTCATGTACCCTTCATATTCTTTGTTTAGTTAGGACTGAGTATAACTCTTGATTGTATTTCTTGTTTTCCCCTCTCAAGAATGACCCTTGTAGGTGTCTTGAATGATTTGAATTTAGATAAAGTGTTTCAAGACCTTCATATAGTCTTAAATGATAATTTTATTTTTTTTATACCCATTTTAAATCATCTCTATGTTATATCCTCCTCAATAAATTCAACCCTTTTGCTCTCTGCCTAAGACAATCATCTACAATGGATGTAAGTGCATATCTCTCCACTAGGACCTTGAGAATGATGTGTATAGACCTTTTTTCGAGTTTTAGATTCACCTAGAATCTACTCATGATTGTATTCACCTTGAAAGGGCTAAAATTCCATCAAAATACCATGCCTAGGTCACTGTCAGTTGTAGGTGGGTGTTTAAGCTATTTATATGGACTATAGATGTGTAAGGGAGGTAAACACACTATAGCATCTCCTTCTAATGATATTTATGTCATTAATTATATATTACATCATATATAACCATTATATTATGGTTTCATGGTCTCATGTTAAACCTTTTATTGAATAGGTGTTTTTGTAACTCACATCCTGTAGATAACACAGACTGAAAATAGTGCATAAATATGCAACTTTGGCCCATGTAAAAACCACTCTCTACTGATCATATTCTATCCAAAATTTTCATAGTAATCCTCCTATCTATAGGCTAAAATAATTTATTATATAAATTTCTCAAATACTTTTGAAACTCTCTCATATGACATCTACAAAACCTCTAGGTGCTCTGTTTGATACTTTCAGGGAAAAGAGCCCTGAATACTGTCAACTCACTTTTGATCATGGTTCCCATTTTCATTTGTCAATTTCACACTTAAAAAGGATATTCCATGCTCAATTAAACATATTATAACTTTATTAAAGGTTCCAACATGTTTCAACACTTCCATATATGTACCTCCATATCTTTATTAAGCCACCTATAGGTGGTTTTCTTTCTATGCAGGCAGTATATGATCTTATGAGACGTGTATGATTTGTAGGTTAAATGTAGTTTAGAACTATAAAAAAGTTTCAAATTAATTTATTCATTATCAAAACTTTACTTATCTTAGATACCTCTTTTTCAATATGATTATCTTCCATGAGGGCATCTACAGGTGCATTATAAGATACTTGTAGGTAATGAGCAGAACAGTTCATATGTTCAATGAAATTGCTTACATAGTGAAATAATCTCCATTAAATGGATTTTATATGAAACATAAATATGTTTCCAATCTTAATACAAGTTTCACACTTCATTTTCAATGTTTAACCCCCTTGAAAGTACCTAGCTGACTGGTATGATAGTCATATAGCAGACTGACTGTATGATGACTTATGACTGCACCTTCATGGAGAATTTCTTGGATAATGAGACTAGAAAGTTGAGGGGTTAATATAAAATATGAAACATGGTATTTGACTTATTTACACCCCATATAATCATTGAAAAATCATGAGGATATAAAAATGGTGAAAAACTAGTCTGTCATCCCAAATGAGAGAAATTTACAAATTTGAGATGATTTACCCATCACAATACCTTAAAAAATGAGAAAAATAATGGGGAAGATTGGATTAGGAAGTAATAATTATCTATAAACAACATCAATGGGTGAATTATATGGATTTACTCAAAACAAAGCAAAACCTATAGGGTGCACAGAATAGTAGGCAAACTAGATAATTTAACTTCTTAGGAATGGTTCATAAATCATAGGACACCATTTCTCTAAAACTAAACATCAAATATAATATTAATTAGTGTATAATACACGCCCTAAGATCATTTTTCTTGAAACCTTCATTGTTGACCATACCAAGTACAAATTTAAAGACCATTTTTACTTGCCAAGCCTAGTAGAAAGAGAGATAAGTTGTTTTCTTCATTTCTTTGAGATTATGATCAAATTGATCACCTTAAAAAGTGTGTATAATACCAAGGGACACTCTTTAAATGTTCTCAACTATAGAAGTTTTTACAAGTCTGTACAACTCAAGAAAACTCCTCTTTTTTCAAGAAAATTACCTCTTTTTTAATAACCTGACACATTTTAGTTAGTAACAGTTACTTAAGACATAATAAGACACATGGGGTGTGACATCATCCCTTAAAACCTTCAAATTTCCTTATGATGTCCTAAAACTCATAAAATGCCCCTTTTTTAACCTCAAAATGACTCTTAGGACTAAAAGGATTAAAAATGACTAAGGACCAAGGCTAATATAACATTAAATGACATCAATTAACCTATAATACACCTCATCACATAACATTAGACTCCTAATAAACCTATAAAGATGAATTTTTTTCCTATAGGGGTCCCAATTTGACCTACAGGGTCAAATTTGGTCAATAATTGCCTCTTTTCCATTTTAAAGAACGACTCAAAATCAACATAAAATAGGAGTTTTATTTTATCTATTATGAGTATTATACACTTTACTCCCATATACCTTCTTTAAATCTTAGATACTCTAGCCTAATTTAGAAGTTTATCCATGGCAAAATTCCCTTTTGGTTCCCTCTAAGCAAAACACTAGCATCCTCTAACTAGGTAATCTTATTCACTTACTTTGGTCCTTAGTGATGATCCCTTGCATCTTAATGGATGCATGGATATAAGGTTTTGGAATAAAATCCATATATATATATAAGACACTATGCAAAGTTGATCCTAAAAAATCAAGAAGTAAATCCACTTTTCTTACCCTTTGTTGATCCTCGATGATGAGCCCTTGCATATTACTAATTGTGTGGGCTTAGCATTAGGGAGTGATGACCTTACTCATCTACATTAAGTATTTGGTGATGAGCCCAAACATCTTCCTAATTGCCTGAGGCTAAGTGTAAGGGATCAAAAAATCAAAATCAAAAGAAAAGTGATGTAAGTGTTCAAAAATCACAATAAATTCTAAAAAATATTGATTAAATGTCCATGTTAAAAGGAGAACCCTCCCCTTTACTCACCCATTCAACCTTGGTTGGCCATATATTGATCTAAGTCTATACAAAGCCTATGAAATTAATGTTTTCTAAGCCTAACAAGAAGTGGAACCATCCTGATACCCATAGGGATTAAGTTTAGCCTATTATTCCTAATGATTTTTTTTAGGAGTAGCTTTTCTCTTTTCACCATGTCTCATATCCTATTCACTTTCCATTCTTTGTTACAAACTGAGTGTCCCTTGTCATGTATATGAATTAGTTTGATCATTACCTAAAAATAAACCATTAGTGTATTTTTAGTTATTAAATCATCACATGTTAAATTTACATACATTTTGTTATAACATTCAAATATAATAACATTCATATTATTTTATCACAAGAAGAGATCCATAGCATTTCATTATATTCCTAGCCATCTATGATGCATATATTTAAAATCAAAACATTTAAATCCAAAAAATTGCTCATATATATATGACACACTAGCCCTCTCCACATGGAGATGACGTACACAAAAATATCCACACTAAAAGGGAAAGTGTGGCCAAAATATGAATATATATATATAAGCCACACTTACCCTCTCAATTTGGAGAGGACATACATAAAAATCTACACACTAAGAGGGAAGTGTGGTCAAAATACACACACATGCACCAAGAGGGAAAGTGTGGCCTATATATAGGCCACACTTTCCCTCTCAGTGTATGTATATATATATATATATTATATATATATATATATAAACACACACATACACCGAAAGGGGAAGTGTGGCCTATATATATAGGTCACACTTTCCCTCTCGGTGTATGTATATATATACATATACCAAGAGAGAAAGTGTATGTATATATATACATCGAGAGGGAAAATGTGTGTGTGTATATATATACATCAAGATAGAAAATATATGTATATAGGCCACACTTTCCCTCTCAGTGTATGTATATATATATATATATATATATATATATATATATATATATATTATATATATATAAACACACACATACACCGAGAGGGGAAGTGTGGCCTATATATATAGGCCACACTTTCCCTCTCGGTGTATGTATATATATACATATACCAAGAGAGAAAGTGTATGTATATATATACATCGAGAGGGAAAATGTGTGTGTGTGTATATATATACATCAAGATAGAAAATATATGTATATATATAGAGGCCACACTTTCCTTGATGTATGTGTGTGTGTGTGTTTATACACACACACACAGAAAATATGGCCTCTATCTATAGAGGCTACACTTTTCCCAGTGTATATATATATATATATATATACACACATACTGAGAAGGAAAGTGTGGTATATATACATACATACATATCAAGAGGTAAAGTGTGGCTTATGTATAATATATATATAGGCCACACTTTCCTTCTTTATGTGTATGTATACTTTCACTCTTGGTGCATGTGTGTATATAAATACACATTGAGAGAAAAAGTGTGGCCGATATACATAGGCCACACTTTTCCTGTGTGTGTGTGTGTGTGTATATTATATACACACACATCAAGAGGGAAAGTGTGTCCTATACATTACACACACAGACCAAGAGGGAAAGTGTGGCCTATATATATTACACACACACACACACACACACATTGAGAAGGGAAGTGTGGCATATATCATATATATACACACATACGTCGAGATGGAAAGTGTGGCTTATGTATATATTTTACTCTTTTTCTTTTGATGTGTGTGTGTGTATATATATATATATATACACACTCACATCCCATTAAATAAAGTGTGGTGCATGTACACACACACACACACACACCTAGAGGGAAAGTGTGGCCTATATATATAGAGGCCACACTTTCAATCACATATG